>OX421446.1:20316917-20324417 GCA_949126865.1 Montipora capitata
AGTACTGTTTCGGCGTTCTGGGCCTCATCAGTGCAGTGCTGATGTCTGGGATGGAGGTTAAGCTTATAAAGCCACCCCAAATGTCCCACAAATGTGGTACATCTAAGCCATGCCAGAGTGCTCAAACTAGCGAGCTAGTGAGCATGCGCAATTGCTAGCGGCAATGACTCATCCCAGTAGAGTGCTCAATTTGGACATGAAAGCAAAAGCTTTGTAATGCCAAAGAGCTCTATATATATATATATATATATATATATATATATATATATATATATATATATATATATATATATATATATATATATATACACCCGTTTTCAAAAACGTTGCAATTTCAAAGTATATATGATATATATATGCCTTTTGTTTTCTCATCAGAAAGGTGAGACACGAAACTTCATGCTGAAGGAACAATGCGTTTTTTTGCCTGGCATAAAAAGTACTGCAGTGAGACGGAGCTATCGAGGCATATCTGGAGTCTAAAGGACAATAACATCAATTACACGCTACGCTGGGCAATAGAGTCTTTCGCCTCACCATACAAATGTGGATCAAAGAGATGCGACCTGTGCCTTACAGAAAAGTTGTACATAATAAAAGCAGATACGCGCCACCTACTGAACAAAAGAAACGAGTTAATTTCTAAATGCAGACACAAGAACAAATACCTTTTGTCGAACTTAAAATAGCACGCTCCCCTAGAGTATTAGAATGGTCTTTAAATGAGTTAGAATGCAAATGTAAGATCTGTAGCCTGATGATTGTCCAAACATGAAACTTGAAGTCGCTACGCTGTGAAGTTGTCTTTTTTCTAAACGTTATATTCGCTCTACTTCACGTATCGAGCACTCTGCAGCTAACTTGAACCCCCTACTTGCGCTATATATATATATATATATATATATATATATATATATATATATATATATAAAATTGTTATGGAAAACGAGGACGGACAACTTCGAGCGAAGGAAAATATATACAGTAAAAATTCTAAAATTGATAAAAAATTTAATAAAAAACGTTTCGGTCTGTGACCTTCATCAGTTGCAGTGCAAGTGAATGGTAAATTACAATTTCCTTAAATAAGTTTACAATATAAAAGATGACAAAACATTACAAAGATGATTATATGACAGGGCGTGATAACATATATTCGCAAAAAATTAACAAGTGATGAACAATCGGTAATTACTACGCGTGAAAACGATGACTATACGAAACAAACCCACGGGGAAAACCAAATCGAAAGATAAAATAAAAGAATACAAACATACAAATAAAATGAAAAGAGAAAAGAAAAGGCTGTCGAGTCCACTGAGAATGCAAAGGAGCCAGCGTTAAAAATGAAATGGCGAGAGATAAAACATAATTCCTAATCAGAGCCCCCTGGGGGCCCTCGCCCAATTTACATGTGATCTCTACGTTAATTGTAGTTTATTCTTTTTTTCGAGTGAAATTCCTGACGCCTATTCAAGCCAAAAGGTGCCAAAGAAAACAACTGTGCACTCCAATATGCCTCTTTAGTGATAAGGAGTTTCTCGATGCTGCATGAGTTGTTGATAGTCTCCTGCACTTGATCAATACATTGGAATGAGAAGTCGCTTAAATCATGTGGTGTTTTGTTGAAATGTACCGCTACCTCACAAGTCTTTTTCTTAGTGACCATAGCAGACTTATGGTTGCGAAATCTAACTCTGAAGTCAGTTGTTGTAGAACCAATGTATTGCAGGCGACATTTCTTGCACGAAGCCAAATAAATAATGTTCTTGGAATCACAAGAAAGTTTTGATCGTATTTTGTAACTTTTACCAGTTTGAAAACTTAGGAAAGAATTTGATTCAACTAAGAAGTTACGACAGAGATCGCATCTTGTCCTTTTACACTTAAAACAACCCTTAACCTCAGCAATCTCTCCGCGTTCAGTGTTGGGGCCATAACGAGATGGCGCCAACAATTCCTTAAGGTTTTTAGATCTTCGAAAGGATGGTATGATGGAATTTGGAGGAAAAAGCTCTTTTAATTTAGGGTTGGATTCCAAAATCGCTAGGTGTTTGCTGATGATGCGACCTACATCAGGTAGATTTGGATTAAATGTGGTCACAAATGGAAATAATTTCTTCTTAGATCTGGTACGAGTCCTAAGCAGATCACTTCTGGGTATGGTTGAGGCCTTACGAAATTGATCATCCACTAATTTAGAAGGGTAACCTTGATTGACTAAATAACCCTTGTATTCAGTAGTTCTATCGGCAAGAAAAATTTGTTCCGAGCAGTTTCTTTGTAACCTTGTCGCTACGCCATAGGGAATAGCCTTAAAAACGTGTTTAGGATGAGCACTTGATGGTGGGAGGTACAGATGGCTATCCGTTGGCTTTGAATAAACGTCTGTCTGAATAAAACCCTCGATAAGATATAGAGTTAAGTCTAGCACGTGGAGCTCGCGCTCAGAAAAAACTAATTCAAATTTTATAGT
Organism: Montipora capitata; assembly: GCA_949126865.1. Taxonomy (NCBI): domain Eukaryota; kingdom Metazoa; phylum Cnidaria; class Anthozoa; order Scleractinia; family Acroporidae; genus Montipora; species Montipora capitata. The sequence continues at coordinate 20,319,394 of OX421446.1, forward strand.
AGGGTATAAAGAATTTATAAATTCGGTAAACTCATGCAGTGCAGGAAGGCCCTGTTGCCAAAGGTCAAAAACATCGTCACGGTATCGCCACCATAAAGCCGGCTTTATGGGGCCAGAAAATTTAGCCTGAAAATCTATTTCACCCATGGCTAGATCTGCGTAGCTACAAGCGTTCTTTGGGCCCATAGCTGTGCCATGAATTTGTAGAAAAAAAATTTCTTTAAAAACCGAATGATTGCTCTTCAAACAAATTTCTACCGCTTCCAAAATACAATTTGTAGATGGAAGCTGATTTTCTCTAGCATCCAGTGCTTTCTTCACTGCAGTGAGACCAAGTTGATTATCAATGTTAGGGAACATTGACACGACATCCCATGAAACTAGTAAAGTGCCCTCGGGGAAAGGGCCACTCTGGTTAAGATCCTCAATTCTATTCAGCAAATCGGTAGTATCTTTGATGAAAGACGGTAATTCACGAGCCAGTGGTTGCAAGTAAAATTCAGTAAAGGCTGAGAGATTTTCTATTGCCGTACCACAACAAGATGTGATGAGCCTAAGAGGATTCCCTACTTTGTGGGTTTTGATGTTTCCAAAGGCAACCCCTGGTTTGGCTTCTTTGTGAACTATCCAATTAGCTACTTGGTTTGAAATCTCACCTTTTCTAACCCATTTGTCACACCAGCTTTCAACCCGAGTCAAATGCGTAATAGTAGGATCCTCTTGTAAGGGTTTATAATGCAATTGGTTTTGAAGCTGACCGAACATTTTATCCTCGTATTCCCCTTTCTCAATTAAGACGAAGCGAGAACCTTTATCTTGTATCCGAATTACCACATCAGAATTTCTAAGTTGTTTTAACGCAACTCGTTCTCCCTTGGTTAGGTTATCTCTAGCTAATTTAATGTTCCGAGGATTTATCAAATCACGCCTAACACTGGATAGAAAAAGTTCAAGTTCTGGATACCTTGATGGTGGTGGCTTCCATTTCTTTTCTTTCGGAACTTGAGGAAGGTGACCAGCTGACTCTTGACTATCTTCAGGGCTATTTTCAATGAAAAAGACTGCTGTCCGTAAGCGGGCCTCAAAAGCTTCCAAATCGTCGTATACACGTTGCCAGTCAACGTCTTTTGGTATGGGGCAGAAAGATGGTCCTTTCTTGAGTAGATTGATTTGGTCTTGGCTTATGGACATGTTTGAGAGGTTGATAGGATCTAACTGATGTGATTCATTAGAAGTCGTTGTATTCGGTAACCTGCGCTTTCGACGAAAGAGTTTTCGTTTTCTCACTAGCCTGTGTAGCCCATAAAAACGACGGGCTTGTGTGGCCGTATTAATGGGTAGAACCCTGGTGTTACTGGAAAAAGACTCCTGATCCAACGGAATTGTCTTGAACATCTTTCTTTCCTCGCGTCCTTTCAAGTTACGATGTAGGTTGGAATTTTCCGCTTTTAGGCCATTCCAGATAAAATTCGCAGAGCCATTGTTGATGGACGAAAAGATCTGTTCCCTACTGGATTGGAGCTGTCGTTGTAGAAGATTCACTCTATTCTGCGAGGCTTTTAAAACAGCAACGCAAAGTTCCTTTGACGTTCGTTGGAGTGATTGCTTGCAAAGCTTCACGAGATCAGCATCATCGACATTAAGTGCCAAATTAAAATTTAAATGAAATCCTGCTGGAATAACATTGTTATCCAAGCAGTTTTTAAGAAAAGTACAGTGGTGTTGGTATCTGGTTAGCTTGTCCCAGACCCGTGCTGCTTGTGCTACTGTGAAGTGAAGTAATGGCATCTCTGGATCAGCTTGGACAGATGATTCGCAGGCGGACGAAAGCAGGACACAAGATATCAATAATAGGTTAAAATGCTTCGAGCCAACAGAGATGCTGCGCCAGAAGGATCCAAAAGGATTCACAGTCCAAACCTCGAGAAGATAATTTAAAATTGTTATGGAAAACGAGGACGGACAACTTCGAGCGAAGGAAAATATATACAGTAAAAATTCTAAAATTGATAAAAAATTTAATAAAAAACGTTTCGGTCTGTGACCTTCATCAGTTGCAGTGCAAGTGAATGGTAAATTACAATTTCCTTAAATAAGTTTACAATATAAAAGATGACAAAACATTACAAAGATGATTATATGACAGGGCGTGATAACATATATTCGCAAAAAATTAACAAGTGATGAACAATCGGTAATTACTACGCGTGAAAACGATGACTATACGAAACAAACCCACGGGGAAAACCAAATCGAAAGATAAAATAAAAGAATACAAACATACAAATAAAATGAAAAGAGAAAAGAAAAGGCTGTCGAGTCCACTGAGAATGCAAAGGAGCCAGCGTTAAAAATGAAATGGCGAGAGATAAAACATAATTCCTAATCAGAGCCCCCTGGGGGCCCTCGCCCAATTTACATGTGATCTCTACGTTAATTGTAGTTTATTCTTTTTTTCGAGTGAAATTCCTGACGCCTATTCAAGCCAAAAGGTGCCAAAGAAAACAACTGTGCACTCCAATATGCCTCTTTAGTGATAAGGAGTTTCTCGATGCTGCATGAGTTGTTGATAGTCTCCTGCACTTGATCAATACATTGGAATGAGAAGTCGCTTAAATCATGTGGTGTTTTGTTGAAATGTACCGCTACCTCACAAGTCTACAACAACTGACTTCAGAGTTAGATTTCGCAACCATAAGTCTGCTATGGTCACTAAGAAAAAGACTTGTGAGGTAGCGGTACATTTCAACAAAACACCACATGATTTAAGCGACTTCTCATTCCAATGTATTGATCAAGTGCAGGAGACTATCAACAACTCATGCAGCATCGAGAAACTCCTTATCACTAAAGAGGCATATTGGAGTGCACAGTTGTTTTCTTTGGCACCTTTTGGCTTGAATAGGCGTCAGGAATTTCACTCGAAAAAAAGAATAAACTACAATTAACGTAGAGATCACATGTAAATTGGGCGAGGGCCCCCAGGGGGCTCTGATTAGGAATTATGTTTTATCTCTCGCCATTTCATTTTTAACGCTGGCTCCTTTGCATTCTCAGTGGACTCGACAGCCTTTTCTTTTCTCTTTTCATTTTATTTGTATGTTTGTATTCTTTTATTTTATCTTTCGATTTGGTTTTCCCCGTGGGTTTGTTTCGTATAGTCATCGTTTTCACGCGTAGTAATTACCGATTGTTCATCACTTGTTAATTTTTTGCGAATATATGTTATCACGCCCTGTCATATAATCATCTTTGTAATGTTTTGTCATCTTTTATATTGTAAACTTATTTAAGGAAATTGTAATTTACCATTCACTTGCACTGCAACTGATGAAGGTCACAGACCGAAACGTTTTTTATTAAATTTTTTATCAATTTTAGAATTTTTACTGTATATATTTTCCTTCGCTCGAAGTTGTCCGTCCTCGTTTTCCATAACAATTTTAAATTATCTTCTCGAGGTTTGGACTGTGAATCCTTTTGGATCCTTCTGGCGCAGCATCTCTGTTGGCTCGAAGCATTTTAACCTATTATTGATATCTTGTGTCCTGCTTTCGTCCGCCTGCGAATCATCTGTCCAAGCTGATCCAGAGATGCCATTACTTCACTTCACAGTAGCACAAGCAGCACGGGTCTGGGACAAGCTAACCAGATACCAACACCACTGTACTTTTCTTAAAAACTGCTTGGATAACAATGTTATTCCAGCAGGATTTCATTTAAATTTTAATTTGGCACTTAATGTCGATGATGCTGATCTCGTGAAGCTTTGCAAGCAATCACTCCAACGAACGTCAAAGGAACTTTGCGTTGCTGTTTTAAAAGCCTCGCAGAATAGAGTGAATCTTCTACAACGACAGCTCCAATCCAGTAGGGAACAGATCTTTTCGTCCATCAACAATGGCTCTGCGAATTTTATCTGGAATGGCCTAAAAGCGGAAAATTCCAACCTACATCGTAACTTGAAAGGACGCGAGGAAAGAAAGATGTTCAAGACAATTCCGTTGGATCAGGAGTCTTTTTCCAGTAACACCAGGGTTCTACCCATTAATACGGCCACACAAGCCCGTCGTTTTTATGGGCTACACAGGCTAGTGAGAAAACGAAAACTCTTTCGTCGAAAGCGCAGGTTACCGAATACAACGACTTCTAATGAATCACATCAGTTAGATCCTATCAACCTCTCAAACATGTCCATAAGCCAAGACCAAATCAATCTACTCAAGAAAGGACCATCTTTCTGCCCCATACCAAAAGACGTTGACTGGCAACGTGTATACGACGATTTGGAAGCTTTTGAGGCCCGCTTACGGACAGCAGTCTTTTTCATTGAAAATAGCCCTGAAGATAGTCAAGAGTCAGCTGGTCACCTTCCTCAAGTTCCGAAAGAAAAGAAATGGAAGCCACCACCATCAAGGTATCCAGAACTTGAACTTTTTCTATCCAGTGTTAGGCGTGATTTGATAAATCCTCGGAACATTAAATTAGCTAGAGATAACCTAACCAAGGGAGAACGAGTTGCGTTAAAACAACTTAGAAATTCTGATGTGGTAATTCGGATACAAGATAAAGGTTCTCGCTTCGTCTTAATTGAGAAAGGGGAATACGAGGATAAAATGTTCGGTCAGCTTCAAAACCAATTGCATTATAAACCCTTACAAGAGGATCCTACTATTACGCATTTGACTCGGGTTGAAAGCTGGTGTGACAAATGGGTTAGAAAAGGTGAGATTTCAAACCAAGTAGCTAATTGGATAGTTCACAAAGAAGCCAAACCAGGGGTTGCCTTTGGAAACATCAAAACCCACAAAGTAGGGAATCCTCTTAGGCTCATCACATCTTGTTGTGGTACGGCAATAGAAAATCTCTCAGCCTTTACTGAATTTTACTTGCAACCACTGGCTCGTGAATTACCGTCTTTCATCAAAGATACTACCGATTTGCTGAATAGAATTGAGGATCTTAACCAGAGTGGCCCTTTCCCCGAGGGCACTTTACTAGTTTCATGGGATGTCGTGTCAATG
>OX421446.1:20336917-20339417 GCA_949126865.1 Montipora capitata
TACAACGATGCAGTGAAGTAGTTAAAACAGCAAGGGCAGAACAAATCTGACAAGTCAAGACGTAGCAATTATCAAAAGAAAAGGATGGAAACTGGAGGATGGAAAAATGTTATCGAAGAACGGAAAAGAAATTATTCAAAAATGTCAACTACACCAAGTTCTTTGCAAAGCCTATTCGAATATTGCGCCCAAAGGAAGAGACAAGATAGACCAGTATATCAAGCGGAACTACTAGTCAGTATTTCAAGCAGTAATACAACCCTTTGTGTCACTCTGCTCAATACACGACGAACAAAAGTCGATCATCAGAAGGCAAAAACAGCCTGTGCTAGCCTCTATTCAAGCAAGAGGATTCCTAACACATTTGCAAATGGACCTAATGGACCTTAGAAACTTACCATGTACATGTTCATGTCATCGCAAAACACAATTGGATTCTCCACATGATTGATCATTTCACAAAATATTCATGGCTTTATCCATTAATGAAAAATAAGAAAGCTGAAGATGTATTGGAATGCCTGTCTCAATTTTGCTGGAAATTTGGATTCCTTCAGAAAATGCACACTGACAATGGACGGGAATTTAAGAATTCTCTGATGTCCCAATTCTGCAAGAACAACGGCATTACTCAACTCCATGGAGCTCCCAGAAAACCATAAACTCAAGGTTTGGTGAAAAGGAACAATCAAACAATAAAGAAAAACATCAGAAATATCTTAAAAGAAAAGAAACCCAAAGGCTAAATAATTGGTGTCAGATACAAGGGAAAGCTTCTTACAAAAAGAACATCGTGGAACATGAAGCAACAAAACAAAGACCCTATGAATTGGTATTTGGCATACTACCATGGAAAGAAACCAAAACTACCCCAGATAAGAAACATGATTAGGAGAGGAAGAGGAATAAGAACCTAAACGTGCTTTTCATTCACTTATCAAGTCAATAAAGGAGATAAGGATATCTCAACAGGAAAAAGCAAGAAACCCAAAAAGAAAATACAACAACAAAATGCCAATAAGCAAACCCAATACTGTTTAATTCCAAATCAACCACTTTGTCAAAATAAAAATCAATTAAGTGGACAAACTCCATTACACCCAAACAAACGTCTTCGTAAAGTAAATGAAAAAGAACGTGGATTTATGAAAGGTGTAACCAAATTTGGAATTATTGACACTTGGATTGCACCAAACAGACTACAGATTACTGAAGACATGAATGTGTCATTAGTCACAACTAAAACAATAAGTTTCACTGCCGCGGCAAAAAAAGCACTTGACCAGTGACACATGTACAAGAGGTGCAAAAACAAGAAAATGACTTCTCATTGTTCAACTACATGCAGGTAATGACTGTTTAATAAAAGTTACAAACTTTGTGAACTACCAGAAAAAAAAAAAAAAAACATTTGATCGTTCAAGTACTTATAATTTGTACAAGTAACTGTTCATCACTCAATAATCTACGTTATAAAAACATTTGGGATGTCTTTTTCCTTCCAAAAACCAGAAAAATGAAAATAAAAAAAAGTCACATGAAGGTAATACTCATTAATCAAGGTTTTGTTTTCTGCTGCTCGGAGATTAAAAAAGCAGAATTGGTTATCATGCACAGTATGCCTAACCTCAACCTTAATGAAAAAAATTTAAAATCAATGCTTAGACTTAATAACAACCAAAGGCGTTTTAACAGACCAACTCATGAAAAACGTACGCTAGCCACATCCCCTTACTTCCAGCACCGATTTACTTACCCATATTCACGTACTTGCTAACAATTGATGGATTTTGTGTTGATGTTTCCTACTTTCAGTTTCAACCTAGTTTAAAATTAAATTTACCTAGGTTGAAATCATTTCAACCTGAATTTCAAATTTACCTGTAACACATACAATTTACAATTTAACGGTCATTGCTGTTATAACTCTCATCACAACTGACGATGGTCGTTGAACGATCGAAACTTACTTTTCAGAACAAAATGACTTGATAGTTTTTACTCGATACGGCGTCATCCACATATTTTGAAATAGTGAGAACATTTGCCGCTTTATTATTCAGCTTTGTTACTTGAATCCTTTAAGTAACAAAAAAAAAATGCCAAAACGAGTATATAAAACCGGTTTGACAAGTTTTATGACTAACCCTCTACAATTAGACACTTTATGCTCGTAAATTTGACCAAAAAATTGTGCTATTATGCCGAAAATTATGCTCTTGTCAGACCCTTATGCTCGTGTGATGCTGGCGGAAATTTCGCCCTTGAATTCACGGTACCACCCAAACGAGTCCCCAAAGCTTAAAATGCAACATTTTATTTTTTTTTGTTTTACTCTTAAGGCGACGAAAAACAAAGCGGTTTATGTAAAATGTGTGAATCATGTCAATACAAGTATTGTATGTCAGCAATTTGGTCTATGTTTATCTCTTGTTGTAGTGAAGCATTAATGAACATTCAATATAGCCTTGAAGAGCAAGGTCTTGCAAATGTTCAAACC
>OX421446.1:20351917-20354417 GCA_949126865.1 Montipora capitata
TGGTTAATAACATTAGCTAGTTCTTCATAGCTCATATCCTCGATCCCTTCGATTTTAATTTGACTAGTAACATTGTCGGCGCTGGGCTTTGCTCCACAGAAGCGTTTAACTTCTTTCCACCACACTTTAGGGTTTTTTTCTTTCATATGCTCCACCTTAAGTTGATAGAACGAAGCCTTAACTGATTTCCTCTCGCGATTGACTGTATTCCTGTAGAATTTATGCTGTGGTGACTCCCCTCCATGTTCGTGAAACGCTTTCTGTCGTTTGATGATGAGTGATTTTAGATTATCAGTCATCCATGGCGCATCACGCGTGTTTACGCGCACTCTTTTGATAGGCATAAGAATATCAAGACCGATATGTATGACCTTGTTGAATATATTGAGCATTTCCTGGCAATCACTTGAAGAGGAAAACAAGACTGACCAATCTATTACACTTAAGTATCTTCCCAGTTCGGCTTTCCGGCTCTCTCTTTTGTCTCGTTTAAGGACAAATTTACAAGGCTGGCCACAGTTTTCTCTCACTAAAGACTCCAAAGTGACGGTTTGATGGTCAGAGAATCCGAATGGCGGGAAATGCTGAGGCTCCTCATAAAAGTCGTGGAGGTTAGTCAAGACAAGATCTAAAATTGCGTCCTTTCTTGTAGGCTTTTTCACCACTTGCTTGAGTCGAAAATGTCTTTGAATCGATTTCACGTCAAGACAGTTAAAATCTCCTGCCAAAATCTGGGCGCAATTTGGGTAACGAGACTCAGCGAGTATGAGCGATTGAAACAAATTTTCTCGCATAGTATTATTCTCAGCAGTAGTCCAATGAGGATGGTAGACTACGGCAACAATGAGCGAGGAAAATCCTCTTGGGAGGCGCCTTGGGCGTAATTGTACCCAAAGGATCTCATGCTCGGGGCAACATGATAACTCGTCAAGTTTTTTATAGCTGGCATCCTTGACATAGAGGCAGATCCCACCATGATGGTCTGACTGGCGATCTCTTCGCAGAGCAGAATAACCTGGTATGTCAATAACAGAGTCAACAACAGAAGACCTGAGCCATGTCTCGGTGATGAACACATAGTTAACTTGATTCCGCAAGATGAATTCGCTCACTTCACACATCTTCGGTACAAGCGACATCACGTTTGACACCATAATTTTTAGGTGTGTGATATCTACGAGAGACTTCATTTTGAGATCTCGCATCCCGAGCGTCGTCCCGCGAGTGGCCAGGAAGAGAGTTCTCCGAGGTTGAGTGAGCACCACTACTCGAGGTGTCATTTTGAATATTTAATGTGCCCGGCGGAGAAAAATATGAATTTTGTTCGTCTTCGACTTCACTGGCTTCGCTGTTTTCCAGGTTGTTGTTAGACCAAATAGGAGCTGTAGCCTCGGATCTTGTATCTTTGTTCTGCTATAAACTTGGCCATTAATTATTTTGTCATTATGCTCGATGCTCTATGCCGTTATGCCCAAAATTATGCCGGCATAATGTGTCTAATCCTATAACCCTCGCGTTAGCGAATCTTGCCCAAAAAAGAAAAGAAAGCGCCGAATTTTGACGTTTTTTAGGCAAACGCCTTGCAGAAGTCAGCCATATAAAAAACCGAAAAAAATATTGGTGGCTTTTATTAAAGAAAATAATGCAAAGAAAGCGAAATCCTACATCTACTTCTTGGGATGACTATAAGCGGCAACGTAACAAAGTTACGTCGCTAAAGCGCAATGCTGTGAAAAGGTTCTGCTGTGACACCTCCTTGAGTGCTAAACATCCGGGCGAATTTTGGAGGAAAATGAAGCCCCTTTTGCTAACTAGTTCAGGTAAAAACATACAAGGCGTCATCCTCGTTGAGGACAGCGGCGTTGTTTCCGACCCTGGGCGTGTGTCCGAAGTCTTTAATGATTACTTTGCCAATATTATCCAGCTAGGGCATAGATCTGACACTGACTACACTGACCATCCGAGTATAAGGGCAATAAGCAATGTTCGTTTCTGGAGCGAGTTTAATTACTCCCCAGTCAGTACTTCATATATCTGTAACATTTTAGATCACCTTAATCCGAGAAAGGCAGTTGGGGTAGACGGCATTTCACCACGATTCTTGCGTTTGGGATCCCCAGTACTTGCCGAAAAGGTGACTAATTTGATCAACTTCTGTATCCTGAATCGTTCATTGCCGTCTGAATGGAAGCAAGCGCGCCTTACTCCTGTCTTTAAACGGGGAGTTGACACAGACAAAGCAAACTACGGCCCTGTCTCAATATTAACTTCGCTATCTAAAGTGTTTGAGAAAGTCATTTACGACCAAACTTGGAATGCGTTTCATAACGTTTTGTCTTCAAACTTATCTGGATTTATGAAAACTCACTCTTGCTGCACTGCATTGCTAAAAATGACGGAAGATTGGAGGAGCAGTATTGATAACAAGGAAGCTGTAGCGGCGGTCGCAGCAAAGCGTTTGACGCCATAGACCATAGCCTTCTGCTCGCGAAGTTGAAGG
>OX421446.1:20361917-20384417 GCA_949126865.1 Montipora capitata
CGCTGAAGCTTTCAATGATTACTTTAAATCTATCTTCAAAGATCACGCTAATTGTTCTTTTCCCGACACGACTCCGATATGCTCTTACATCCCTGATTTGCTAGAAGTGATTCAAGTTTCTTCTGAAGAAGTTGTGTCTCTGCTTTCTCAACTTGACACATCAAAAGCTACTGGTCCAGACAAACTTCCTGCAATAATTCTGAAAAACTGTGCAAAATCACTATCTTCGTCTTTGTCTGCCTTTATTAATTTCTCCTTAAAAACTGGCCTCTACCTATAAGAGTGGAAGGAAGCCAACATCCCTCCAGTCCATAAGAACGGACCACGTGATGACGTATTAAATTACAGACCTATCTCGCTCCTACCGATCGTATCCAAGATCCAGGAAAAGTGTGTCGCTCGTAAACTTGTCCCTCACATTTCTGATATTCTCCATACTGCGCAGTACGGCTTCCAAGCTGGGGTATCCTGTGCAAGTCAGCTTGTTGAGGTATTCCACGACATCGCTTCTGTCCTTGATAAAGGTAAAGAAACTGACATCATATATCTGGACTTCTCTAAAGCTTTCGATTCAGTTTGCCACGCAAGGCTGCTCTGTAAACTTAAGAACGTTGGAGTTAGTGGTCCTTTACTTCACTGGTTCAAAAATTACCTTACTGGTAGGAAGCAGCGGGTGGTTATAAATGGTTGTCATTCTTCGTGGGCGGAAGTAAAGTCTGGGGTCCCACAGGGTTCCATACTGGGACCCATACTTTTTCTCATCTACGTCAACGACTTGCCAGATGTAATACAGAACTCAAACTTAGCAATGTTTCTGACGATTCCAAGTGTTTCAAAAGTGTTAACTCCGTAGAGGACTCGACTGACCTTCAAATAGACTTGGACAATCTGTGTGACTGGGCTACTCTAAACGAATTAGACTTTCAGCCGAAGAAATGTTTGAATCTTCGTATTTCACGAAAACTCTGTAGCTTTGACCGTGTCTACATCATCAACAGAATGTCATCCCAAAGAGATCTTGGAGTGGCAGTTACAAAAAACTTGTCGTGGAACGACCATATTGAACAGATATCAGCAAAGGCTAACAAAATGCTTAGCTTCATAAAGAGAAACTGTTCCAGAGACTTACCTAGTAACGCCCTTAAGGCTCTTTATTTAGCTCTAGTCAGATCCCACTTGGGGTATTGTTGTCAATTGTGGGCCCCTCAGTCTGTAATTAGAAATATATTACTTATTGAATCCATTCAACGTAGGGCCACTAAATTTCTATGCAAATACCCGAACGCTAACTACAAGGAAAGACTTGTGCTTTTGAATCTCTTACCACTAAATTACTGGTTGGAATACTTAGACTTAGTCTTTTTCTTTAAGTGTAAAAATGGCTATTGATTTATGCAAATACGTTACATTTGCTACTGGTTCTAAAAGGCGTGGCTCCTCTGGTTTAAATTTAAAGTATAACTGCATTCCAAGAACGTCTAGTTTTAGAGATACTTATTTCATTCGTATAGTCAATACTTGGAATGCTTTACCCAATAATATCAAGGGCATCACCATTCTTAGTACTTTTAAAAGTAAGCTAAAGGCTTTCTTTTTAGAGAGGTTAAGGTTAGTCTTTGATCAGGATAACATAAGATCTTATAAGATTGCATGCCCAAAATGTCGTAGTATAAGAATTTTAACTGTGTGCTCGTGTTAATTGACGTTTTTCACTCTACTCTAACTGTAACATTTTTTTTTAATGGCTTATGGGGTGGTTAGGGACGTATTTTTCACTGGGGGTGGGTTGGGTGGCTTAACCTTGTAGGGGACTTCGTGTCCTTTTGTTCTGTCCACCTAGTATTGCATATTGCATACTGAATCTGTAAATAAATAAATAAATAAATAAATAAATAAATAAGCCGTTGACAAACCATCGTCTTTTATTAACGCAGACAGTCTCAACGTTTACTCTTCACCGTTACCTTTAACACATCAGTGCCCAACTGAAGCACTATATTCCAATAATTGGTATCAGATCATCGCTTATAGCTTAGTCCACGGAGCGCTGAACTTCATCTAAAATAGGTCGCTATTTGTGTCTTAAATGCTGTTGAATGTGTTTCGTAGAAAGGCAGAAGACTTACCTTGGTCTCCAAAAGCTCTCAGTAGAAGGGCCATTAAGGCAAGCAGAACGAACATAAGTTTGGAAATCATCTTGAATTAACCAAGGCTATAAAAATAATGACAAATTCTGAGAACGCCGTTTCATTTAAATGCTTTTACTGATTAAATTAAGATATGCCAGGCTTAACGCAATGAAAATAATGTTCTCGACAAATGTATCCAAAAGGTTTTAAGTTTTGGATAAAAATAAAACTTATCGCCCGTAATTGAACTAACAGACGGAAAACACAATAATTTTAATGACAACTTCGACACTTTACAGGGCAAAAAAAAAAAAATTACTAGCACCTAGCACGGGACATTCGACAACATTAACGTGCTGTGGAAAACGGAAAAGACTTGAATCAATTAAACGTCCGGTTCTAACAGACTTGGAACACAATGATCCTCTCTCTTAACACCGTCGAGAGAACCAGGGCCGTAGCCAGTATGAGGCAAACCGAGGCACTTGCCTCAGTCATTTTTTCGTGAAATTTTAAAATAAAGCGTGATACCAGTGTTGTCTTTAATACTTACTCATCATAAACACTTAAAATACTTGCGAAGATAATTTAACCACGGACATTGCCTCAGTGGTTTTTTTTTCTGGCTACGGCCCTGAGGACAACATACGATTAATTATTAAAAAAAACAAGCTGATGAGTAGTCTTGTCATTCGTTTGCCACAGATGACTGCATGTGATACAGTTCCATGAAGGTTGCAATCTCATTTTTCAATTACTGGTCAATGGACTCTCAAGAAGTCTAAAGTGTGGGTCAAGGGCCTTTATTGGTCAAAATGGCTAATTCGTGATAAATTGGACCGGTTGAGTGGCATTGAAACTGACGGCAGTTAGGAAGTTCTCATCGTACTTAACCCGTATGGACAGCATTCGGCGGGGGAGGAAATTCTACCCGCGCCGACATTGAACTCTTCTATTATTATTATATTTTTTTTATAGAGCATTTTTCAATTGAGTGTCGAAAGTAATTAGCGAATTGCTTTGGTTTATGATTACTTCACTCGGTGATTGGTTCAAAGTTCTCGCGCCACTTTTTTAACCAATTAGCAGTGAAAGCAAAACCAATCGTCGCTCGCGCGTGCACATTTTCCCGCGCTTTGAGTCGACTACTGGATTTAGACTTTCGAAAAGTCCTTCGTCTAGATACACGCGGAACGAAGGACTTTTCATACTTGATTGGCGCCAATTTAGCGACCAAAAAACGGGTCGCTGAGCTAGGCCAATCAGAGTAGTCCTCGTGGACCCCAGGGGATAGAGTTGTCAATCAAAATTTGCCACACGCAGTGAAAGCGTGACTTTCAACATGCTACTAAGGCCACCGGATCCAAATTCCCCGACTATCAGAGGAAAATAATTCAAGAATATCTATCTTGCATAGATCTGCTTGTGTCAACTCCAACCGTAGCTGGAAAAAGTCTGACCTTTGAACTAGTCCCGTACGGTTTTGGTCATTTACTTGGAGAGGATTGCAATGCTATCGTCTTCGTAATTGTTCCACTGATTTCACTCACGAAAGATTTGGTCTCTTGGCATAGAGCGTCATATGTAGGAGACAACACATTTAGAATCTTAAGTATAAACTGATGTTTGGAAGTCCCGAGGCGATTCTCAATGACTATCGACACATTTTTCGTCGAATGGAACAAAAAATTTTAAAATGCATGAGTATTCATCGACGAGAGTCATTGCATCGCTAAATGGTAAGCTTAAGTTTCACTAAGATGTATCTTTTAATCCCGGTCTAGTACGTCTCCTACACCTGAAGCCTACCTGATCTTTCATGAGTGAAATCAATTGAATTTCTTGACGATTCGAAGCTTTCCCTTTAATACTTGCTAATCTTTCGAATTAGTGTTTCGTTTCTATCAGCACAAATCACGGCGCAAGCACTGTTGGTCCAAAAAATACCACTAAAGATCTCCTTTCCAAGCGGCGACTCGAGATTGAAATAAGGTTTCGTTTTATTTCATCTTTGTTTCTGATACCGTTAGCACAAAGTCAACAAATTTCCTCTTTCGATTTCGTAGAAACAAATATGCTCGATTGTTTTCGTCGGATTGCGCCATCAAGTGCAGGACTTGCGAATGACGTCATCCCCTTTTTGGCGCGAGACGCAAATGAAAATCTTGCAAGCGAGACAAGTCGACCTCTCGCGACTTCGTCGCTCGCTCATCTAAATCACGATTCGCTCGCCAAAACATTTTCTCCTGGGATTATCGTGAGGTCAACTTGTGGCAAGTCTAAAGTAATTACTTTGGTTTTGGTTTTACGACACTCGATTGAAATTCCCTCTATGCAAGCAAGCGATACCAAACTCAATGCCTTTTTCGGAAGTTAATCAGGAAACAATTTACAATGGTTGGTGCATCCTTACATTTTGATCTTGATATTATCCTACCAGTTCTACATATGATTTTACATTTGTTCATTATCACTCAAAGCGTTTCCTGCAAAAAACGTTTAGAAGCTATGAAATGCCAGACAGAAAAATTGACATAAAATAAAACAAACGCTATATCTGAAAATAAGAAAATTTAGGTCTTTTTGGATTATTGAAATAATAAAACAAACGTTATCTACAATTGTGCTGAAGACGCAAAGTTCTGATAAAATAAATGTTAACCCACCTATTTGTTTTAAAATACTAAATGGGAAATACAACTTTTTTACAACTTTGACACGTAAGGACAAAAAAGTCTTTTACCATCACGGATCATTCTATAACCAGTCACCTACTTACCACGGTTTGGACACAACGTGATGTTACTGTGGAATTACCAACGTTCGATGACTGACCTACTGGCAAGACAATGATCTTCCCTTTTGAACACCTCAGAGAGATGATTGATTATTGAGCTAGTTGACATGCAGTCTCGCCATTGGTTGGCCGTAGATGACCACTTGCTATAAGCCCCATAAATGAACTCTCTATTAGCTCAAGGCCTGGGTCAAGGGCTTTAATTGGTAGAAATGGCCAATTCGTGATATAATTTACCAGGTGAGTGACAGTAAAACGAAAATGGGCACTTAAGAATTTCTTATTGTTCTTAACTTTTTCAAGTATAATAGGCTTTTTACTAAGGCACGTGACACGACTGGGAAAATAGCATATTTATTTTACTGATTGACTTAGAAAAAATATCATTTAAAAACGCTTTTCTGATGAAGATTAACTATTTCAAGCCCCTCTAGTTTAGAGTGATTGTCCATGAAAAAAATTTCTGATGGCAAAGATCATCTTTATGTCCAAATTTTAAGCCGTTGAGGAAGACAATTCCAAGCGTAGAAGGTTAGATATGTTAGATGTCTGTAAGAAACGCTGTTTTTAAAATCTGACACAGTAAAATAAGCCACTAACTCACTGATCCTGGAAATCTTACGAGAGATGTAGTCGATTAACCATGTTTTCACAACATACTTTGTCCCCAGGCCTTAACTAATACCTACTTGAGTCATATTAGGGTATCGTGTATAGAAATGAAGCGCTTGCACCTGCGCTTGCGTGGTAAACTCCGCTATCCTAAATTCATTTTCTCAAAATTTGGTATCTGTAGAATCCAGTGTTGGAATCAAATTCTTTAAAAAGTAGAAAGATGGCCGCAGAATTTCTGCGGCACCAATCACTGTTCAAGTTTTGCATGGATTTTATTGGAAAAATAGGACAAGTGGCTCTTGATATTTCATCTTGGTAAATATCTACCGCACTATTCTCCACAAAATTAGTTTCTTGCTCTTTTTCTCTGAATTCACCAACTGTCCACAAAAATTGCAGAATTCCTTCAATTTTAATTTATTCAATTTATTTAGTTAAAATCTACATTAAAATACTAAAAAAATAACGACTCTGGAAAACCGCAAAATAGTTTGGAAGACGTTATTAAGAGATAAAGTAAGTTTCAAGGCTTCGCTTTTATTGCACTCATTTTCTCACTTGCGTAAACGGAGAAAAGTGGTTACGTCGAAAATGCTTCCTCATAATTCCCCTAAAAAAAATAATAATAAGCGTACCTGTGATTTTTCCTGTGATCTCAGTCACCATCTTGAAATACGCTCACAGGTGGAATACCCTGAGTGCCAGAGGTTCTGCTCCCTCAAACAATACAGCCATGTAAAGACGACAACGTACATCATTTTACTACTCATTTCGCTCGCGTTCTCGATACTCGTACTTGAAAGTTGAGCCGCGAACGAATCACCTGGGGCACCCTTAAGCTTAAAATTCAAAAAAAATATTTTGCCTTAAACGAGGCATCAAGGTCTAATTTGAATAAAAACAAAAGCATATCTAAATGGCGAACATTTTGGATCAAGATGAATTAACACCATTAACCCCAATAAGTTCACCTCAAGTCGTCACGTATACTACTTCATCACAACAAGACAAACGTGCATCGCTGTCTTGCTTTACGAAAACTCCAATTTTTTTTCTCTAAAAATCTCAAACATTTCTTAAAGTCTCCAAATATCTTGCATACTTTTTTTAAAAGTAAACCCTAAGCACCCCTAGCCCTTAAAAAAGAAAAAAGAAAATGGCACACAATGTTCCACCTGATTTGAATTCTGTAAACGCTAATTAGAAAACAAAATACATGTATGAAAAAGAAAGGAAAGAAAGGAAAGGAAATTTATTTAAGTGTCTAGTCGTTCTAGCGCTAAAGCATTAATTGGGGACACTGTCAATTGAAATTAACAATTACCACAAATCAAGTCAAATGTTGGTTTTTGGGAAAAAAAAGGTATTTGGTAATGGTGAAATTGTCATTTTGTCAGTCGAATTCTAAATAGAGTGGCAAAGAAAATAGAAAATCTAAAAATCAACATCTAAGGATCCCGCAAATACCTTTTCTTTCTTTCTTTTTTTTTTTCCAAAAACCATCAAAATTCCTAAACATTTTCGAATGCTCTAAAAATCTTTTTTTTTTTTTAAATCTGGATTTTGGTATCTAGTCCTCACTCGCTTCGGCTAGAAATGCGTACACATTTTGCAAGCTAGCTCGATGAAGCACACAATGTTCCACCTGATCATTGTAGTGAGTAACTAATAAGCAAACAGAGGGCATGAAAATGAAAGAAATTGTCATTTTTTCATAACTCTAAGTAAAGTGGCAGAGAAATTAAGGCCCTGTTTACAAGCACGCAGGGTAACCCTTACCCTGGCAAGAGGGTTACCCTAGCACTCACACATTTCTTCTTTTTTTCAACGACGTGTTTACAAGGCAGCTAGGGCTAGGGTTAGGGTAACCCTAACTGCCTTGTAAACGCTCTGCTGGGGACAACTCGCCAACCCGGGCTATGTTTGACCCTGCTGCTAGGGTTACTCCACCTGCTTGTAAACAAGGCCTAAAACATGTAATTTTCAATATTTACATGTAATTTTCGACGGCTCCATGCCGTCATTCTCAAATTCAAATAAAAAAACTTTAGGTGAGTTAATAATGTAGTGAGATGTACGTGGGAAGATCTCAGTGCATATGATTAATAGGAGAAAATAAAATAAAATAAAATTTCAAGCGTGGTGCACTTGGACTGTCAAATAAAAAGTTTTGCTTTAATGGAGTCAGATTGAGTGTTAAAGTGTTGTCTTTTTGTTTTTGAGCATTTCATAAATTAAACATTCCAGCTTCCGACGGCATTTCTTGAGGATTGTAAACTGGTCACGGAGATCTTTGTTCCTGAGATTGTGTACGTCACTATATTATGAAATCACCAAAAGTTTTTTTTTTTTTTTTTTAATGGCGGCGACGGCAACAACAGCGTCACGAATTTGCATATTTAGTGGGCAAAAAAAAAAGGAACTACCCTTGTAATACTGAAAAGGTTGAAATAGTCACGAAGCAATTAAAATAACACCAATTTATATATTCAAGTAAAGCTATGATCCTCGCAGTTATGGATACAATCAATTGCGTAGAGAAGCCTGAAAAATTCAGGACTTGGAAGGGGTTTGAACTCGTGACCTCGCGATACCGGTGCGACGCTCTAACCTACTGACCGATGAAGCCGCTGACGTTAGGAGCTGGTCATTTGTGGGTTCAAATGTTCCGACCCGTGAGGAATGAATCAATGAACGAAATGATATCTGAAATGAATCATATGATGAACTGCCAATATGAAACAATATGAAATCAAATATAGCTATGATCCTCGCAGTTATGAATTAATAAGTTTGAAGTGCTGAATTTTTCAGGCTTCTCTACGCAATTGCTAAAATAGCGTTCATAACTGCAAGGATCATAGCTTTACTTGATTTCATATCCACAGTTCAGTATATGATTCACTTCATATATCATTTCGTTCATTGAAAAAAAGAGATTCATTACCCACTGGAAGATTAACTAGAACCCACAAATGGCCAAACCAGTGCATGGGCGGGTCAGTGACTCAGTAATTTACCCCTACCCCCCTGATAGCCGATATCTCATATCCTCATTGTAGTAATTAAGACGAGAAATAAGCTTGTACATGAGAGTGAGGCAAATGCAGAGAAACTGACAGAAAGTTACCCAATCAGACATATCATACTATAGCCAGTTCGTTCATTGTCGGGCGTGACTTAGGGCTAAAAAAAGAATTGTGAATGCACGCCCAAAAGCTCTACAATGATACGCGCATCACTTGTTTTGACACTGGAATTAGGATAACAAATATGTGCTGACAAAATTACCCCGGGGGTATCACATTTTTAGTGATTACAACCAAAGGGTTAATATTTTCGATATTATTTGAGGTATTGCGCTTCGAGTTTTCGACGGATTTCAGATATAATGATATGAGAGGAAACCTTTGGGTTTCAGCTTGCCTGATGCGTGATTTGAAACCTGTACGATGGGAATTTGTTGGTGAAAATTGGCTCGATGCTGCAGCGGTCCGATATCGAGCTTTCCACCCTTGTCTTTCTATTGGTACGCTCAGGTGAACGTTGAACACAAACCCTTCAAATCACTAAAAACTGTTCGTTTTCACCCACAAGGATTACCACAAACAACACTTCAGGTAAAAATACTTGGTTTTTTTGGACTTGGACTTTAGCAAAATTATGTGAAAGATTTAGATATGTGGTTTATGACATAAAGGGAAAAATTGGGAAGCCCGTTAAGTGCCGCGACAAACAACAATCAACACGCTCCCATTCGGTTAAAGTTCAATTCAATAAATCGTTGCTGTCATTATAAATAGTCCCTAAAGGCCCACCTTCAACCAAAAGGCATTGCGTGCCACGGAACAATTTTCACATACGAAAATCCAGCCAAATTTTAAATTCATCGACGGAATCAGATCGCTGCGATAAGCAATGCAAATTTCCAAAACAAAAACAAACGGTCGAAAAGCGTATCGGTTGAAGGTGGGCCTTTAAAATCTATTTTATAGGTGGACAAAAAAGTATTTTAATCGGGAAGAAAATTTTCGTGTAACTTCGCTTGCTCTGAATAAGCAACTGTCAACCAATCAGGATCAAGTAATCATGCCCTCTTGATTACCTAAAGTGTCGTCGTGATTAAGGAAGAATGCCCTCCGCCTCAGCCAATCAGCTTTCATTAATTTTGCCCCGTATGTGATAATGCAAAATAAACACATTTTGGAATTATACAAAAATTTGGTTTTATCAACGGAGTTGATAATGTAAATTGGCCACCGTACAGAGATTCTAAAAGCTGACGTTTCGAGCGTTAGCCCTTCGTCAGAGCGAATCGAGGGATTATGGGTTACGTGTAGTTTTTATAGTAGAGTAGGAGCTACGCTATTGGTGGTAACATGGCAACGTGAAAATAGGAATATATTAGTTAAATGAAAAGCGTTCGTTAATACCGTGAGGATTAAGGGTGCCGATTTGAAAGATGAATTTTTGTTCCAGATTCTTGCGGCTTTCCGTCGTACCTAGATGTAGGGAAAGGCCGCAGACTGCCATGTGTTTTTTGGAGTGGTTAGGCAGATTAAAATGGCGAGCGACTGGCTTAGATGCATCCTTGTCATTCTTCTCAACATCGCGAAGGTGTTCGCGGAATCGGTCACCTAGTCGTCTACCTGTCTCACCAATGTATAATTTATTGCATAACGTACAGGTTATGCAATAAATGACATTTGCGGAGGTACATGTGAAACGATCGGTGATCTTAACAGATCGCTTAGGTCCCGATATCTTGCTAGTGTTAACAATGAAACGACAAGTATTGCATCGTGAGCGCGCGCATTTGAAAGTGCCGGGTTGCTCGTTAGTTTTGAGCGCGCTTCTAACTAAAAAGTTGCCTACGTTTTTGTCGCGCTTGAATGAAATAAGTGGAGGTTGCGAAAAGATTCTACCAGTCTCGGGATCATTTTGGAGTAATTTAAAATTACTAAGAATGATGCTTTTGACTGCGTGATTATGAGGATGGAAAGTGAGGGTGAATGGAATTCTGTCATTCTTATCTTTTTGTGACGTTTGTAGTGATGACTGTCGATCAAATTGTTGAGCGCGATGATGGCCCGCTTTGACCACAGAGACAGGATAGCCACGTTTTTCGAAGAACTGGCACATCTCCTCTGATTTGCTGGAAAAATCGGAGTCATCACTACATAGACGTCGAAGTCTAAGAAATTGAGAATAAGGAATGGAGTTCTTGACATGTGATGGATGTGACGATGAATACAACAAATAACTGTGTGAATCAGTAGGTTTGTAGTGCACACTAGTACATAGCGCGTTGCCTCTAATAGAAACTTTGATATCTAGGAAAGCCAATGAAGTTTCCGAAATTTCCCAGGTATATTTAAGAGCCGGATGAAAAGAGTTGACGGAGGTTATAAATTGATCGAGTTCTTCTCTGCTGGATGAAATAGCGCCGATGCAGTCGTCGATGTAGCGGCCGTAGAGTTCAGGTTTGGGGCCGTCGTACTGATTAAAAAATTTGTGTTCAACATATCCTACAAAAAGATTGGCATAGCTAGGTCCCATTCTTGTGCCCATCGCTACACCATTAATTTGTTTGTAATAGTTGCCGGCGAATGAAAAACAGTTAAGCGTTAAAACTAGTTCGGCAAGGCGGAGGAGCGTTTCCGAGTTAGGTTCTTTGACAGTGCGTTGATCGAAAAAGTGTTTGAGTGCTTGAAGACCTTCGCTATTAGGAATGACTGTATATAGAGATGTAATGTCCATGGTGAAAATAAGTTTGTCTTGGCCGGAGAAATTGAAATCGCGGAAAATTTGTAGTGCGTGTGTACTGTCTTTAATGTATGATGGCAAAGATTTGACGATAGGCGTCATAATCCTGTCTAAGTAGCTAGAAATGAGTTCGGTGGGGCAACTACAGGCAGAAACGATAGGGCGACCTGGGTTGTTGGGTTTGTGAATTTTAGGCAAGAAGTAAATGCACGAAGTTCTAGGGGTGTTGATGATGAGATTAGTGGCAGTGTCCGGTAATTCTTGATTAACTATAAGATTTTGAATGGTGTCTTTCACAAGTTTTTGATTTTTGGAAGTGAGATCTTTAGGGATTTTGGCATAAAACGAGGTATCCGAAAGTTGCCGCAAAGCTTCTTTTTGGTAAAGGTCGGACCGCCAAACAACTACCGCGCCGCCTTTGTCGGCCGATTTGACAACTATGTCGTTGCGTTTACTAAGATTTTTAAGAGCCGCCCACTCTTCAGAGGAAAGGTTGGAAAATTTAGTGTTGCGATTGAATTTAAGTTTGTGAATGTCGTGATGGCATTTTTTGGTGAAAAAATCTAAAGAGGCAAATTGTCCCTCTGGGGGAGTCCATTTGGATTTGCGAACTAGAAGTGTTTCAAAAATATCTTTATTAGAAGTGTCCGAATCGTCCTCTTTGTCGTGAAAAAAGGCTTTTAATTGAACGCGGCGAAGGAATTTTTCAACATCTTGCTTAATAGAAAATTCGTTGGTGCGTTTGGTAATAGGGACAAAATTTAGGCCCTTACTGAGAACAGATTTCTCTGAGTCAGTAAGCGGAAGATTTTCTGGAATAGTAATTACGGTATTATGACTATGCAATGTAGTGTCGTCGGTAATTTGCGGACCTATTAATTGTTGAAGTTTTAGAGTCTTGGTTTGGTGTAAATGGTCAAACAGTCCAGAATTAAGTTGTCGGATTTTAGCGCGAATCGATTGTACTAAAATGGCTGGACAGATTTTGGAAAGTTCGGAGCGGCAATGAAGAATTTGTTTGTCAAGTGCGATTCGTTTTTGGCACATAGCTCTAATTGTGATCCTCATAATGTTACGTGAAAAAGAATTTTGCGCACATCGAATTTGGTGAAGATACTGATTTGAATGAGAGAATGTAGACGCATGAAAGTTCGAGCGAAAACCTTTAGGAATGACTTTAGAATTGAGGCAACGGCCGATGAAGTTGATGTGACTACAAAACCTAGTTTTGGCGAAAATGAGAGTGGCTAAACGGAAAGCTAAGTTACTGCTAAGTGTGGGAAAAGGAAAAAGATAACTTACGATTTCCTGGCGTAGCTCCTTGGTGAGTTTCTTCAAGCTTGGCATGGTCGTCTTGGGTCTTCTGTTATAAATCTGTGGATTAAAAAATACTAGAACACAAGGTTAGTGGTCGCAGCGGTTGGATAACAAATGAATGAAGGGGTAGTTTCTAAAGAAACTGTGGTGCTGCGTCGGTGGGGAAGTAGTATACAAAAATTTGGTTTTATCAACGGAGTTGATAATGTAAATTGGCCACCGTACAGAGATTCTAAAAGCTGACGTTTCGAGCGTTAGCCCTTCGTCAGAGCGAATCGAGGGATTATGGGTTACGTGTAGTTTTTATAGTAGAGTAGGAGCTACGCTATTGGTGGTAACATGGCAACGTGAAAATAGGAATATATTAGTTAAATGAAAAGCGTTCGTTAATACCGTGAGGATTAAGGGTGCCGATTTGAAAGATGAATTTTTGTTCCAGATTCTTGCGGCTTTCCGTCGTACCTAGATGTAGGGAAAGGCCGCAGACTGCCATGTGTTTTTTGGAGTGGTTAGGCAGATTAAAATGGCGAGCGACTGGCTTAGATGCATCCTTGTCATTCTTCTCAACATCGCGAAGGTGTTCGCGGAATCGGTCACCTAGTCGTCTACCTGTCTCACCAATGTATAATTTATTGCATAACGTACAGGTTATGCAATAAATGACATTTGCGGAGGTACATGTGAAACGATCGGTGATCTTAACAGATCGCTTAGGTCCCGATATCTTGCTAGTGTTAACAATGAAACGACAAGTATTGCATCGTGAGCGCGCGCATTTGAAAGTGCCGGGTTGCTCGTTAGTTTTGAGCGCGCTTCTAACTAAAAAGTTGCCTACGTTTTTGTCGCGCTTGAATGAAATAAGTGGAGGTTGCGAAAAGATTCTACCAGTCTCGGGATCATTTTGGAGTAATTTAAAATTACTAAGAATGATGCTTTTGACTGCGTGATTATGAGGATGGAAAGTGAGGGTGAATGGAATTCTGTCATTCTTATCTTTTTGTGACGTTTGTAGTGATGACTGTCGATCAAATTGTTGAGCGCGATGATGGCCCGCTTTGACCACAGAGACAGGATAGCCACGTTTTTCGAAGAACTGGCACATCTCCTCTGATTTGCTGGAAAAATCGGAGTCATCACTACATAGACGTCGAAGTCTAAGAAATTGAGAATAAGGAATGGAGTTCTTGACATGTGATGGATGTGACGATGAATACAAAATAAAGATAATAAAGATATTTTTGAAACACTTCTAGTTCGCAAATCCAAATGGACTCCCCCAGAGGGACAATTTGCCTCTTTAGATTTTTTCACCAAAAAATGCCGTCACGACATTCACAAACTTAAATTCAATCGCAACACTAAATTTTCCAACCTTTCCTCTGAAGAGTGGGCGGCTCTTAAAAATCTTAGTAAACGCAACGACATAGTTGTCAAATCGGCCGACAAAGGCGGCGCGGTAGTTGTTTGGCGGTCCGACCTTTACCAAAAAGAAGCTTTGCGGCAACTTTCGGATACCTCGTTTTATGCCAAAATCCCTAAAGATCTCACTTCCAAAAATCAAAAACTTGTGAAAGACACCATTCAAAATCTTATAGTTAATCAAGAATTACCGGACACTGCCACTAATCTCATCATCAACACCCCTAGAACTTCGTGCATTTACTTCTTGCCTAAAATTCACAAACCCAACAACCCAGGTCGCCCTATCGTTTCTGCCTGTAGTTGCCCCACCGAACTCATTTCTAGCTACTTAGACAGGATTATGACGCCTATCGTCAAATCTTTGCCATCATACATTAAAGACAGTACACACGCACTACAAATTTTCCGCGATTTCAATTTCTCCGGCCAAGACAAACTTATTTTCACCATGGACATTACATCTCTATATACAGTCATTCCTAATAGCGAAGGTCTTCAAGCACTCAAACACTTTTTCGATCAACGCACTGTCAAAGAACCTAACTCGGAAACGCTCCTCCGCCTTGCCGAACTAGTTTTAACGCTTAACTGTTTTTCATTCGCCGGCAACTATTACAAACAAATTAATGGTGTAGCGATGGGCACAAGAATGGGACCTAGCTATGCCAATCTTTTTGTAGGATATGTTGAACACAAATTTTTTAATCAGTACGACGGCCCCAAACCTGAACTCTACGGCCGCTACATCGACGACTGCATCGGCGCTATTTCATCCAGCAGAGAAGAACTCGATCAATTTATAACCTCCGTCAACTCTTTTCATCCGGCTCTTAAATATACCTGGGAAATTTCGGAAACTTCATTGGCTTTCCTAGATATCAAAGTTTCTATTAGAGGCAACGCGCTATGTACTAGTGTGCACTACAAACCTACTGATTCACACAGTTATTTGTTGTATTCATCGTCACATCCATCACATGTCAAGAACTCCATTCCTTATTCTCAATTTCTTAGACTTCGACGTCTATGTAGTGATGACTCCGATTTTTCCAGCAAATCAGAGGAGATGTGCCAGTTCTTCGAAAAACGTGGCTATCCTGTCTCTGTGGTCAAAGCGGGCCATCATCGCGCTCAACAATTTGATCGACAGTCATCACTACAAACGTCACAAAAAGATAAGAATGACAGAATTCCATTCACCCTCACTTTCCATCCTCATAATCACGCAGTCAAAAGCATCATTCTTAGTAATTTTAAATTACTCCAAAATGATCCCGAGACTGGTAGAATCTTTTCGCAACCTCCACTTATTTCATTCAAGCGCGACAAAAACGTAGGCAACTTTTTAGTTAGAAGCGCGCTCAAAACTAACGAGCAACCCGGCACTTTCAAATGCGCGCGCTCACGATGCAATACTTGTCGTTTCATTGTTAACACTAGCAAGATATCGGGACCTAAGCGATCTGTTAAGATCACCGATCGTTTCACATGTACCTCCGCAAATGTCATTTATTGCATAACCTGTACGTTATGCAATAAATTATACATTGGTGAGACAGGTAGACGACTAGGTGACCGATTCCGCGAACACCTTCGCGATGTTGAGAAGAATGACAAGGATGCATCTAAGCCAGTCGCTCGCCATTTTAATCTGCCTAACCACTCCAAAAAACACATGGCAGTCTGCGGCCTTTCCCTACATCTAGGTACGACGGAAAGCCGCAAGAATCTGGAACAAAAATTCATCTTTCAAATCGGCACCCTTAATCCTCACGGTATTAACGAACGCTTTTCATTTAACTAATATATTCCTATTTTCACGTTGCCATGTTACCACCAATAGCGTAGCTCCTACTCTACTATAAAAACTACACGTAACCCATAATCCCTCGATTCGCTCTGACGAAGGGCTAACGCTCGAAACGTCAGCTTTTAGAATCTCTGTACGGTGGCCAATTTACATTATCAACTCCGTTGATAAAACCAAATTTTTGTATACTACTTCCCCACCGACGCAGCACCACAGTTTCTTTAGAAACTACCCCTTCATACATTTTGGAATTAACGAGTTGAGGCTTTGTCATGTGCGATCCAACAAAACTCCTCTGCGCCCTGTGTTCTCTTTAAAATCCAGGTTTTGAATACATAATATAGACAAAAAAAAATTGATATTAACACAATATTATATATATTGTATTATATAACATAAGTATAAATACACAGGTGATTATACAAAATCGCGCGCTCTCATTGGCTCGCTATCTCGGATTATCAGCCGATAATCACCTCGACGGACAAAATGGCTGCCAGTAGTCGTTTTGCCACTGTAAGTGAAGATGATTTCGCGTTGAAATGTTTTTTTTTTTCTCTTTTTTGAAATAATCACCTGTGTATTTATACTAAAACAATTATTCGCCTCAGGCTCAGTGATTATCGGTGAATATTCACCTCGACTTCGTCTCGGTGAATATTCACCGATAATCACTGAGCCTGAGGCGAATAATTGTTAAATATTATATATTTAATTAAATATTAAAACAATATTAAAAACAGATATTAAAACAAACAATATTATGGTTTTTGGTATTCATTTAATGGAATACTCAGTTTGACAGTATTTGAACCTCTCTACTCAAATACAGGTTTCAATGAAAGCTTTACTATTCAATAACCGTACATGAAATTGGCCGGCCTTTACATTCCAGCAGGACTTCCTCATA
This sequence comes from Montipora capitata, assembly GCA_949126865.1. NCBI lineage: Eukaryota > Metazoa > Cnidaria > Anthozoa > Scleractinia > Acroporidae > Montipora > Montipora capitata. Next base: position 20,378,684 of record OX421446.1, read on the forward strand.
CTTTGTCGCAAAGTTTCTGGCCATCACAGCATTTCCCAGGCACTCGTCTAAGACGGTCTCGTCTGTCAGATCATACACAGTGCACTTCCTTTCCACTGCAGCCATTTGAAATTCGCAAATTCGCAAATCACTTTCACCCCTTCTCTCCGCCAACCGCCTGTATTCTCTAGACGCTTCCAAGGTGGCTGAAGTTGAAATAAACTGCGATTCGTATCCCGGCCTACTGCCACAGTTAACGTGGGATAGTACAGTTTTATCGAGTGTCTTATCTTTTGGTTCAATGCTGTTGGGATCCTCGTCATCTCGTAGCACCCGATAAACTGATTCCGGCATATCGCGCAAAACCCCATGGAACTTATGCTTGTGTGGCAGATGTCCCTTCCCGCGAACATCCCGAGCTTCCTTATGGCGTACACTACTAAACTGGCCTGAAATTGAAAACAAATAAAACACATTCACGTTATCTAAAAACCTCATCGCTGCAGTTTGTTGGCACACCCATCGCCTAAGCTGATGATCAGTTCTAGGAAACCGGTTCAGCAATATATTAAGTAGCTAATGATATATTACTTCAGACTGATCGTGCATGAGACCAGCTACTCCTACTGCTAACTCCTCTTAAGATGAATTCTTGCAGTGATATAATCTAATTACTGAAAAAACGCTCAATAGATTCGTGTTGCGTTACATTTTGTCTGGTATCTGCTCATATGTTACCGAAACGTTTTTCCTATTGGCCAAAAATTCTTAGCACACTCACAGCCGAACGCAGCGCTTTCAAACCCCCAAAAATTTGACCACAAAATACACGAACCACACTTTTGAGGACATTTATTAAAGAAACAATACCTTTTGGTAAAGGGTTAATTTAAAATGATGTATTACTTTGACATAACTTCAAATAATTTGTTGTGAAGAAGATAAAATAGCGAGAGAGCATTTTATTTTTTTTCGCGCAAATGGCGGCAGACAACGATTAATTAATGTTAAGTATAACTTTATGATACTAGAGGCGCTTTCAAGACTAGGCGGTTCCAGTAGCTGTTAAGTTCTGATGATTTCAAGAACGGTCTTGACAGAAGCAGGCGAGTTAATAATTTTAAGAAATGAATGACCACTTTCAATTTCGAACAAGACATACAACTAACAATTCAACGGTCATTGCTGTTATAATTCAAATCACAACCGTAACTCTCATCACAACTGACAATGATCGTTGATCGATCGAAACTTATTTTTCAAAGCATAATGACTTGATAGTTTTTACTCGATACGGCGCGCGTCATCCACATGATAATATTTTGAAATAGTGAGAAGATACGCCGCTTTCTCAATCATCTTCGTTAGTTATTTATTTAAGTTCAAAAATGCAAAACGAGTGTACAAAACCGGTTTGACCAGTTCTATGACTAACCCGCTAGGGTTAGACACATTATACTAGTAAATTTGAATGACCATTATGCTTTTTAGCGTCACCCTAAAAATCGTACCATTATGCCGAAAAATATGCTCGTGTCAAACCATTATACTCGTGTGATGCTGGCTGAAATTTCGCCCTTCAATCCACGGTACCACCCAAACGAATCCCCAAAGTTTAACACGCAGCATTTCAATATTTTTGTTTTACTCTTAAAGGCGACGAAAAACAAAGCGGTATATCTAAAATCAATACAAGTATTGTATGTCAGCAATTTGGTCTATGTTTATCTCCTGTTGTATTGAAGCATTAATGAACATTCAATATAGTCTTGAAGCGCAAAGTCTTGCAAATGTCCAAACGGGAATTGCCATGTTGTGATTGCTGTCAGGATGACTGCAAAGCCTGGTGATCCCACAGGGCGCCCACACAATCGGATGTGTAGCCGATTGTTATTTTAAAGTAAATGTACTAGATTTACCGTTTGCCTCACCTATAGCGATATATCGCCAACTATGTATATACAACAATGATAAATAAACGTTGAATTATCGTAGCTGTGGTACATAGTCGTCCTCTTGCCTCAAAAGAAGTCTTTTGAGCAATTTTGAGTTCGCCGTTGACTGTTACTATAATAGTAACAGTCAACAGGATAGTTTTATTCCCTATGCAGTGAAATCTTGGGATGCATCCCCTTAGTTAGTGACAACAAGTTATAATTAACGAACACAACGCATAATTGATGGTAAATAGATATCTTATTGTATGTAGTTTTTACTCATTTTAATAATTTTATTGTAAATAGTAGTTAAATTAACTTTTTGTAAACTTGAGTTTTTCAAATTCAAATTTTCCATTCAAGTGTATTAATAAACTTTATTTATATTTATTTAATTAAAAATAATAATAAAAAAAATAATAAAGTAAAGTAAAGCTCAAATGCTTCGCTTGATAACCAGTTTGGCAAGGTTCTCTTTCTTGACGTATCTGCAAAGCTGCAAAAATCACGCGGAATCCTCTTGTGCAATGCTACGCTTTCTCAACTACCCGCAGTATCCGCAAAGTACTTAATTACTACAAACGTTTCCCTTTGTTGAATAATAGTTCGCTTATAAGATGGTTCGGTGTGTTTATGGAGGGATATTTTTACTCGTGAGACTCAACTAACTATCGGGTGACTCGTAAAAATACCGCGCCATATAGTCCGGGAGCATATGTCATTAAAAAAAGTCCCGTGGGAATTTTGTGAAGCAAGCAAGCCACTAGTCTAAATATCTTAATTGGACCCTAAATAATGCAAAAATATTTGGTGGCACTTTTGTAACTTGCACCGAGGTGAATTATAAGGGGTTTTAAAAACAGCTTTGTCACCACGGAAACGAGGCTACATAAGTTAATTCCTTATATCTTTCAACCATGTGAATGAAATCATACCAAACTCACTATGACGATATTTATTGATGTATTAGACACTTCTTCGTGTTCTCTTTGTGGTATGAGGAGTCACGTGACGAGTAACCATGGAAACGTTTCTTTCTGTATTCCTTATTATAATTAAGAATGCAAATATTTCCTAGAATGATACTGAAGATTTCCTAATGCCAATATATAAATTGCTTTGTTTGCTAACAATAGTTTCTCAACTACATAGTTGGTATTTATCACTTGAAAGCATTGCCAGGGAGAGCCTGGGAAAATCATGCAGTACGTGTGGTCAGCAGTAACTTCACTAAAATAAAGGTCTGCCATCTTTACTTACAGACTATGTAGTTCAATCATAATATAGCGTCTGTAATGGCTAAACACAACGTTGATATCAATTTTAAACTTTGTTTAGCTTGTCAATGTGTTAAGGATGAAGATTTAGTGGAAAACTCCTACTTCTTATGACAAATTAGTGACCGCTGTTAAAGAAAGAGCGTCTTATGGTGAGTCAAGATTTTCAGAGATTTGGTCTTCGCTGAAAGTGTTTTCTGTTAAGGAGCTTGAAGTTAAACAAGGGACATGGCACAGAAAGTGCTATCAAGATGCTACACACTCTGGAATGCTAAAGAGGGCAAAAGAAAGATATGAGAGAGTACTGTCTAGACCAAATGAGTCAAGACAAAAGACCAGAAATTTGCAAGAAGCAGAACCTATCAGCCAACTCACTCGATCAAAGACAACCCCTTACAACAAAGCAGTGTGTTTCTTCTGTGATGGTGAAGGTTGTAATCGGGAAAAGCTGAGGGAAGTTAGAACCAGGAATGCGGGAGCGTCACTACGTGAAGCTATTGAGCTGAGTAGAAATGACAAGCTCCGTGTCAAATTCTCAACTGCAATCAATGCAAGCGATGCTCATGCAATTGATATAAAGTATCACAAAAATTGCTGGACTAAAAATGTCTCAAATGTACTCCGCAAGCCTCTGGCATCACGTTCATCGAGTTCCGTTTTGGCAAGTGAGATAGCAGCTAAAATTGAGTTTTTAACAACAACGGAAATCATGTTAAGGAATGAAAATGTTCTTCATATGTCAGAACTGGACACCGCATTTAACAGTATTGCAAAAGAAAACGGGGTAGCAGATAAGACGTGTAGCCGTAAAGTAATGAAGCAGCTGTTACAGGACGAAATTCCTGGTATCGAGTTTCACAAGCCAAAGAGAGTCAATGAATCAGAGATGGTAACCATTAAAGAAACAAGAGATTTTGCCGTACAGCTTTCCGAGGAAACCAGAGATATCGGAGATGATATTAAGACCTTATACGATGTTGCACTACTTTTGAGGAAGGCTATCAATAACTGCAGAAAGTGGATGTGTGATGGGTGTTTGGAAAGTCTTTCAAAAGACAAGTTTCCAGAAGAGTTGTATTGCTTTTTAGATGGGTAATTAATGGTCCAAAGACAACACTCAGTGCAGAGGAGAAATGCCAAGAGGTCCACAAACGTGTTATGAGCTTAGTCCAGAGTCCTGTTTCAATGTGCTTGACCGAATGCCAAATCGGGAATAAAAAATCCGATGTGATCAAGACAAGCCGTGAAATGCCGCAGCAGCTGGCAGTGGGTCTCGCAATCGCAAGTAAAGGGTTAGTTAACATGCTGCATGGTTTCGGAATGTCGGTAGAATACAACAGACTTCTGAGAGTCGAGTCCCGATCAGATAGAAGCCAGTGTGCTGAAACGCATGGAACAAAACAATGGACTGTTTTTACCAGCAAACATCGTGGAAGGCAGACACGTTTTCTTTGCCATTGATAATGTTGACTTTGCCGAAGATACCTGTGACGGGCGACGCACATTGCACGGCACAGCTATGGCGATCTACCAAAAGTGTGACAAAGATGACGAGAATCCTGAATTAAGCTTATGCATCGTTAATGTGAGTGCAAACACTTTTCATGATAAAATCAAGATTTCATTTTGGGAACAAGTTTACTGCCGTTCAAAGAACTACGGCATCAGAAATTGTGATACTACGCAGAAAATTCTTATTTTTCCGTATATATTGCTAATAAAAATAAAGTAGAAAATGAATATTCCTTTGTTTACTCTCGGTAGTGTTTATATCCAAAGGTTAGTGGGGCTGAGCAAAAACCTGAAACAAATAATTCAAATTGAACTTAACATTGTTAAGAATCCCAACTACAAAACAAATCCAGGTGGTAGTCAGAGCGGGATTTGAACCCGAGATCTCCCGATTTCAAGTTCAATCAGCCACCCTGCCTACTACTCAGTTTTGCAGTTCATTATCCTTGTTGTCTGTGCTGGTATCATTATTCTTGCTTCCGTGCTGTTTTCAATAATAGATTGGATCCTGACCAAACAGACTTGAGACGATCTGTAAAGGACCTCCCACCGTCATTAACAGCCTTACTGGAGTGCCCAAAACCTACCTCCAAGCCTGCAGTTCCATTACATCCAGCTTTCGGCCTATTTTCTGAGGAAGAAATGCCAATCACTTTGAGTTTAGACGATTATGCCTGGTTGCTAGCAAGGAATCTGACCATAGAGACGGGCAGCAATGAAGTACAAGAATGTGAAGTTCTCCAGAACGCTGTTCCTGTATGGTCTGGTTACAACTCACTTGTCAATGATGCTCTGCCTGTTACAAGAGTGGGTGCATCCCCCCTGATTGCAGCCCCTGCTCATGAGTGGAGCACGCTGCTCACAGTTCTTAAGCAAGCTCAGGGAATTAATGTGAGGGTGGTGGGAGCCAACAGAAAGACTGTCGTATCACTTGAAATGGGCCTTTATCTCCCAAATTCACTATGATCATTCTTCACCCAGGGAGCTGCATATTTTAATGGCACAGCTGAGAACCATTGGTGCATTCAT
>OX421446.1:20389417-20396917 GCA_949126865.1 Montipora capitata
ACTTTGACACGTAAGGACAAAAAGGTTTTTACCATCATGGATTATTCTATAACTATTCACCTACTTACCACGTTTTGGACGCAACGTGATGTTACTGTGGAATTACCAACGTTCGGTGACTGACCTACTGGCAAGACATTGATCTTCCCTTTTGAACACCGCAGAGAGATGATTGATTATTGAGCTAGTTGACATGCAGTCTCGCCATTGGTTGGCCGTAGATGACCACTTGCGATAAGCCCCATAAATGGACTCTCCATTAGGTCAAGGTCTGGGGCAAATGCTTTAATTGGTAGAAATGGTTAATTCGTGATATAATTGACCAGGTGAGTGGCAGTGAAACGAAAATGGGCACTTAGGAATTACTAATTGTTCTTAACTTTTTCAAGTATAATAGGCTTTTTACTAAGGCACGTGACACGACTGGGAAAATAGCATATTTATCTTAATAACTGACTTTAATTAAAATATCAAGTAAAAACGCTTTTCTGATGAAGATTAACTATTTCAAGCCCCTCTAGTTTAGAGCGATTGTCCATGAAAAAAATTTCTGATGGCAAAGTTCATCTTTATTTCCAAATTCCAGCTTAATAATTTATAATTTCAGTTTTAAGCAGTTGAGGAAGACCATTCCAAGCGTAGAAAGTTAGATATATTAGATGTCTGTGAGAAACGTTATCTTTTTTTAATCTGAAGTAGTAAAATACTCCACTAACTCACTGATGCTGCAATCTGGCGGGTGTTGTAGTGGATTAACCATGTTTTCATAACATACTTTGCCCCAGCCCTTAACTAAAACCTACTTGAGTCAAATTAGGGTATCAGGGTACCTTAAAATGACCGTGTATAGAAATGAAGCTCTTACACCTGCGCTTCCGTGGTGAACTCCGCTAAAAAGTATCCTAAATTCATTTTCTTAAATTTTGGTATCTGTAGAATCCAATGTTTAAATCAAATGGTCGCAGAATTTCTGCGGCACCAATCACGTTCAAGTTTTGCATGGAAGTTATTGGAAAAATAGGACAAGTGGCTCTTGATAGTCCATCTTGGTAAATATCTACTGCGCTATTCTCCACAAAATCAATTTCTTGCTCCTTTTCTTTGAATTCACCAACTGACCACAAGAATTGCAAAATTCCTTCAATTTTATAATTTATTCAGTCAAAATATACATTAAAACACACACACACAAAAATAAACAACAACTCTGGAAAACCACAAAACAGTTTGGAAGAGTTTAAAGGCTTCGCTTTTATTGCACTCAGTTTTCCCAAGTGCGTGAACAGAGAAAAGTGGCTGCATCGAAAATGCTTCCTCATACTTCCCCTAAAAAAAAACGCGTACCTGTGATTTTTCCATTGTTTCCAACTTTTTTTTTTCCTTCGATACCAACACTGTCCGGGTATCGGCCATAAATTTTTAAACAGGAGCGAATTTCAATGGAGGTATCTTAAAACAGTCGTGTCGATTTCAACTTAATGGAACTAAACTTGCAGCACATTTTGAGAAATGGCTACTGTTCTCGCGACAGAGAAAGTTTCTAAGTCTGTCATTGTCATATCGCTTATTGTTACAACTCGAACCTTCAAAGGAAATTGAAAAAGGTCGAGTTATCGAGAGTTCAAGTTATTGGGAGTTAAGTAGTTTTAATTAAGCAGCAACTCTTTCCGAAGATAATGTATAAATGTAAGCTTACCTTAAACCAACAAAACCTGAACTGGAATTAAACGTGCACGTTTTGTGTAATGCATCAAACGACAAAGATTACTCGGCTTCTTCAAAATAAATGGACAACAGTACACTGCTTGTTTTGATTTGTCACGTACCGACAGACGTGGTTCGAGTCAGGGTCGAGGGTAAAATTATATGGACAATGACCTAAAGGGAAACGAAAATTACTTCGTGTTAGCGCGAGGCTCGAGTTAGCGAGGGTTCGAGTTATCGGGAGTCCATTGTATTCTAAAGCACTCGGCAAGAGTCTATTTTGTTGGTTGCCGAAATGCTCATTGACGTGGAGTAAGTGGATCAAAGTAAAAATAACCAAACTGCTCTATCATTGTCTTTCCTTTTGTTTGCCGGCACACATTTACGCTTGCAAAGTACTCAGTTCAAGCACAACTGCATGTTAGACGTCTTTATAGAAGGCTAAAAAAGATCCAAAAACCGACCATAGTTAATTGCTGGTTTTCAACTGCTGTGATCAACAGCCATGTTTTTCAACGGAAACAAAAGGAAGCGTTTGCATAATAATAGAGTTAAATTCCCGGAGGATTTGGTCGGGGCACCAACATGGCCGCCTTTTCTTTGTTTAGGGGCACCAACATGGCGGTCGTGACGTCATGTGAAAACCGAGAATAGAGGGGAATGGTTTGGAAGCTCGGCAAACATCAAAGGGGCAAACAAAGATGCCAAGATTTGGGTTGGAAAGTCCACGACCGTGCACAATCTTTTGTTTTGCGCTCATGCACTATGCATGAGTTACGTAACCAACACGTTTCTATTGGTTAGTTCCTCAGTACGGAATAAACAACTATTGTGTTTTGTGCACGGTCAAGGTCAAAAAAGAGAACAAAAACCTACAACAAAGAAATCTTTCGGGTTTCATAACCATTCCCTCCATTAACTATGAACCGACTTACCCCATTCTCGCTTAGTAACCGGACGTAATGGAGTTTATGATAAACAGAATTGGACGAATTTCCCTTCCGATCAGTGGTGCTATGACCGACTTCTCTCTGTCAAGTGAAACGGCGATAGAGTAAAGTAGACTTGGGAGTGTGTTATTGTTTTATACTGCACGCACGCGGAGATAAATGGAAAAACATGAAATGAAGTAATAATCAATGGTATAAAATGTTGACCCTTCCATGTGATTTTGTGTTATCGGTAAAAAATGGCAAAAAGGCCCTCACTGTGCAAGGGTAACTGTACTGGCAATTTATTGGACACGCCTTTGTTCACAACAACAACAACAACAACAACAATGAAAATGACAACTTGTGTTAACAGATATTCTTTGATCGTCACGGCGGCCATGTTGCTTGAAAGAACAATAACTAAAAAGTCTTTTGGAAATTTGACTCTATTACTGTCGATTTGTCCGCAAAACAATTTTGTATGACCATACCTCGAAGTCGATGATCGCACAGAAAAAATCTAAATGTTACTTTCTAGCAATTTGGCTCCACTGCGCTAACCATTTTACAGGCTTTAAAATTGGCTTTTTAAGTTTTCAAGTTTTATTTATTTACAAGAAACAATTTAAGTTGTTACTAGGCTGGCTTGCAAATAGCGAGAAGCTAATCGTGGCAAGCCAGACTGTAGACGAAATTATTTAGACAATTTTTTTTTTTTTTTACATACAACAACAACATGTAAACATTACTCTTTGTGCTTTCAAATATTTAGAAAGTAGAAGAACTTAGGAGAAAAAGAGAAGAAAGCAGTCTAGGTAAAAGAACAATAAGCTAAGAGGAAAACTACAGATTATACTTAACCTCAGTTGGAAATTTAAGTTTTCATCTTAGCTTGCTAATTAAGGTTGTCCAGGTCCTTTAACCATTTGTCTTGATTATAATAGAAAAAACAGGGAAATAGAGAAAAAATAGGGTCTTTGCAGGATTTAAAATTAGATGTTTTTATTTCTCTGCCCCTTTATTTAGAGTTCTGACAAAATGACGATTTCTTTCATTTTCAAGCGTGTTGTTTGCTTATTAGTTTTTCACTACAAAGATCAGGTGGAATATTGTGTGCTTCATCGAGCTAGCTTGCAAAATGTGTACGCCATTTTTTTTTCTACTAGTTTTTTGAGCTAACATTTCTAGCCGAAGCGACTGAGAACTAGATACCAAAATCCAGATTTTTTAAAAAAGATTTTTAGAGCATTAGCAAATGTTTAGGAATTTTGTTGCTTTTTCAAAAAAAAATTATTCATACCTGTATTTTGTTTACGGTGGAACATTGTGTGCCATTTTCTTTTTTCTTTTTTAAGGGCTAGGGGTGCTGAGGGTTTACTTTAAAACAAAGTATGCAAGATATTTGGAGACCTTTGGAAATGTTTGGGATTTTTAGAGAAAAAAAATTGGGAATTTCCGGAAAGCAAGACAGTGATGCACGCTTCTCTTGTTGTGATGAAGTAGTATACACGTGACGACTTGCGGTGAATTTAATTTATTGGGGTTAATGGTGTTAATTCTCCTTTATCCAAAATGCATATGGCCGTCATTTACATATTCCATTGTTTTTATTCAAGTAAGACCTTGATGCCTCGTTTAAGGCAAACGAGACATCAAGGGTCAATTTGAATAAAAACAAAAGAATATTTAAATGACGTTCAAAGAACCAAAACACACGCAAAGTTGTTTGATACTTATCTTATCCTCAGTAAATGGTTTTTGCACATTCGGATTTTTTCTTTGATGTTTGTTGAAAGGATTTCGGATGTTTTTCCTTTTTTAACTCGTACTCCTGTCAATAGGGAGCTTAAGCAAACGCGTTTTTGAGACGACAACGGCAACTGGAAGAGGACATTTCGCGTGCCAGGGCAGTGGTGTCTCCCAAGTTTTTATACTAATCATCTCTAATGGAGAAAAGATACTTAGCAATGCAAATGTGGCTGTGTAAAGACTAGTTAAAAGGGAAAACAGCTCACTTCCGGTTGACGTCCTCGTCTCAAAAACGCGCGTGCTCACATATAAGCTCCTTAATAAGTTGGCCATCAGTCTGAGTCTCGTCAAATTCAAAATTCGGAATTTAGTCGAAACCATAAAGTGATGAACATGAATCCGATAACAGAGCTCACTAAAAACAAGCAAGTTTTTTTGCATTGTGCTAATTTTCTATTGAAAGTACATTTTTACAGGGGCACCCAACGAATCTGTTCCTCACATTATCTGCTCTCCAGGGGAATCTTGCTGGCTTGCAAAAATACAGGTGTTTCGATGAGCTGGTTGGGAAATTTTGTCATTGATAGAGGTTTTGCCTGGGAATTACTGACTTTTTCTAGCATTTCAATCCGAGCTGGCTGTAGAAACTCTGAGGACTGAGGACGACTAAGAAAAAAAAAAAAAAAAGAACCTCTTCCCTCTCCCAAACATACGACGGCCGGTCAGAGTGATTGCGCTTGCGGAAAAAAACCTGTTTTGTCCCGGTTTTGTCGCTTTTGTTCGGTCGTTTTGGATCGAGGGATTTGAAAGTGCGCGGAATTCCTGGCTGGGAAATAAATTTGATCAGCTGGCTGGGAAACCAACCAATTTTATCTAGCTGGCTGGGAAATTTCTTGTGTGTCTTGCTGGGAAAAAGAAACAGATAATGTTTTCCCAGCAACACTGAACAACACCTGAAAATGCCTTAATAACATTTATTTTCATTAACTGGGGTATAATAATACATTTTACAACAAATTGGTCGTTGGGTGCTCCTGTTTTTATTAAGAAACTTGTTCGTTTAGTAAAGGAATGACAGCAACACGCTGTATAATAATAGAATGTCGCTCCACGTACTGCACTTAACAAGAAGTCACGGAGCGATCGCAGCTTCCCTATCGTGGTGCAAAGAAAGGGAGTTTTTCCTCTTGTAATTCGGCAAGGTGCTGTTAACATGAACTGGTCCAAAAGTTATCTGAACTAGCACGATATGATGAGCAGGTTTGATTACAGTTCTTGATTTGAATTCCCCGAAAAACGTCAGTTGCTCACCGGGCAACTTAAGACAAGTTAAGATCAGAACTCATTAGCTTGGTAGCCAAATCCACTACGGTCCTAGGCTATCGGACACTACTTTTTAAAATGCTGCCTATAAAACATTCCATTTATTGTGCTATATTTGGTATTATGAAGCAGCTTTTCAAGTTTTTAACTTCTTGTTTAAAAATTAACTACAAAATATGTTACTGTGGGACATCCGATAACAAGTTGCTCAAGTAGAGCGCGTCAAACTCACGCCGGTGCTGAATACTATTATTCATAAATTGGGTTGCGTGCTCAATGAAAATATATCTTGATATGCTTAAGATGATAGAAAATAAAATTGTTTTATGTCCATCATAATAGTAAATCACTGTAGACATATTGTTAATGCGCAGCAGTAGTTATTAAAGATATATACAATATTCGCATTTAAAGTATAAGATTGAAAAATTAATCAGTTCTAGGAGTACACGATACTAACTAAAATGTTTTTTTAATACATTAAACTAAGCGAGATGTGTTTTGATTAGAAATCTTGGTACAATACATTTTCACAAATTCGATAAGTAGTTATAAGTCATGATGAATAAAATAAAGCAGATTCAAAAGCAAATTGTTGCTGTTGTCAATTTACGGCGAAAAGCCTTGGGCACTACTTGCTTGGTAACCAGACCTGAACTTACAGCTAAGAAAGTGCAGCCACTTTGTTTTGTATGTGCACGAGTAATCTGTGTCATCAGTTGGATTATTTCGAAAAGAAGAAATGGACAGTTAAGTGATCTGCAACCAGAGCGATGGGAGTCTGGTGCAGTGTAAAGATGCAGAGTCGTGGGCGAGGTTGTATCGTGCACGTGCTGCGGCGTCACCATCAAGTTCTAGATCTATCAACAGGTGAACAGGATTTCCCTAAATTACATGTGAAGTACCACGCTAGCTGTAAAAAAGGGTTTGTTAATCAGAAAAGTTTAGAGATTCCAACGAGGAAATCCACTGAAAGCATTGAAACCGGGCAAGATCAGCCCCAGCTCATACGGAGCTCTGGCGACCTTCACGGATCAAGTGGCAATTCGGCAGTGCCACAAGACACACGTGCATTTTGTAATCTAAAGGAAAATATAAACCGGGAAAAAGAACACGGGAGAAACTGCGTAGCCCGGAGCGATTACAACGGATGAAATGGTAAGAAAAAGCGCCTGCTTGCACCTAAAAGGGAACACTAACATGAGTTCTATTGCTGCTGAGATTTCTGGCATATGTGCTAAAGATTTGATAAGCAGCGAAGCAAGATATCATTCTTCATGCTATAACGCATTTGTGTGCATAGTGTACGAGACTGATGCAGCCGCTAAGAGCTCCACTGAACCTTCCGGTAACAATTACGGGATAGAGGAGGTTTATGAAGCCGTGTTTTCTTTCTGCGAGACTTTAATATCAAACCCCCGGGTCCTAGAATTTAAGGGAGAACTGAAGGTTAGAAGATCACTTTTTTGTGTGTCTTATTATTGTCGAAATATAACGTCTTTTTCCTAAAAAAATAGCAAAAATCCTTTTTCGTCTTGAAAGTTCCAAAAAAGGAATGTCTGCTGCCATGTTGTGACGTCATTGCGCACAAGATCACAACCTCGTTCCCAGGGTCCTCTGAGAGAGAGGATTCAGGGAACGAGGTTGACAAGATCACTCATTCTCGTCCCCAGAGCCTCCATTTCTTTTGGTCACGTGGTCGGAGAAACGGACGGCTCTGGTAGCAGCAATTACCGGATGTCCGTAAATCATGGACATCCGGTAGCGCATGCTTAATTTTTGCCAACTAATC
>OX421446.1:20424417-20429417 GCA_949126865.1 Montipora capitata
CCCGTTGCTGGGAAATATTTGACTTTGTAAGATTTTCGTAACAGGAGAGATTTTGAAAATGAATTGATTAAGGACGGTGCATTGTTATTGCGCATACGTTCTGCGCATCTTGAGATACTCGGATTTCCTATCGGTGATGCTTACTAATACAGGGATATTTTTGCGCAGTTTAAAACTATCCGGAGAAAGTAGATCCTGGTAAGTACTCTTGGAATCCAAAAAGAAAATTGGAGGTAACCATGCATTTTTGAGAGATAATTAAGTTTCAATTTGAGAAAGAACGCCATACATTGCTTTGTATTTTAAAGCTTTTTACAAATATTATTCATGAATGATCTTTGAAAAATGCGTGGTTACCCCCAATTTTCTTTTTGGATTTTAATAACACTTGTAAAGATCTACATTTCCTGCATAATCACACACCGGGGCAAAAATATTGTTAATTAGTAGGCACCGTCCTTAAAAAGTTAAACGCTAAAACACTTTTAAAACATGCACATTATAAAAGTGAACGACGTTTCGGCGCTACGTTACGCCATTATCAAGTAAAAAAGTAAAAAAGTGCGAACAGAACAACAGAACAAAGACTGATCACCTTTTCAAAATTCTGAAGAAATGCAACAGCAAGTTTGATTGTTTAGTGTACGAGATGTTGTGCATAAAGGACATCAAGCTGACTCCATTCGCGCCAAACTGTTCACGTGACACTACCGTACATTTATTTATTATTATCTTTTTTTGTGTTTCTTACCTTGGGGATTATACCCATAGGACCCGCAAATATTTAATGTATCTTTTTTTCAAATATTATATATTCATTTTACACCTCGCACTTTTTTACCTTTTAACTTTATAATGGCGTAACGTAGCGCCGAAACGTCGTTAAGTTTATAATGTGTTTTAAAAATCTTTTAGCGTTTAAGTTTTTAATCAATGTAAGATTTTCGTTTTAATTAAACGATCCTTGTCTTTTTCTCCTGTGATATTAAAGTTCTTAAGGCCTTAAAGATATTGTGTTTTATTGGTCCATCTCTGCTTGCTTTGCAGAATTTGTTATAGAGTAAAGGTCAAATGTCTTGCGTGATAGCCAGTTTGACAAGGTTCTAGATCTGTTTCTTGACGTATCTGCAAAGCTGCTACGCTTTCTCAATTACTCGCAGTATCCGAAAAGTACTTAATTACTACAAACTTTTCCCTTTGTTGAATAATAACTCGCTTATAAGATGGTTTGGTGTGTTTCAAGGCACCTAAAGGTATATAATGGACTAAAATATTATAACCTGTGATTCAGTGCCGTAAGCTTCAATAAAACTGAATCCGTTCCTAAAAAACCCGGAGGGACAAATTAAATGAATCCAAGCTGTCTGCTTAAATTTAGGTTCCTTGATCACGAGCGAACCGTTGACAAATCATCTTCTTTTACTAACGCAGACAGTCCCAACGATTACTCTTCTCCGTTACCTTTAAAACATCTATTCAGTGCCCAAAAAATCACTTGATTTCAATAATTGATATCAGATCATCGCTTAGCCAAGGGATCGCTAAGCTGTATCAGAAGAGAAAGGAGAAGACTTACCTTGGTCAGCAAAAGCTCTAAGGAGAACGGCCATTGAGGCAAGCAGAACGAATATCATTTTGGGAATCATCTCGAAGTAACTAAGGCTAAAAAAGTAATGATAAATTCTCAGAACGCGGTTTCATTTAAATGCTTTCACTGATTAATTTAAAATATGCCAGACTTAACGCAATGAATATAATTTTATCGACAAATGTCCTGAAATGTATCCAACAGGTTCTAAGTTTCTAAGTTCTAAGTTTTAAGTAATTGAACTAATAGATGGAAAACATTAATGACAATTTCGACAGTTAACGGGGTAAAGAACTTTTACTAGCACCTAGCATGGGACATTCCACAACATTAACGTACTTACCACGGTTTGGACAAAACAATATGGTGCTGTTGAAAACGGAAAAGACTTGAACCAATTACACGTCCGGTTCTGACGGACTTGCAACAAAATGATTCTCTCTCTTAACACAGCCGAGAGAACAACATACGATTAATTATTAACACAAGCTGATGTGTAGTCTTGCCATTGGTTTGCCACAGATGACTGCATGTGATACAGTTCCATCAAGGTTTCAATTGTTGGTTAATGGACTCTCAAGGAGTCTAAAGTGTGGGTTAAGGACCTTAATTGGTCAAAATGGCTAATTCGTGATAAATTTGACCAGTTGAGTGGTGTGGAACTGACGGGCAGTTAGGAAGTTCTCATCGTACTTAACAAGTATGCACAGCATTCGACGGGGGAGGGGATTCTACCCGAACTCTTCTATTTTTTTTTTATATGCAAGCGACGATACCAAACTCAATGCCTTTTTCGGAAATTTATCTGGAAACAGTTTAGAGTGGTTGGTGTACCATCCTGACAAATGACCTTGATATGATCCGACCAGTTCTACGCATGATTTTTCGTTATTTGAAGTCAGCTTTCAAAAAACGTTTAGAATTATTTTTATAGCACTACAATAGATTAAACTATGGAACGTCAGACAGAAAAATTGACATAAAATAAAACAAACGCTATATCTGGAAACAGAAAAAAATAGGGCTCCTTGGATTGTTTTAATAATAACACAAACGTTATCTACAACGTGCTGAGGAGGTAAAGTTTGGATCAAATAAATGTTAACCCACCAATTTAAAATACTAACTTTGACAAGTAAGGACAAAAAAGCTTTTACCATCACGGATCATTCTATAACTATTCACCTACTTACCACGGTTTGGACAGAACGTGATGTTACTGTGGAGTTATACTAACGTTCGGCCCGGTGACTGACCTACTCGCAAGACAACAATCTTCCCTTTTAACACCGCAGAGAGATGATTAATTATTGAGCTAGTTGACATGCAGTCTCGCTATTGGTTGGCCGAAGATGACCACACGCGAAAAGCCCCACATGTATTTATGGACTCTCCAGTACTTTAAGGACGTTCTCGCCCATTGCTACTGCGCATCCTTACAGCGCGCGCAAATTCACACATTACGTCATGCATCGAGCGCGCGCGCTAAGTACTAAAATGAACAATGATAAGGCAGATGGCCATTGCTACAGCTTTGCTTGGATTTAACGATCTTGGATGTTCGGTGACCCCTAGGTTTCTTTTCAGAAACAGATTTTATTTACGATTATCTCCACATTGTCCAAAAATGAACAAAAAAATCAATGTGGGAAGTTAAAAAAATTTCAAGTTTTCTGTCCTCGGGACATGGAATCCTGCCATCTAGCGGCTGCAAGGCGCATGAAACTATGGTCGCTAAATGCGAACTTGTTCTTTAAGGAACCTCAACAGTAATTAACTTAATTCACTTGATGGGTCCAGTTAAACAAAGTTTGGTAGAGAACATTTCACTTCAAAGATGTAATTGCAATATTTTTGGGCTTACAGACACTGTGGGCTTATTCGCTAAAGAAGCCGGATTTTTCAGATTTAGAGTGTTCTTCCGGGCAAGTTCTCTCCAAAACGAAGTCGTTGACCCCCCCTTTTTTTTTTTTTTTTTACATTTCTGACATCACTAACTCATAACCTTTCAATTGTAAAATTTGCAGAAAAAAATCAATGTTAGAAAATTTTCGCGCAAACGTCCTTAAGGCCTGGGTTCAGTTCAGTTCAGTTCAGTTTAACTCCACTTTCGATTAGCAATAAGCTGAACAGCGGGGACTTTAATAAAAGTCCATTGAAGGCTTTCCTGTCTCTTGTGCTTCTTTTGCCTTGATCTTTATTAATGTTGAGTATTTTTTCAATTTTGATCCATGGATCTCTGACATATTTTGCTGTTGGTTTGATGAATAACACTTGTTTTTGTCAGGTTAGAGTTTGGTCTTCTGCAAATGTGCAAAGTATACTTTAAATATCGCAGCACATTTATGAAATCACGTAGTGGTGTTCCAATTATTCTTTCGATGTCAGAGTTGCTGTACTTATTCGCCTTCACTATTACTTTTCCTTTTCCATCCGTTCTTTACCACTCACCTCAGGAGGCTGTGCCAGCATGATTCTGGTTTCCTCAATTCGTCTTCGTTAGGTAGTTGCGCTTCGGTGCAATAAACAAGTCTGGATCTTATACAGGCTTCTAAGATTTTTTTTCTTGTTTCCATGAATACTTTATGATCTGTTGGGACGTATTTTGGATCATAGAATTTACCTATTGCGCTGAGAATTCTTTTGTCAACAAAAGAGTCCTTTTGGTCACTATAGGACAGGTATTTAAATTCCTTAACGTTTTCAATACTGTTTCCAGAAATGTTTGTTCATGAGTTCTGAATCGTTGAAAACTTGTGTTTTTGTTTTCTTGAAGCTTATCTGTAGGCCATATCTAGAGGAAGTTCTGTGCACTATATCTAGGATAACCTGTAGATCAGAAAGATCTTTTGAGAAGATTACGACATCATCTGCATACAGTATACGTAGCCATCTATCATTTCAGTTCCATTCATGTGTCCAGTGCTACGCTGGTGACAGGCATTTGCAATTGCATATGTGTATTGAATACCCCATCCATTGCGGAAACGCTGATCGATTTCATGAGCAGCTACCTTGACTACCCAATCAAAGAACCAATTAAATACAGTATGGCTTTCTATACCACCTCGTCTAGTTCCTGCTTCAATAGGTAAGTCAGTAACATCGCCACAATTTTCCCAGATGTTCCATCATATAATAACCATAAGATATCAATTAACTTGTTGCATCCCGTTCTGATTTTCAGAACTTCATACCTTATGTGTCTCGGTACCTTATCGAATGCAGCAGTTAATTACGTCAATATATATACTATGCAAATATGACTCCCTCAGTGTTCTTTAACACTTGTCGCATGATAAATACCCCATCAGTCGTAGTCATAAGATCTTTCCTGTTTGAAACCAAACTGTTCGTTTGATATGTTTAACTCATAGCTTTTTTTCAGTCGTGTGATAATTATCTTGGATAA
>OX421446.1:20431917-20439417 GCA_949126865.1 Montipora capitata
TATATCTTTGTTAGCTGGTGTAGGACTATTACAATATTGTTTATAGAGAGCGTACTTCCTACGACAGTTTCACCCGCTCGAACGCTCCTGTGGCCCTATATCGAGGCTTCAATTTGAACCAACTTTGAAGATCAATTTATCAACGACTAACGAAGCCTGTAAAAAACAAAAACGGAATGAAGCTACCAGCGAGACTTTAAAGACACGCCTATCATACAGCCTGATCAGACACGCGAACACCGATCAACTTCAAACTCTATTTATGAAAAAGGGAGGCGGTCTTTTTCAATCGAACCAACGCAGCTGGAAAGAAAGTACCACACATAATGTCATTACGGAGAGAAACCTTGCGGCCCGTCCTTGGTGGAATATTTATAGCTCTCTGAACTTGTCTAATTTCGGCGATCGCCAATTTTTGGCTCCACATTGAAACATTCGTTAACAGGGAGCGTTGCACCAACCTCACTCACAGATAGATGGAAACAACCCCAAATAAACGAAAAAGACATTTAAATGCATTGAGGTCCCGAGTTCGATCCCCGGATCTCTCATCCTTGTTTCGACTCCTTTCCTTTCAGTGTAGCCTAAGTAGCTTTAAATACCCTTAAAACGGAGCACTGATGGAAACAGGGGGTTAAAATGAGCGCACCGTCAGCTTCCTGGGAAAATACCCTCTTTGGGGTGAAGGAATTACCGTCGTTAAATATGGTGTACCTTTACCTACCAATGACATCGAATTTCGCTCCATGATTTTACGAAAAAAGGGCGATTTCTGCTGCCCAAGCATTGGATCCCTGAAGTTTCAAATCAATTTTTAGGTATCTAAGTTGCCTTTTGTCTGCCATTATCATTCTTACATCGAAGTTTTTCCTCGTCGAAACGGTGACTATCAATGAAGATCGTCGGCATATTTACCTTTTGGGACAACCGCTGACCAAATTCAATAACAGCACTTTCGCAATTGTGAGGTAAAGTTGACAGCTGGGTGGGGAGGAGTGTGTTGGCGAGGATTTTTAAATTTCCTTCCACGCAAAACCTGCACACAATTGCAAAACATCTCGCAAGAGGATCTCGTCTCAGGATCTCCTAAACTTTCCCGTCATCGGCGCTAACATGCACCCACTCAAAAATATCCTGCTTATGGCCTTGGCCCGTTCCCTCTCGCACAAAAGATGATTGTGCTATTGGCTAAAATTAAGTTGACGAATCCGTGATAACAAAAATAAAGGTATATTTTTATATGCTGTACCAGAAGTTGTTTAGCACTGCTCTTACCCATAGGCGTGGGCCAATCTCTCGGAGGCTTTGGCAAGCCCCAAAATTACCTTACCGGATGGTTCATAGCTTTACCCTAATTAGTCCTTGATCCTTAGGAGGGAGCTGGGCGGGAAGGATGCTGACTTCTAACATTCATAACTCTGAAGCGGTTGAGCAAACGATCAGCAAATTCTTAAATTTTCAATAGCCTAGGATTTTGACGTGTCAAAAATTGTTTATATATGGTTGACATTTTCACGGGAACCTATGGAATACCATTTAATTTGTATCAAAAATGCTTCTTGTCATACATAAAACTTATTGCTCTTTCAATAAAACATCTTAGCTTATACATAAAACTTGCTATAAAATATGAATCTTGTCACGCCGTATATAAAACAAGTTTGAAAATATAAAACTTGTCACGCCATATATAAAACTTGTTTGAAAAATATAAAACTTGTCAAGCTATATATAAAATATAACTTGTCATGCAATACGCGTATTGGAACCCAGTACCGCGCCAAAGGGTGAGAACGAGGCGATGAACTTGAGTTTCCAGGATTAGCAGGATAGCCTCTCACAGAGACCTCGTTGAGAGACTATCAAGTCTTGCTAATGGTCTTAGAGACCAAAACAGAATGGAAAGGCAAAGGCAATCAAAAGGACATAAATGAGTCACCGTCTCGATATTAGAGCAAAGTGAGGCAATCACCGTCGGCAGCCTTACGCGAAGTCGTCATTTCAACAGCTCTGCGTCACTGATGTCCTTATAGCAACCCGGAACGATTTGGTATAAGTAGAACAATGAAGCTGGGCCTCGGTGATCATGATCTTATCTCTTCTATACGGAAGCAGAATACCACTAGACCTCAACCTAAGCTCGTTGAATATCTTAGTATGAAGGGCTTCGACAATGATCGTTTCCTAGCGCTAGCTGATCTTGGTAAACTCCCCTGGCATACTGCATATATCCTCGATGACATTGATGATATTTGTGAACACTCGTACCAGCTGTTCATCGATGCAGTGGACCAGCAGATGTCATACAAAAAGAAGTATATCCAGAGAGACCAGCTGCCCTGAATAACCCCTGAGATCTCCTCTGCAATCCACCACACTTCACAAGCTCTTTTCAGACCGCGTCAAAGCACCTCTGGAGTATTAATTAATTATAAGAAAGATGAAGTTGTCGGGTTTAACTATAGATCGTTTTCACTGTCACGCAACAAAAAAATAAAATAAACCGTTCAATGAAATAAGCCAAAATCTTGGGATGTTGTAGGAGAAAAATTTATAACTCACCTCGGCAATTCTCAGGTCTGTGCGCTACAGCGTTTCTGAGTTATTTGTCGAAGCGTTTCACGCAACTTTATAGAGTTTATAATCATGGAAACTCAAGTTCATCGCCTCGTTCTCGCCCTTTGGCGCGGTACTGGGTTCCAATAGGCGTATTGCGTGACACGTTATATTTTATATATGGCGTGACAACTTTATATTTTCAAACAAGTTTGATATATGGCGTGACAAGTTTTATCTTTCCAAACATGTTTTATATACGGCGTGACAAGTTGTATATTTGTAGCAAGTTTTATGTATAAGCGAAGATGTTTTATTTAAAGAGCAATAAGTTTTATATATTTAATGATAAGTTTTATATGTGACAAGAAGTATTTTTGATACAAACGGCATTCCATAGGAACCACTTTTTATTTCTATTTTGGTAGTTTTTTCCTCGTTTCTTTCATCTTTCAACTTATCTCATCTTTTTTGTCGTCGTTTACGAATTTTTTAATAAAGGGTCCCTCACTTCCAACATGGTGGCCTCAAACTCGAAATGGTGTATCTTCGAGGTCATGTGGCAACGGAATCATTCCCAAAACCGTTCTACGTATAAAGATTCATCCATTCTGTTACTTTTCTAAATTGAAACCTATGGCAAAGAAAGTGTAGTCAATGTACAACACGGCAAACGTGGGGGAAATGAGACTGAAACGGGTCCTTCGAATGCTCTTATAGTTATTGTTATTTTTTGGTAAAAGCCTATTGATAATTCCATTAGTAACAACCAATAAACTAAAGCAAATGTAGACTGTTGGTAAAATGCAGAAAAGGTCTTGAAGTATACAACAAATCCATATTATTGCGAGGCGCGGTCGCCTAACGGTTAGCGTGCTGGACTCCGGATCTAGCGGTCCGGGTTCGAGCCCTGGCCGGAACATCGTGTAAGAGTCTCTTTTCACATCCAGGGGGGGAAGTAGAAATGCTCCAAGTCGTTCATGCTGCAGTAACCGGAGATAAGCGCCGGCCGGATGGGCCACTAGGCTCGAAGCAGACTTTACTTTTTACTATTTTGGTATGCTCCGCGCATTTAGACCAAGTGGTCCTTTATTGGTTGCTGAAAAAATAATAAAGGCATTCTAAACAGTCCTACTTTCTATACTAAAGTGACATCAATGAAAATAAAATCCGGTTCCCGAATCGAACGTATTGCTGAGAAGCAAAATTAAATTTAAAAATACTCTAAAAATCCGAGGTTGCTTAAGGTAAATCTAAAATTATAAACCATAACAACTTCTAAATTCATAGAATTAGGCATACAATTGACCCGTGAGCCAAAAGAGAACGGGTTACTTTTCCCATTAGCTAAGTCATTAGTTCCTGGGTTTGTCACTTACGAGATGTTCTGCAATTGTGTGCAGGTTTAGCGTGGAGGAATTCTAAATTATGATAGCTTTTGTTGCAATAACAGTCAACGTTCTCAATGACACCCTCCTTTCCTCGGTACTTCACAAGTACTATTATTGAGTTTGGTCAGCGGTTGTCCCAAAAGATAAATATGGCGGCAATCTTCATTGATGTTCGCCGTTTTGTAGACGAAAAACTTCGCTGTAACAATGATAATGGCAGACAAAAAGGGACTTAGATACCTAAACTTAATTTTCACCTTCAGGGATCCAGTGCTTGGGCAGCAGAGATCGTCCTTTTTTGTAAAATCATGGAGGAAAATTCGAACACTGAAGCATTTATCTGTGACGGGTAAGCCGAGCTGAGGCCGTTAAAGGAGGGTTTATTCCCCTTCAATTGACCTGTAATGCATTTAAATGTCTTTTTCGTTTATTTAGTATAGGGTTGTTTTAGGTCTATTTGCGAGCGAGGTTAGTGCAACGATCCCTCTTAACGAGTCTTTCAATGTGGAGCCAAAACTTGGCGATCGCCGAAATTAGACAAGTTCAGAGAGCTATAAATATTCGATCAAGGACGGGCCGCAAGGTTTCTCTCCGTTATGACATTATCTATGGTAGTTAGTTTCCATCTGCGTTGGTTTGATTGAAAAAGACCGCCTCCCTTTTTCATAAATAGAGTTTGAAGTTGATCGGTGTTCGTGTGCCTGATCAGGCTGCATGATAGGGATGCCTTTATAGTCTCGCTGGTAGCTTCATTCGACCTCAATGTTAATGAAAGTCACCTTTGTGTATTCAAAAAACATGAAGTAACTGGGCATCGTTTTTGTTTTGTACGGACTTCGTTAGTTATTGATAAATTGATCTTCAAATTTGGGTCAAATTGAAGCCTCGATATAGGTTCCCAGGAGAGTTCGAGCGGGCGAGCCAAAAATCCCTCAAAACTCCAATAATTTAAAAGATCCGATCAATCGGATTGTGGTTTTAGTAAAAGCACATGAAAGTCTTGCAACACACCAGAAATGAGCGGAGACAGCCTCTTAATATTCCTCTCTGTAGGGTGGATTTGAATTTATGTCAATTTTCTGATCGTTAAATAGATCAGAGTAAATTTCAAGATGTGCAAGTTCAAAGGCATTTCAATTTCTACTTCTTTTTCATCTCCTTGACAACCATATCTTTTCAAAGCTCTGTATAAAAGTGTTGTTTCGTTTCATTAGTTGTTCTCAAATATAAGGCATAACATTTCACGTATGTCGTTAGAATTCTACCAGCTATGTTTTCAACTGTTTTCATCACCCTCACATATGGGGCCAAGGATAAAGCGGACTCCCGCTCTGCTCTTCTTTTCGTACAGTATACAAAACTAGACGCCCCATGAGCGTACACTGGGTTGGTACGTGTTACTCAAAAACAGAAGGGACTGAGTTGGGTGGTATTAAACTGCAGCGTTCCAGGCAATTTTTTCAAGTCGGGGGTCATTAAGACCATTTAAGGGGTCACCCAGAAGTCGTACCAGCAGAGGCCCTTTGGCTCACACGTTCATACGACGAAACAGATCTTTTCTGAAGTTAAAAACCTGGCTACCGGCCTATTAATCATTTGTCAGAAAGAAGATTCAAGTTTTCTTTGCGTAATATGTAACTCTAATAGTACACTATATTGTTTTGGTATTGTATAGATCATTGTAGTGCCATGGTAGAAGTCATGTGGTTACTAGCAAAGTACTGAACCCAGAAAGATTGAAGAAAATAAAAGGGAATCGAGAAACATTGGCTTCTGGGCTGACATGTTGATCATTTTCAAGTTCCCTCACAACTTCTTTTGACCACAAGTTTAAGCGTGCACTCTGAGCATCTGACAGCTTAGTAATACAAGAGTTCACTGAAGTCTAACCCTGTCCGGCGGGGTTAGTATCAGGATGGTTGACCTAAAAAATACACCAATTTGCAACGGAAGCATAGGACCGAAAATTCTATTGTAACGCCAACAAATGCGAACTAAGCAAGGTACAGATTTTGTTGGCCTGCTTTATGCAAAACAAATATTGATGCAAAAGTAAATAAATATTGATACACAGTTTTTAGGAATCGTAGAAGGAAGTTTTCAGGACGGTCGATCGAGAATAAAATATTTTGCCATCAGCACAAAATTTACTACATGAAAACAACATTAATTTTGAACCGCGAATATAAAAAGTTACGATCAGCGAAAAACCTTTTTGGGAGATTTTTGCTACGTTCAATTTTCTTATTGTACTTTTGGCTGCATAAGTAAATCGCAAAATCGAAATTGACATCGAATTCAGCGGGCTCCGTGATCAAGTTACCGAGGCGTATTTACTCGCGAAACAGTGAAGCATCTATGTCAAATGATGGCAAGATACAAAGTTTTGTTTTTGTTAGTTTTCTTTTTCTTTCAAGTGTTATGTTTGACAAGAAATGTGCGAATTCAACAAAAAAAGATTGCAATCGCCCAACTCTTGAGGTTGACCATTGTCAAACATTTACTCTCCAAGACGAGGTTATTTATCACCAGGTAATTCCATCGTTTTGGAAATAGCAGTTACTTTATTATTCATCAGCGTCACAATTTTTTGCTGATTTGGGGGCTCATTTTGTTGAAACTCAAGCACACTTCCAACAGACCTGTTTATTTTCGTGACTTATGCACCGCTTCTTACAGAGCACTGCCACAAAAATCCACCCATATCACATTTCAACCCAGGTATGCAAATTTGTTAAGCTCGAAAATTACACAACATGATATTAAAATTCACAAAGGCTGGAAATATCACAAAAACCTTTTCCAGCGAGAAATTTATTGAAACAAACAACATATTTGCTATAAGAGACAAAAAACCTTCCTATTTCAATTGCGTACGTGCAAACAAGACACACAATCCGTGTCACAAAGCATATGCAATTAAATAAATTTCTGACAGTTCACATCAAACCCTTTTCGAAAGAAGCTTGACCGTAAAATAATAAGCCACAAAAGAGACAACAAGCTTTCATTCAAATAATTCTTCACTGTCACATTTCCAATTTTTTCTTACCCTTGCAGAGTTGAGTACAAAATAAATTTAAATTGCCAGACAACTAAGATGCGACGTCAGTAAACACTGTGATGCATTCAAGGTGTTCGATTCCTTCAATGTTTGTTAAATCCATAAAAAAAAATTGCCATTTGATTTCAGTGTTTTATATAATACCAAGTTAGTAAAATATTACAACCAAAGCTCACTTGATATCCAACGGCGAAAAATGAGATTATTGTCGAAGACCATTACTCGTCGCTTTAAAGATTCCAGATATTTATTTTTCACCGCCCGTCTTGTTCATCCAATTGACGTTCCATTCTTGAGCTCCATGAGGGTATATTTTGTTTAAAGATCCACTAAAACGCCATTCGCGTTACAATGACTTTCGACGCCATTGCAGGTTAATTAAATGTTCTCCTGTGTGCACCAGAGAAATCTACGCATTACTGCAGCCCACTCAAACCTACGCAAAGAAGACTCTATGCACAAAGACACCACTAAGCAGGGGAGTGACCG
>OX421446.1:20456917-20459417 GCA_949126865.1 Montipora capitata
TCTGTTCAGCCCTACATTGGACGCCATGCAGTTGTGATTATGAATTATTCTGTTTTATCTGTTTGGGATTTATATCGTATTTACTGCTTTGTGCTCCATGGGTGTATCTTTGCTTGAGTTGCAAAAAGCTATGCCCTGGTTCTTACGGAGAATGTTTCACGCGAAATACTAATATGATGGAAAGTTACGAGGACAGGGACGAAAACATTGCATCACACATTTGCTGGTCTTGCTTAGGACCCTGCTGTTGTTTATCATGTGACGGAGACACTGAGGTTTTACCGTGTAGCGATCCTTGTGTCAAGCATTGTGGGGTTCGCTCAGTCCTGAAGAAAGTGGCTTGTTACTGCGGTAGTTATAAAATGTGCGATTACACTTTGAACGCGATGGATGAGCAAGCATTTGGCTTTATTTGTGACTGTAAGGAGATTGGTTGTCATTTTGGACCGGGCATATGAGTAAATAAATACTCAGCTAGTACAACTGAAAATCGAAACGTACAGCGATTTGCAAGGCCTTATCTGTGCTAACAAATAAAGGAATAAAATTGATTTCGTTAATTTTTTAATATAGGCCGCATTTATAGTATCATTAGTATGCTCATTAGTGTCATACCGTTTTGATTATTGAACGTTGTTTTTATGACTACTGAATGTACGATTTTTCGAAACTCACTCCCGTGCCAGCAAAGGCAGGCGCGTAGCGTCCTATACGCATATACGCACGTGCGTACTTGAAGAGACCAGAAAATTTTGAAATTTTTAGCAATCGTTTCTATTCTTAACATTTTACTTGTACGCAACCAAGATTTCGTGATGAAAGCACCACTTTGATTAAATTCTAAAAACTAAAACAAAAGCTATACCATGTTCTAACTTAGTTTTGCATTGTACCTTTTTTTTTGCACTAACAATGCAGTGTTGTTTGGCCAGCGTGCAACAAAAGGGCGAGGTTGCAAAGGAGCGACGTTCCAAGAACGTTCGTGACAAAGGAGCGACGTTCCGAGAACGTTCTTGACAATTCCAGTCACGCTAGCACGACCAAAACAATGTTTTAATGCACCAAATTTGCTCAAAATAAGGGCAAGACGCTTTGTTCTTTGCTTGTATTCACAAAACTATTTTGACAAGAAATAAAGAACGCAGTATTTTTCGCTCTGTTCTAGATCATATGTACTTGTGCGTACTTGAAAAAATGACCACGCTACGCGCCTGAAAGGTATGAAGGCAAGCTTTTACAGCTAGTGATGGCCAATCAGATAGGTCTTGAAGATGTGGCGTTTGGGTCATAAAGATGTGATCGATTTGTTGCCCACAAAATCGAAGCAAACAAATTAAGCGACTGTAACACGACATGTACTTTGATTGTAGAGGTCCAGAGGTCGTTTTAGGAACGGCTTAAACAGTAAAAATTTAAAGTAAAAAATATGATTAATTTCTTAGAAATAATCTGATAAGGAATATAAAGTGAGCTTTGTGCTACGCCAGTGTCTTCTGAGACTTCAAGTTAAGCAACCTACCTTATCTGTCATAAGATCCATTTGTTGCCTGTATCTTGCCTGCTAGTCAAGACGAATATTAGACGGACTGTAAAAACAAAATAGGACAAGTTTATCCGGCCAAGTTTTATTTTCCAACGGCAAAGAATGCGAAACAATTGCTTGCAAGCCATATAGACATCCTCAAATTGGAAAATATTCTTAACCTAAAAAAACAAACATGTTCACTCATTTACCGAATCGGCTTTTTATCTTATTCCAACTGCAATGGCCTCTGATGTTCCCAAATTCGGCAAACCGAAAGCTATTCATAGTAACATTTCGAATTAATTAAGAACAGAAAAGATTCCACTGATAATTAATCAAGTTATTTCCTTATCAAAGTCACATGGAAAGGGTAAGGGTAGGAAAGGGAATTTTCGGATTGTGTAGCAGCTTTTTTAAAATGGGTAAAATTTGTTATTGTAGCAGCTTCTCAGTATAGATAGATTTAACCTGACGTCACAGCCGTCACAACAGCCATTTTGCTGCACATACCTAACAATAGAGAACAAGACGCCATAACGACGTATCCTTGGGATGTACAAAGAGTTAACACAAATTGTGCAGTTACAGTGAACTACAACTACGGGTTAACTTCGGAAAATGGGGAGAAATTACCAGAAAGATTAATCTGTAATTTGACTAGAAGTCATTTGTTGTAAAAACAGAGAGAGGTTGTCTCTTATTATTACTTCACAGTCGGTTAGTGCGCGGCCTTGGTTCAAGAGGTCCTGAGTTCGATTCCCGGATCTCGCATCACCTTGTTTCGACTTCTTTCCTTTCCGTTTAGCTAAGTAGCTTTAAGTACCCGTAAAACGGAGCGCTGATGGAGAGGGGGGAGTAAAATGAGCGCACCGTCGACCTTAGGTTTGTCAGTTGAATTACTGTTACGAGTTATCGACGTTAAATATGGTTACTTTACTTTTTACTTTAAATGGAAACAACGAGGCCCAGTTAGGG
>OX421446.1:20469417-20481917 GCA_949126865.1 Montipora capitata
CTTCTGCGCGGATTACTGAATATGCGGGAAAAGCACATCTTAACAAGTATTATTGAAATCCAAAAAGAAAATTGGAGGTAACCACGCATTTTTCGTAAGAAGCTTTAAAATATAAAGTAATGTATGGCGTTCTTTTCCAAATTATCCCTGGAAAATGCATGGTTACCCCAATTTACATTTTGGTTACCAAGAGCACTTGCTAAGTTATGCTTTCTCCGCATAGTTTTGAACCGCGCAAAAATATTCCTGTATTAATAAGCACAGCCCATAGGAAACCGAGTTTCTTGAGATGCGCAGAAACGGTATGCGCAATAACAATAGTAGGCACCGTCCTTAAGACCCCTCAATCTCGACCCCAGAGCTCTTCTCTTGACTGAGCGAGAGAAGAGCTCTGGGGAACCCTGAAACAAAGTGTCTTCTCATCGGTGTTCGTGAAGAACAGTCAAAAGCGTTTCTAATTGATGCATTCATGTTAGAGCGAGGAGTGAGCAGGCGCCGTAAGGTTCCAATAGCCAGTTTTTGGCTATAAGAACCCTACGGCGCATGTTCTCCTACATAGAGTTTCCCAGAGCCTTGGGTCGATCCAAGGCTCTGGTGACGAGAATGAAGACCTCTATAACTCCGCTACTGATAAAGCGGCACATTTCTGAAATTTTAAAATATGTGTAGTCATTTTATTATTATCGTTCACTCAACGGAAAATAAGATCATTGCGCAAGGCGCAACGTCTGAAAATTGGATATCAGAAATCTCCTCATGCATGTCGCTTCAAATTTCGCGGAAATTCGCATAATTTTGATTGTAAGGGTTTTTATGAAATTTACAAATCTCGTTCATGGTCGTTATAACTTGATTCTGATCGCCAAACTTCATAATGGTTCAAAGTCGGCGAAACTGATTATATGTGTTTGCCCCCAACCAATGGAATATGACATAAGGTCTATTGCAAAGGCAGCAATTTCTCCTCAGTTTTTTGCGGACCCAGAGTCTGATATTCATGCAACTGTGCCTTGTTTGATGCCCAAAAAAACAGATAAAAATATGAACATAAATGATAATTGTTGCGCTGACCACAGAAACGAAGAGAATCTATGAGGGTTATGAATAAAGCTCTGAAAATTGCACATCTAAATCAAATCTCGGTCTGAATATCCCAATAAAGTTAAATGAAACCTTAATCGACTCATGTATGGTGTTTTTTGGCCTTCTTGTGCCGTCTAAAGCGTCTTATAGCGAAATTACTTTTGGCCGGTGACGAAGAGCTGCAAAGAGATAGAGAAAAAACTCATCTATCAAGATCCGTCACCATTCAGGTGAGATTTTCAGTATTTTTTGGTTAATTCCAGTTTGAAGTGGAGGAGATGGCCGCTGACGGCCGCTAAGGTGCAAGCCTTCTCTTCCTCTCTTGTGAGCAACCGTCACCGGCCAAAAGTAATTTCGCTGTAAGACGCTTTAGAGTTTAGACGGCCCAAGAAGGCGAAAAAACACCATACATGAGTCGATTAAGGTTTCATTTAACTTTATTGGGATATTCAGACCGAGATGTGATTTAGACGTGCAATTTTCAGAGCTTTATTCATAACCCTCATAGATTCTCTTTGTTTCATATCCACGAACACAAAGAGTGGTCTGCCTGTGCGCTGACGGTCTTATTCAGAGGGAGTGAAGGAACTGGGGCGGGTGTACCCGAAGATCTTTGCGAGTAGCATCACAAGTTCTTGTTGCCATCGCATGAGGAATATGGCTGATGTTGCTATAAGTCACCGCTTGTTAGCCTGTGTGTGAAAGGGAATCAAGACGTTTATATGGAATCGAAGAAGAAAAGAATCCTTGTGGAAGGCTTGAATTGCATTATATGAGGATGTAGCATGTTAAAAGGCGCCTATTCGTATCCTTTACAGTGAACATGCAAGTACTTTAATCAAAATTGTTCATAAACTTTTTAATTTAAGGTTTCAGCCAGAGGCTTGTTTTTATATCAATAACCATGTTACGACATGTTAAAGTATGAGATTTATTAATCACTCTGTGTCGTCGTGAAAGGTTCATCTAGTTAGGAGGAAAGATTTCAGCTTTTCTTTATTTTGATTAATCGACTGCTGGTCTTATACTACAGATGTAAGTTACGTACTATTAGTAAGCTTATTACTATTAAAAGCAAGATTCTTCATATGCCCAGGGACGTCAGTAAGGGACAATAATTGCTTTGTTCATAGTAATAATGATTTTGTATAATTGCATAAATCTAAATGTCACGACTCGTTTTCATGCGAATATTTTCGTGTTACCAACAAGGGAGACCTAGAGAGAAACTGCTTTCTCACTTTTTCTCTAGTCCTTACTTACCTTTGGAAAATGCCAACTGTGTGGCGTATCCCCTCTTCTGCCTAAACACTCCAGTGCAAGTAAAGAAAAGGTCATTTCTCCTGCCTATATTTTTATCTTGCTGTTGATTTACTATACTAACATCTCACCTCTACATTTCTGGTAGCCAACTTTTTTTTCCAGACGTATTCAATGCACTTTTCTTGATAGACTGCGCAGGAAGGGGTCAGTCTCCCACATGAAGTCTTAACTCTCTGCCATGCAGACTGTTCATGTGTGAGTGATACCAACCTATAATAAAAAGGCTGAAAGTAATGGCAAAGACTATTAGTAACCACCTAAATGCTTCTTCAGGCTACATTTGGGCATGGTTTTCGTAATCTGGTTCGTAAACTTGGTTTACCATGGGTAAATGAGTTTAGAGTTCTAAAGTGGTGACATCATAAATATTAAATTTTTTGAGATTTTTTGGGATATTGTGAAAGAACAACATCTGAAAGTCCTACAGTAGTTGCCAAAAACTAGCATTGTGGGGCAAATTGTCTCGATACTAGCCCCGTTTTGCTCAGATGACTCCATACAAATCCTTCTAAATTTCACTTGGTTGAGTCCTAATGTTATGAACTGTGTCAAATTTGGAAGGATTTGCATGGAGTCATCAAAGCATAACTGGGCTAATATTTCAAAGACATTTTGCCCGGAAATGCTAATTTTTGGTGAGTAGGCCTTTTCTTTCATAATACCCTGAAAAATCCCATCATGTCACAAATTTAATTTTTTTATGACATCACACTTTAGGACTCTAAACCAACAATACGTTATTTGCCATTTGCTGTTTGAGCCAACTGCTGAAGCTTTTGTTTTAAGGCAGGTGTAATTTTTTTTGCAAGCTGACAACTGTCAAAGACTACAACGTAGCACAGTGTTGAATTGTGTCTACTGGATATGACTCAAAACTTCCTTTCCAAATACATAGTCATGATTGGATTCAGAGCAAAAGAGGAATTTGTATTTTTTTTTTCTTTTTTTTTTTTTAATTCTTTATTTACACACAAATACACACAAATTACTTACACTAATACAGTATTTGAATTTTACATAGTACTTCTCTGTTAAGTAAAAAAAAAAATGCACAAACAAGTATTCGAGAAGATGACAGAACGGGACATAAACGGAAACAAAGATGACAAGAGAAATCGGGCAAAAAAAAAACTAACAGTATTTGAGCCTCTGCATTACCTTATCTTTGAGAGATAAATATAAAAAAAGCAATACTTGGTGAAAAAAAATAGAATTGTTAAGTTAATGCAAGGCTCAATAGTTAAAAACGATGTGTGATAGGAGACGAAAAGGAACGCAGAACTATTAATGATAAAGCACAAAGACATAGCAAACATAGCAAATCACCTAACAAAAAAAAACTTATTCTCTTCGGGGAATTAAACAAACTATCGGCAATAAACCTAAAAAGAGGATTTTGTATACCATTATAAATTATTAACAAGAAAATGTAGTATTTTTATCTTTAATTGTGGCTTGGTTGTCTTTTCTAAAATAAACTTAATGAATTATGTAAATGAGTTCCTTCCTTTAAATCAAATATTTAAATACATGTCTGGTAATGTTTGACATTTAACAAAAAATGTATAATTTTTTGCCATGCCTTATATTAAACTATTTTCAAAATTTACCAAAATTACAAAAAAATAAAAATAAAAATAATGCAGATTACATGCAAAGTACCTGCATTTGCAAGAATACATCAAGTTCTAAATATTGATAAACATACATTGTAGGTAAACCTAATTTTGCCACTTTTCATTGAACAATTTTTGTCAAGCAGTAAGTAACTGTTGTCTATCTTTCTAGTTCAATTTTATTGGGCACCAGGTGTAGAAGTCAGGTGAAGAATCAATCCTTGTTACTTACAGTTTATTATGTTCCACATTAATGAGTGTAAAGGACATAACAGTACTTTCTAAGTATGCGTTCGATTGACCATGTTCCTGAATAGGAATACATGGAATAGAAGTTAGAAATCCTTCATTTTTACAGCGATTCACATTAAAATTGTCAAACACCTTTTAACCCATTGACTCCTGGGGGTTCCCCATTGACAAGTAAAATTGTCTGGCGTTAGACAGAGTAAAATACTAAGTATGGCCGGTTTAGGGATGAATGGGTTAACATGATATGTTTAACATAATACTATCTTTTTTATATGCTTCTTCCTTCAAAATGCCAGGCTTATAGTTTTATTCCAGAATAGGGTCAATCAAACACACCCTACATGTAAGTGTTGTCAAGTGATTGATGGGGTAGGGTCGTACCTCTTGTTGAACACTACATTTAATTGGCTGTATAGCGGCATACCTCCTATTGTTTTCTGCGCTAAATCCATTGTTACCTTTGTTCGTTCTATTGTTCTTTTGGCCAATCCTGAAGCCCGTTCATTGACGTACAACATGACCCGATTGATGGCTAACCAAGGTGGGAAAAAAAAGAAAAGAAAGAAAAAATGATCAAAATTGTGTGATAGGAGAATGCAGTTTTGAAATTGACAGAACAAAAGTATGGCAGCTGCAAACATTTAACAAAAAAGATATCAAACACTTTGGTATACAGTGCTGTCTGCTACCTTTTACAGCTTTTGCAATAATCTGTTTAAAAAATATAAATTTATATTGATAAAACCCTGTATCATTTACTGTAAACTCCTTAAATCTGAAAGATCTAAGTAATGCTTTAATACATGTATAGACAATTTAATGATATTACATGTAGTCCTGTTTCATTTTGGGGGAAAAAATTATGTTCAGTTGCCTTTTGTCAAGAGACTAATATCATGGTTGATTTGTTTTGTTAATGCTTTCCTTCTCAAGTGAAATGTTTCTTTTTGATTCTAGTCGTTTGACAGTTTCTCATGCAAAAAAGATGTTTTACAGTGTATATGAAAGTGGATGCTGAAGTTTAAAATAATGGCATTGTGAAGTATGGTAGATGTAGATGTACGTGTGGCTACTGAATTTGTAAATTGGTTGCTTCTGTTGAAACCGTGCCACACTTGGTGTAGGTGAGTGTTCTAGGGTCTTGAAGTACACATGTCCAAGAACTAATAATGGATGAGCTTCCTTACAGAGTGCAGGTGAAAATATGCACACTTAATCAGTTCATTGAATTTTTATTGTACACTTTCCTTAACATCTGTGCAGTGAAAAGTTCAAGATCATCCATCAAGAGCAACTTGATAAGCTTAAAGATGAAAGGAAGGAATTTGTGAAGGAAAAAAGTGACAGAGCCAAGGAGCTATCAAAAGAGACAAATCGCAGAAGAAAGTAAGGGTCCAATGTCTTTTGTAACTCAGTTGAAAGAAATGAAAGAGTTGTTGAGTTACATGTAATTTAATTTCTTTAGACACAGCAAAAGCATACTCTGAAAGTAATCCACATGTGACCTTCAAGAAAATTCAATGTACAAAGTCATGTACATTTATATAAACCAGAATGTCTGGCTAAAGTTATTAGGGACATTTTTTTCAAAAGACATTTCACAAAAAAATAATTTTATTTCTCTAGAGCTCACATTGCGATGATGATTTCTTGCATCATTTACAGTTGCCAGGAGTTCTGTGGGGTTATGTATTGTCTGGTTGAAGGGGTAAGGTGGCATGTTAGTGGTCACTGTTGTGCCGAATACTTTCAACTGGGTTTTTAGGTTCAGGTGATAAGCATTCTGCATATTTTTTCAAACTGAAAATGTTAAATGTTTGCTGATTTGCATAATTACATTGTTATGTACAGTGTAATAACATACACTTAATTTATGGTCCCAAGGGAAACAGTAAGTTTTTGTTTTCCCGAGATTCCTGATGTTTCCTGTGGCGAAGTTCGAGGGAAACATCGGGACTCAAGGGAAACAAAACTAACTAGTTTCCAGAGGGACCAGACATTAGGTGCTTTGTTATATATTTAGACTTTTCCTTCAACAATCAAAGCAAAACATCCGGAGCGGGCAACAAGTGCGGAATTGTATCCCGGTTGGGATACGTTTGATCAGGGGCACATGACCAAGTATCAACTAATCACAGTGCTCGTTTTGTTGAGTGAAAGTCTAGGTATAGAACATTGTATGTCACCTAAGAGTTAACTGTATGTAGTTCTTGTTGTGGATTATACTGCCCGGTAGTTTTTTTACGTGTACTGCTAGGTAGGGTATTCAATGTGATTGGAAAGGGCCCCTCTCTTCTTGTAATTCTGTGTCTTTGTTTTGTGGTATAACTACTGTATGTTGAAAACTGACCTAATAAGCTGTGGTTCTCTTCTCCACGCAAATTCAGGCAAGTGCTTTGTTCAGGCTAGTTCTTGTAATATTCTATAATTTTATTACATGTAACTGTTTTCATCCATGTGACACATCCTGCTAGTTACTGCTGTTGGGTACTTTCCCTCGTGTTAAAAATACTCTGAATTTCTTTTTGAATATAATGATCTCTTTTTAGAGCCATTGAAGAAAGAAAACAAGAGCAGCAGGACAATGAAGAGAAAGTAAGAAAAGAAGTGTTAGCCAAGAGAAAACAGGAACAACAGGAGGTTACTCAACGATTCCAGAAGGACACATTGCAGAGGAAAACGCTGATACAACAGGACAATGCAAAACATGCTACTGAAAAAGGTAAAACCAGTTACAGTATAATGAGGTTACATGTAAATGCTCTTCAACTGAGTTAACAACTAGGAGCGACTACAGTCGATAGTTTTCAGTGGTTTGGTTATATTTGCACATGTGTTGGATTCCTCATGCTTTGTGTGGCACTTCAGCTTATTCATCGATGTAGCGGGAAGAAGGAGCATTTTGTGTGAGCAAAATACATGGACACTGTAGATGTGAAAAAAAAAAATGACAAAGGAAGTGCAATTCATGGGCATTGTGTCTGAGGCACCAGGCAAGAAAGTCAACATATCTACCAGGTCCTTTTTTATAGTAAAGAGCAAGAACGACATGACTTATACCCAGTTCACACAAAACCTTACCCGTGTTTTGAACATATTAAGTTAAACACGGTTTCAACTTGTTTTCTTTTTAAATAATTTATTCTGAGTTTAATGTCCACTACAAATTTAGCACAGATCAAAGCATTTTATTGAAACTCACCTGAATCTCATGTAAAAGCCAGTCCTACATTTTTATGTGGCTGATTTTCATTTTGTTAAACCCAGTTTAATTAAATATCTCTTGTTAGTGTGAATGGAGTATAAACCAGTTTTTTAAAATTAATTATTGAACTATCATCCTGTTTCAGAGCCAATTCCAGTTCGCAATGGTCTTTATGTAGTCAGAAACCATACAATAGAAATTAAAAATGGAAAACAAGTGCCCCATTTTGCTACTGCACCAAACCAACTAGCTCCCCAAGAACAGGCTGCACAAAAGACGTGGAGGGATCAGATGCCAGGAAATTACAACTTTCAAAACCCATACCATGGTCCTACAGACGGTGGATTTTTGTTTTCCATGAGTGATTCAAGAAATGAAGGAAAACTTTATTCCGTACATCCAGCTTTCGATCCGTATGGCTCACGTGCAGGGCAATATGATGCCTGCGTAGTTGTTGGAGGAATGGGTGAAATAACGGACAATGCCCCAATTGCTGACACACTGAACGTAGCAGAGCAAGAAAAGTTGCGAGCTGATGCCATCGCTAGGAGTGGACCAAAGCTTGCTTTTATCAGTGATGAGTTGCAAAAAGGTGCCCCTGAAGGTGCCCTGCCTTGCATAATGGGAAGGGAATCACCAGGGGGTAGTGTCACAAGCTTAGACAGTTTGGATGAAGTTCCAGGAAGAGGGAAAGAATCTGATCAATTTGTTAACGGCATAATGGCTAAAGGTGGTCGGGACAACGCTAAGTCTGCTGGTAAGAGAAGGGTCACTTTTTCTGACAGCATAGAGTTTGACGATGGAGTGACTGGGCAACTGGTCACAGAGGAAAAGCAAAGTACTAAGGTGTATACTATGTTGTATTCTCGAAATTTAAACAACCACTACAAGACACCATCTTCCGGCTCTGTTTCAGCTTCAGCACAGCCAGGGGTAAACCAAAAGGGAAACCAATTTGCAGGGATTCCATCCGTGAAGCAAACAGGCACTGAGCAAGTAGGTATCAGTACAAGTCACAGTCGTACCACAACTGTTGATAATTTTGGGAAGGATCCAGTTGTTGCCACTGTTATTAACTATGATCAGCGAAAACCAAAGCCTGTTGCTATTGACAATAACCTTCCATCTCAAGCAATTAAAGCAGAGCTTTCCTTGGGACAAGGTAGTGTTGGAAACGAAATGTCATTCACGGAAGAGCAAATTGAGGTTGTGGGTGACCAAGAGCTTGATGACAGCTTAGAGTTAGTCAGGGACAGCTTGGATGAAAAAGATGCGGATGATATGGAACGCCAAAATGAAGAGAATTATATGAAAGAAAACGTGTCCGTAACTTGGACGATTGGTCCTCATGAACTAAAGGATTCTTTTGAAAAGTACACTCGAAGGGCATCAGAAAACAATACAGGAGAGTTACTAACTGATTCAGCACCTGCTAGTGGTGTTCTACGAGAAAAAGGGGATGAGGTGCTTGATCGTGGACCCATTAAAGACATAAAAGGGGAGCCTACCCAAACCAAGCCAGGCTGGATGAAAAGCGATTTTCCAGTCACATCTGGTTTCGAGTTTTATCAGCCAACTCACTCTAGTGCACCCTCTGCATTAGTCACTGTTCCACATTTTGACCACCACTGTACAAATCTGTACAATACTTTGCAGACACCTTTTCAGGGAACGTTTCACCAGAATTTCCCATACCCTTTTTACACTAGCGTTGGAGATCGCTTGGTGAGTATGCATGAGACCGGGCAAGAAGAACAAGAGATGGACAGCCAGCCTCTTTCACTTACTGGAAGAGGTAATCCTCATGAAGATAAGCAGGTAACTGAATCTCAAGGAGCAACATCCAAAATATTGGTGTCGCCCGAACTTGAAGATCAAGGTCATTCATTCAATGGAAAAGGTTTTGACATCGCAGGACCGTTGGAAGGTGAAACAACAGGTAATAAGAAAAAGAAGACCAATAATAATGTATCCAGACCAAAGCATTCAGCTTCTCCCTCATCAAATGCATCCACTTCATCAAGCCCGAAGTCTACAAGATCTTTGATTCCAAGACCTCCAGCCACGAAAAAAACTGCCAGAGGGCAGGTGCATCCGAGCAGTTTCCACAGAAAGCAAACCACTGTTAACTCACGAAAGGGACTGTACAACAATTCTGCAGTATCAAGCCGCGGGCAGTCCGTGAAGATTAGCAAAATTGCTAATAACAATCAAATGGATAGGCAAAGTTCGTCTCCTCCACATTCAGAGTTGGGAAGGAATCGGCCTAAACGACCAGAGAGTGGCGACAAAGAGAGAGAAGATTTTGACGGTATCATTGAAGGCATCAAACGTAACATGGAAATGATGACTATGAGAGCAAGGCACACGGCAGCCGAAGAACAGCATCAAAGGATTATAAACTCGTTGAAGGTAGACTTTAGTGATGATAAGAGAAAGTTCTCATCTCGACTCAGCTCAACGGCTATTGATGGGTCTAATCCAGAGGATGAAGTGGTTGAGAATCATGCATCAAAACAAGAGGCTATCAGTCGAAGAGTGCATCGTCCTCGAGTGGGATCAGCTGGATCACGAAGATCCCCGGCAGATGGGAACGTGAACGTTGTTGCACGCGGCGAGGAAGGTTTCCAAAAAGGTTTGAAGGTGAACAATGACAGCTACCACCACGTATCTGGGTCAAGACCGGGAAGACATCCTGCAGGGGTCACTGGAGCTGTAACTGCTCATGGCATTGACTCCCAAAGTGCTGGCTCGTATACAATGAGACCAGTGGAAGACAACACAGGGATGGTGCTGCTAAGCGATACTGATCATCAACTGATTGCATCAGGAAGAAGCAGACCTAATAACGCCTCTGAGAGGGGTAGTGTCTCAAACGGCTACTACCAAGTAGCTTTTGATGGATATCCCAACAAAATTAAAGCAACAAGTCAAGTCACAGACAGTTCGAAAAACCCTCTTCATGCCCCTGGCATAAATCAGCGATTCTCTGTCGATAAGAGAAGACAAGAATATGCAACATCAACTTCTGGTCATCCCATAAGTGCTGCCACCGTAATTCAAGAGCGAGAAGAATTCTTCCAGGCAAATGGAATGAATTCTAATGAAAGTGAAAACGATGACTGTAGTAAGTTTGCATCTCTTGACAAAACACCAACAGATGATGAGATCAACCACTTGTGGGCACATGTACGATCATACCTTCACGGAGGCAGTACAAAGTCCGTGGGTTCCGACTCGTGTGTCAACCAAGTGGATGTGCGACGTTCCAGTACGTGTCCTAGCTCAATGCAACAAGAATTCCATCAAAATAACCCCCCACCTCAGAATGTGACCAACAGTCAGACTATGTACGGAAAACGCCTCCATGGGGTGCCAGCTCAAGGCGCTGGTAGCACTCTTGGAGGACTGCGTCGATACGGCTCCCATGAGGTGCTGCGGCGAGATAGCTCTTCGGACAGTCTGTCAGCAAAGAGGTCACCCTTGTTGCAGCACCGTGTATCCCGAAGCAGACGGCTTCAGAAAAACGCTCATGGTCAAAATGGGAGACCACCGCTGCCGAGGCAGCACGAATATAACCCTGTAGCATGTCAGACTGGACCAAGTGCTTCGATGTCTACAAGAGGTGAGGCAAGTTTGCCCAAGCCATCATTTTAGCGGTCACTTGTCCTGTTACATCTGTTCTTTTTGTTGCAGTTGGAAGCTCACAGCCATTGTCTCCCGTTGAAATGCAAGCAGTGATGAAGGCCTCAGAAAAGGCAATGCTCCACAAACAGCAGGACAATTTTTCGGAGACATCATCCCACCAGCCGCATCAAGCTGTGATGGCCGGTAGAATAGGTTAGACAAACGCGTTTCACAGTCAATAGGGACTTTAAGCAAATCGCTACGGCTGGCGCTAATACGGCTGCCGGAATTAAATTTCTCCCAAAATGAAACACTGCGCATGTACGTCGGTTGCATCCAGCCGTAGTGTGAAATCTGACTACGTGAGTCGCGATGTTTTGCCGTAGTGGCTACTACGTCGGGTTTATTTCGCTCCTCTGGCCCTTTTCAACGGACATCTCGGCATTTTAAGAATTCTGTTGGATACTATATCCTTTAAAGTCAATTTAAGTCAAGGATTGTGTCAAGGTTGCCTCTCATAAGCTTGTAAATCCGTATTATGAACTTACGATAAGTTTTGGCAAAGGTGTTGGAATGGCGAAGTGAGTTCAGCACGCGGTTGTTTTTCTTCGGTTAAGTTTGCTTTGAGGATTTAGTGAAGATGTTTTATATCTGGATACTATACGATGCTATTTTGCTTCTTTGAGTATTGATACATGTGTCTTTTTCACTCGATATTCTTTGAGATATTTGTCTCTGAAATTGTATATTTCATCCATCAAATTGTTGTTATTGCACAAGGTGTATAGCATTTGCTTTTGCTCAGAAATAATCTGTTCGTCCTAGCATGGGGAACAACGGCCATCGTCCTTTCAGCGAAGCCATTTGAAGGTAAGAAACTAAATAAAAGAGATTTTAAACACCTTTAGCCCATGTTTCCTTGTATTTTGCTTTGCTAAACTTAAAATTTAACAGACCACCGAGACGTAGTCTCCCCAGACCTTTTCAGTCACGGCAGCCGTAGTAGCGCCATCCGTAGTGATTTGCTTAAACTCCCTAATATGACTGCTAATACGGATACCCCTATTGCAGCTAGAGTGTATGACCACTTGACCTCTGCACGAGTTTAACACGACCGTCCCACAACTGCATCAGGACTGTGACACGAATGTGACACGAATGTGACCTGAACGTGACATGACCATACCGTGTTGACTATAGGTGAAAAGAAATTAGAAGTAGAGACTGCGTATTTTTAGATATGCTATTTTGTGTGTAAAATCGGAAATGGTTTGAACCCAGGAGTCATAATTAATTAAGTAAAGTACGATCGTCCGGGTGAGTGTAGCCATACCAGGCCTGAGAAGGACTGTTTGAGATGAACCCGAGTGGAAGTCAGAGTCAAGTGATTTGTG
>OX421446.1:20486917-20494417 GCA_949126865.1 Montipora capitata
GGAAAACAAAACGTACAAGCTAAAGAGGTCAATTGCTGTATCAGCACGGGCAAATCAATATTTTTCTCACGAGAAAATTGCCACATAAAAGTTGTTCATGCGGACGTGGCTTTCCTTTCGCTGGGCCCAGTTGTTCGAAAACCGATTAACTTAATCTAGGATTAGCATAAACTTTGGCTTCATGTTTTCACCTTTTTGGTGAAAGTTTCTTTTGCCTATTTTTGTTTTTCAAGATTGACTTCTTCTAATGTAAAGTTTCGCCGAATATCAGCGTTGCACAGCATGTGGGAGTAGAGAAATAAACTCCTTGGTTAATTTTTAATCTGGGATTAGCGCTCATCGGCTTTTGAACAACCGGGCCCAGATGTCTTCGTATGAACCTCAGGCAAATATTCCCCAAAGTGAAGAATGGTGGTGTGAATATCCACTTTCAAGCATCGTAAGGTGAATAAATTGTATTAGACGGCCACGATGAAAATTTGGCAAAGTTTCAAATTCTTGCAAGAGGATTCAGAGCTACCTTAAAAAATCATAAAATTAAGGTGGCTCTGAATCCACTGGACAGAATTTTTTTAAAACTTTGCAGAAAGTTTCATCATACCCTTCGTACTACTTTTCAGAAATAAAAAATGGGGGTCACCTAATTCGTTTTTGAGATATAAGCAACTAAAGGCAAAGTAAAAGGTGTTTTTACAGGGCTTGCCTGCTGCCACGGAGACATATTACGTGACAATAATGACTGTATCTTGTTCAGCAATAATTCGTGTTTCATTTGACACCCTAATGTTGCCAATACATGATACAACGCTGCGGTGCCGATCCTTCTAATATGAGTGTCAATTGGAAGCGTTGAAAGTGGTTGGAGCCTCGTTAAGTCGACAAACAATCGCGACACAACATTTATAGGGAAGTGGTCAAAACTACTACATTCGAAGAGGACCCACCAAACCACAAAATAGATGGTGGTGTCTGCCTGCACCCCCCCCCCCCCCCCTGCTTAACGTCAAAAGATGGTTTCTATATTGCATAGCCACCCTCTATCCAGCAGTAAAAAATTACAGTGAGATTCAAACCTCACTTTTTTTGTTTGTCTAGTAATGCCGACTCTTGTTAGTTGAATATTCCTTTGTCAACTCAAATTTAAAAGCCCATAAAATGTTGTCGGTAATGTTCATGTGATAAGTTCGAAGATAGGTGGTGTCTTTGAGAATCCCCCTACCCCAAAGGTGGGTCCTGTTCGAGTATAGTAGTTTTGACCAGTTCCCTTAAAGCAATCATCAAGTCCGTTGAAAGTAATCGCATCCCTATCAACGCGCTGGTCTTCAATAGGGTCATTATTTAGGGTCTCACGTCCCTGATCTCTCTTGCACTACCGCCTGGAGTGCCCATCGGTCACGGAAGAGCCTGTAGAGGGTCAGGTAGTTGAACGTGAGGAGACCCGTGGCCGAAAGCAGCTGGTGCCAGGAGTGGGATCTCGTGACCATAAACAGTTGATATAACACTAGGAGTAAAAGTACTGCAGCCATCCAGTTTATGAGCCGCAAAGGGGATTCGAACATGAACTGCCGGAAAGAAACAAAAACAACGAAGGTGATTGATAAAATGATGCTCACGTCACACCGAAGAAAGCAACTCACCCGGGTCCCGTTTACGAAAAGTACCGCGCATATGAAATTTTAAACTTACGATCATACGTAAAACTACCGGCTTCTTAGAATACGCGGTTTCACAAATGT
The DNA here is from genome assembly GCA_949126865.1 of Montipora capitata. Lineage (NCBI taxonomy): Eukaryota > Metazoa > Cnidaria > Anthozoa > Scleractinia > Acroporidae > Montipora > Montipora capitata. The sequence goes on from OX421446.1 coordinate 20,488,654, forward strand.
TAATATTTTCTGGGACTTTCGAAAAAAAAAAAAAACGGCGAACAGGTTAGCAAACTAACCATAGCACAGACCCAAAACCAAAAGTGAACTGGAGCGTGGCCCGCACTCCATCTCTTAATTCCGAAGCCCAGGATACAAACACATTACGGCGATTATTTAAAGAGAGTTCAGCTAGTGTTAAACAAAAACGCGTTCAAAGTGATTTTCATTTTGACCAATCCCAGTACATTAAGGTTCCTCGTTGTCGGAAACAGCGCCGAGAAGGCGAGAACAAACGATTAATGCATCTATCTGCATGTACAAAACTCAAGTTCAGTCCCCGGTTTTTCAAAGGCTGTATAACTTAATTCAGTAGATAAGTCACTATCCAAAGTATAAAATATACTTCAGGTTAAACGCTGGCGTTTAAGCAATAGAGGACTTTTTCCGTGTTAACATAGCCTCATCTAAACACGAGGGAGAGTTGGGAGAATTCCAGACAGTTTGCGTAACTGTCGAGAATTCTCACCATATTGTTCGATGGTGACTTATCCATCAACAAGCAGAGATGGGTTTAATGGTAGATTGACCACCGTAAAGAAATCTGAAAGCTGATTTTAGTAGACAAAACGCACACGGCGGAAATGAACATAGCGAACAAACTTCGCAGTATAAAACATACTGTATTTTGACAACTTGACGTTTTGTATGTAGCAACATACATAATCAGAAGTGACGGTTTAACTATCTCCATAAATTTAAAAAGCTAAAAGACAAAAGAGAAGTACTGCTAACTAGCTTATGGTAAAAGTTACAATTATAGCAAAATATTTAACAATTATCATGCGAAGTCGCACGGAATATCGCCTGATACTTAGCCGACGAGGCCATAGGCCGAGTGGGCTGAAATCAGGCGATATTCCGCAAGCTTGAGCAGGATAATTGTTTTATTATTCAACACATTGATGACAAAGCACAATTTTCTACGTTTATTGGGAAAAAAAAGCTGGAAAAACTACCATTTTTCTCCGCGAGACACAAAATTACGTATATCGCCGGTATCTGTTGAGTACGCACGACGAATATTGAGCGCGCTATGACCATATTTGGACATTAGGGCCGTTTATACGAGAGAAGATAAGCCGCGGCTCACATAAGACGCGAGCACCCCATATAAATGGTACAAAATCTACGTACAAAATCACGGCTTTCTCAAGCCGCGGTTATCCTGGCCTTGGAGTTTATACTCGTATAAATAGTTCCTTTCGCGTATTATGTACGCCGCGGCCAGAGTAAGCCGCGGCTTATTTTCTCTCGTATAAACGGCCCTATTGTCACAATGTGTTGAATACCAATATTATATGATAGTCAGTAGTCATATAATATTTTGCTATCATTGTAACTTCTACCATAAGCTAGTTACCACCGCTTCTCTTTCATCTTTTAGCAAATTAAATTTATGCAGATAGTTAAACCGTCACTTCTGATGATGTATGTTGCTACATACGAAACGTCAAGTTTTAAAAATACTGCATATGTTTTATCATGCGAATTGAGTTTGCTATATTCATTTCTGCCGTGTGCGTTTTATTTCTACTACAGTTGAAATGGTTGAAAGCTGACGTTTTCGGGGTTAGCTAACGACCCTATAAACTTAGTCACTTTGTTTACCAAACTGCTTAACAATTAATTGTAATTTCAAAACGGAATCATGTAATGCGACAAGTCGATTGTTTTTACCGCGAATCTTTTCATTTTGAAACCCCACTAGCCAGAATATTCTTACCCCCAAAATCCCGACAATTTGCATTATAGTAACTGTCGGGAACTCTGTTGAAAATGCAATCCCCATTATAGTCAATCCAGTCTTGAAAATACGACCCCATCCAGCGGCGCATCCCCATTAGGCCATTAGTGGAAATTGGAAGGGGTGGAGGCGTTAACCCTTCGTCAGAGGAACTAAAAGGTCGCTAAAATTACATTCACCCAAAAGTGACTAAGATGGGGTCTATAATCGGACATAAAATAGGCCATAAAGGGGTAGGATTTCTGAGAGGCCAGCGGCACATAACCAGCAAAAATTGACCCAAGTAAACGCCCCCCTCCCCCTTCCCCTCCGGGGAAAATAACCATATCAACCGAGTTAATAAACCCCTTTTTGTGTTTCACTTTCCCACCAACGCTGCACTAGAGTTTCTTTAAAAACTGTCTTGTCCCCGAAGTAGGCGCAAGTCTTCAATAAAAGTAGCATATTTGAAGCATCTTCGTACTTACAAAAAATCTTCCATGATGCGAGTCTCCTGGTATTGCTACATTGTGGATACCAAGCGCACGATAGAGAAGCTTACCATGCCGCACTAGTACCCCGTGAGGCCATACTGTTAACGCTGACCATCTAGTATAGTACACAAAAAACGTACACTCGATTACAATAGCGACTTATAGATTACAAGTACCAATAGGCCTTTTTTCAGTTCATATACGCACTTGTAACTATAAAATATTGGCATATGTACAAATAACAGCTTTTATTGAAAAAACTCTGCTAGCAGGTCAATATCAGCTGAATTGCTTGGGAAAATTGGGTTAAGGACGGTGCCTTCTAATTTAAAGATATTTTTGCGCAGTTTCACTGAATATGTGGGAAAAGCTGATCTTAACAAGTGTTACTGAAATCTAAAAGAAAATTGGGGGTAACTACGCATTTTTCGAAGATCAATTATCAACAATATTAATATTTGTAAAAAGCTTTAAAATACAAAGCAATGCATGGTATTCCTTTCCAAACTGAAGCTTAATTATCTCTGATAAATGAATGGTTACCCCCAATTTTCTTTTTGGATACCAGGAGCACTTGTTAAGTTCTGCTCTTTCCGCATAGTTTTGAACCAGGCAAAAATATCCCTGTATTAATAAGAACCCCTATAGGAAATCCGAGTATCTCGGGATGCGCAAATCGTATGCGCAGTAACAATAGTAGGCACCGTGCCTAGTAGCCCAGACAATTACAATTAAGGACTAGAATTTTGAGATAACATTCGAGCAGCCCTTACTTTAGTCGTTGCTTTTGCTCTTTCATACATGTATGTTTCCCACGACACGTTATCGACAATTCGACACATAAACAACAACAACAATAGAAAACTCACACATGCGGAGTATCTCGATGCCCATGTGGATACCTCTCCCATCCCCCAAGATGGAGTGCACACTTGTGTAGGGCGTCACAATAACTTAATGGTAACATGAACATCATAAGCATTAAAAGAGAACTCAGCCAAACAAACAAAGTGTGTTGGCAAGCCCACCATAAGTCGTAATACACGTGGTGTTGCTGTTAAATGAAACCACAAAATATGAATGAGTTTATTATATATAAGGAACCATGCAGTGACACCGGAACGGGGATTCTGGGAAGTTACTGTAGCTCTGCAATGCTACCAGCATAGAGCAAGGAGCTACCGTATGAAACGAGCCTCTTTAGTTCTATTGTTGAAAACAATCCGCACATAACTAATCTGCACAGAGCTAAAATAATCCTGCAAATATCAAGAAAAGTTGTGGATGAAGATCACTTCTGGTGTCATTGCGAAAAATAAAAGTTGCGATACGTTTCCACCCTCGCCTTCCGAGACAGCAAAAGTGTAAAACAGTCTTAGTAAAAAACATAAGCTGAAGTAAACGACCAGAGGCATTTTTCGAATGTGCATCGAATTGAAAAACACCCTTCGGGATAATAGATCGAGACAAAACTACCGACTGCATTGGCGTCGGGTCCAATCCACTCCAATGTGTTTTCGATAGAAAACTCCTACCTTTTGATGCGTTTTTGCCCCATTGTACTGATGATACTGGTTTATTAATTAATTAATTGACCGATTGCTGTTTGATTGATTGATTGATTGATTGACGGATTAGTTCATTTATTGATTGGTTAATTGATTGATTGACGGATAAGTTAATTGATTGATTGATCGATCGATCGATTGATTGATTGCCCAAAACAGTACGTCCGAAAAGGTAAAGTTTTTCTTCGTTTCGCCGAGACGAAAAAAGAAACTGACACTCAATTTGGAGAAGGCTTTTGATTGAAAAGTTCTTTGGATGCTCTTCTCCAAGGTAGAACTTTTAATGTTTGCGACAAAACCTCTCACCTCTGAAAACTTCATTGGAATGAATCCAACATAATAAGCACATAGAAGTGATTGAAATAGAACTTGCTTGATTCGAAGGTTAAAATCTGTCCGAAGGCACTCCGTCTCGTAGCGTACTGCATCAGGAGGCAATGAACAAGGTTGCGGAGCCGGGAGTTCTTGTTTGGCATTACCATTCACCATAACTCCCTTGTCAAGTAGGCTTGTTTGTAGCAGTTGGAGCTGTGACAATGGACCGAGTTCTAGATGCGGGCTTAATTTAAGCATGACTTTACTTCCTTGAGGATCCCACGTGAAACCGAAGGTAACTAAGTACATAACTAACCTGGGGGAAAAAATGATTAACGTAAACCAGGACATGAGACACTGAAAAGATGAATTTAGGTTAGATACATGTAACTGACTGTGAGAGAGTGAACACTGGTTGACTTAATAAATAAAGGACTGGCTGACTGAAAGACCAAGGGAATAACTGATTGATCGAACGACTGCCTGATTGATTGATTGATTGATCGATTGATTGATTGATTGATTGATTGATTGATTGATTGAGTGGCAACTGACTTAACAGACTTTGCCAATGACTTATTGATGGCATGACTGCCTAAGTAACTGCAGATGCGTTACTTATTGACTGAATGTATGATTGCGTGACTTACTCACTGACTAACAGACTGACCAACCGATCCAACAACAACCTCATTAATAATGTAACTGGTTTACTGACCATCACACGGAAAAAAACGGCTGGATTAACCAGTAACTGCAGATGCATTACTTACTGACTGCATGTATGATTGCGTGACTTACTCACTGACTGACAGACAAAGTGACTGACTGACAGACTGACCAACCGATCTAACAACAACCACATTAATAATGTAACTGGTTTACTGACCATCACACGGAAAACAAACGGCTGGATTAACCAGGCAAGATTGAGATTGAAACTCACTAATTGGTTGAAGCTCAAACTATCTGTCCAATGACTGCATGGATGAACGATCAATTAAAGCAAAATGAAGTTGTAAAATAAACGAACTAAGTGATGTACATGTACGAAAATGTGTGTTGCACATAGTTTGCAACAGTGCTTACTGTCGAATTAAATAACTGACACTAAAAATACCCTTGTTCTACTGCAGGACGCCCGCTCATTGAACAGTAGATGAGCCCCTCTAGAACAACTTTAAGTTCCTTTTTAAGGTGTCGGTAGAGGAAAATGAGGTGTCCGCAGAAAATGTAATTTGTGATAATCCTTATTAGCATAAATTGATATTTTGCCGTCACGTAGCAGAGGCCTAGTTGTGAGCGGCAGTGTCACGCGATCGTTTAGCAAGTGAGGCATTCTACGGTCAGCCTTCGCCGCGTGCACAAGTCCTGTTTCATTTTTTGTCCTATCGAGCTGAATTAGTTTTTAATGCCGTCGTTAGGCGGTATATGATAGCGTTCATTTACATAGTAAGTAGTGTCTTTCAATTAGAATACCCTAGAACCCCGAGGGTCGCACGACTGCCTTGTTAGGGGGTACACGTTCCCCGCTTTTTTCCACCTGCTGGTTTTTTAGGGGTTCTCGTGTCCGGCTCTGGTGCATTGCTTTTCTCTTTATTTTAGAATTGATGTATTAATAT
>OX421446.1:20499417-20506917 GCA_949126865.1 Montipora capitata
GGACACTAATCTTGTATTCTTCGATTTCTGGCAATGTGGATACACAAAAAAATCAGGACCTCAAGCGCTTAATAGTTTTGTGGTTCAGCAGTTGTTGTATATGCGGGCATTTTGTCCTTGAGTTTCGAAAAAGTTCTCAGAAAATCGAACATGCAAACCTCAAACTAACCTGTTTCGTTGTTCAATGATAAAGGGCTTTAGAGGATAAGCACAACATCACAGAAGCAAGAGTCAATCTTTGAAAATAACTTGCGAACGATGTGGAAATGTGCAAGGTTTAATTGGTCCTTGACTTATAATTTCTCACATGACAAACAAAACAAAACTCATAAACCAAACAATACGAAGTTTGCAAAAGCATTTAAATCAGCCAGGTTTGTATAAAGAATAAAAAACAATCATTACCAACCAGCATTTTCACGCAACACGAGTGACACTGCTTGCATGCAAACACGAGGTATTGCACCAGGTTACTAAGCCCTTGAACGATCGCGTTTGTTTGAAGAAACAGAAATGCCTTTTAGAGCTTTCTGCCTTTGGAAAACGAAAATTTCCAGTGTCTATTTCATATTTGTGCTTGTGAGTATCTTCAACATTTAGATTTGGACAAAATGCTTTTTCATTTCAACTGGAATTCAGCTTACATTCATTTTGAAGTCTTTTGTCGGCTTTGTCCACTGCGTTCGTTATGCCCAAGACAACATTATTATGTTAATTTTGAATAAATTACTTAGCTGGAACTTGGCTCAAAATCTTTGACCCGTGTATAAGTCGAGGGCGATTTTTGGAGCTTCTTCTGAGGCCATAAAAGGTTGACTTATACATGGGTAAATATGTTATCTTAGAAAGGTAACGATGCAAAGAACTCCGCAATTCGCAGATTTTTCTTTGTTATCGAAGAACCCAACCAAATGCAGCGCATGCGTGGTAAGTTAAAAAATTGCAATTGAATGCGGAATAGCTTTCTCGGAAATACGCCCATTTCTCGAGAACCACTCGTTAGAATGTAACGAAATTTGGCACGAAAATACTTTAAGAAATAAGTAACTGGAGTATTGAAAAAAATTTGAACTTTAACAGAGGAAATTCTAGATATTCCAGTGAACCTTCGACAAGGGATAATTAAAGATCTCTGTCAAATTATCATCAAAATAGTGAAACTTGTGAGCATCGTTACAAGCTTGTTGCATGCAAATTATAAAGAAAATCTAACAACCTGATTTTCTGCACATAAACAAAACCGATTTTAAAGGCCTGTTTATATTTATTCATGTTGCCATGACAATGGCACGTACTACATATACTACAACGGCTTAACTATAAAAAAACCGAAGTTCGTGTTGTTTATTTGCTTGCTACCATTTTTGGTGACCAAAGGATCAAGGGCTTTAGCCACCTTATATGACCTACATACCGGTAGTCTAGACTTATTCAATGCTTGTTGGTTCAGTATTGGGATACGTATCTCCAGAGTAGGCTGCCCATTGCTTCACTATTTGTCTAATGTAAAAGTCTGTTTCACTTGATCTCTACAAAATTCGCCTTTTGTAAATGTGCTTTATCCATCTTTCTCAGCAGAGAAGACTCAACAAAACATACATGTATATAATTTCATTGTAGAATTGAGGTCTTTGCTGTAACTTTCATTACGAAGAGATGAAGCATCAGGGGATAATGACAATGTCATTGTCAAAATCAATTTTATTACATATAAACACCAATGAAATACCAAGTTAGCTTTCATGCAAAAACATGATATCTTCACGTTAAGGTAACATGTTATTTTCACACGTCAAAAGATCACTGCATGTTGCTATGCCTTTCAATGCCTTTCGTGACATGATTTAGACTGCATTTCATTAGTGTTTTATATATTAAAATAAAAGGAATATTACATGGTGGCTTGAAGATATGAAATTTCTCTTCTCGTGTTGAAAAACATTTCACTCGTTTGCTGCCCTCACTCATGAAAATTTTTCAACAGTCAAAGAGAAATTTCACATCTCCACACAGCCAGGTAATATCCTCTATTTAATCTTAAGGCCTCTTTACACGACCCCGCGTCGCTTTTTACCCCAGGTTGAATCACCACAGCAGGTAACCCTTTCAAATGTTTACAAGCGTTTACATGAAAACAGTAGTCAAGCCGGGTCAGCCCCCCTTGCCGGGTAACCCTTCTCAAGACTCCTGTTCACCCAGCTAGAAGTGTTGAAATTTAGTCAATTTCTTCATGTAAACACTGGCCCATCTGACCTGGGATCGCTTGAATGTCACTCTTTTTGTGGCTCAGCGTTCTTGCCCATGTGCAGCTTGTAGCAAAATAGCGGAGGCCAATGGGCATGAAGAGCGTATGAAAAAAAGAACGTCAACTTGGCTGTGGAATCACTCAAAGACTGAACATCTTATTGCCAAACTACAATAACATTGGTAAAATGGCTGATAACGTTAACACAAATTGATGATTCTGATGATTGTATGGTTCGTCCACCATTTTCCTCACTGACAAGTACATGTAGTTAGTCCAGCCCTTTCAACCAAGCGAAAAAGGAACTGACCCGGGTCAGCTGATATCAACCCACCCCTCACCCAGCACGGCTCATGTAAATGTAAAATTTGATGCTGAACTCACCCGGGTTGGTGTCCAACCCGGGCTTGTGTCAAGCGGCCCTTAGGTTTGAAGTAACTTTAATACTCCAATTTAGGGCAAAGGTAACACTAGCCATCTTCTCTGAAGTAGCCAAAACTTTTCGTTGGTTGTCAGTACTAACCTTATTGAAATCACTGAGGCATGCTTGAAATTTATCAGGAAAGCTAAGGAAACTGACGACATGAAAGACCTGATCAGCAGTGGTTTTACAGTGGAACCTCTTGTCCTTGATACAACCAATGATATTCCTCAGCCCGGCCAAAGGTTACAGCAAAATGTATGAAACAGAACCTCTATATAAAGAACCTCCATATCACGAAGTCCTTGTTATAACAAACTCAATTTGGAGTCCGAATTGTAAAATCTACCTTAATATAACGAATACATATCAAATTCACAACAAACGATGATACAAAATAGACAAACCAACCGCTTGTATAGGGGACTTATATTGTGTTGTCACCTGCCTTTGTTGGCAAATTGATTAAATAAATAAATAAAAAATTATCAAGCATCTAAAGCATACTTTACCAGTTTATGCTTACATGTAATGCAGCTTTGCGCACAGACCTTAACGAATCGCAATTCAGGGCTGGGTACAGTATAGAGCAACATACCATTAATTAACAATGTGCCAAAAAAAATTAATGAAACCTATGCCAAGCCAAATGTAGCAATATTCAATAGTTCTATTTTGATTCAATTTAATATTTATTTATTCAATTCAGTCCTTATTGATTCAATTCGATCCCTGCATTTATTTAATTTAATTCGTATTTATTCAATTTAATTTTTAGATTCATTCAATTCAATTTCTATATCCATTCAATTCAATCTGTCCTTATAGATTCAATGCAATTTCTATATCCATTCAATTCAATCCGTATTTATTCAATTCCATTTCTGTGTTCATTCAATTTAATCCTTGCGTATTCAATCTCATTTTTAATTGCCCTTTAAATTTATTCTTGTATGGAGTCAATTTAGTTTGCATGCACTTAATTCCTTGTCTACATTTGTCCAATTCAATCCGTACATCCATTCAGTTCAATCCCCATTCGTTCAATTCAATTCTTAACATCCATTCAATGTTCGCACATATTCATTCAATCTTGGGGTCTGGGTCGAGCGGGAAAATTGATTCAATTTTGGGGTCTGAGTCGGGTTTCAAGAATTCCCGCACTTTCACACCGCCATTTTGTTTAAGGTGCAATGTAAGCCATGAATGAAGATCAAGAAAAGCTTAAAAAAGCGTCTGAACTACTGAAAAGTGCTTCTGATATGCTCCTAAGCGTGCGATCAGGTTCGGGTGCTCCAAATACAACCTGTTCAACCACAACCCGTTCTGGTTCAATCGCTGAAACTCTGGTTTGCGCGAGATCCATGATGCAGACGAGCACAAACACTGGATTTTATCGGAGGTTGAATAGAAATGAACGTCTGAGAGCCGCAGCGGCAGCCACGTCCACGAAGAGCAAGAAAGAGAAGAAGTCAAAACCTCTGGAGAAGAAACCATTTGAATTTGCTTTACTAAGGGCAAAATCAGAGGAAAGTGATGAAGAAGACGCTGTAGAAACTTTGAAGAAAGAAAACATCGTCGAACGCGGTATGATAGAACTTGCTGAGGACGATAGTGAGGCAACTGTACGAGCAAAGGTAGCATCCTCGTTGAAAAGTCAGTATAGTCTATTGGGACCAAACGACTTTGAATTTGTAAAAGTTACCCAGAAAACAGTTTCAGTTTTAAGGTTGGCCGAGAACACAGAGTACAACTACAATGTTGTGAAAAAGCTGGCCGGGCAGGGTCTCCTTTACATTCGCGTGAAACAGGCCTTTGATTTCGTATTGACGGAACAGGTAGACCTAGAAGAAGACCAAAATGAAATAGGGTCTTATCAGCAAGATACAAATTTCACCAGTGCAGCCTCGTCCACTACCAGTACCATCACAAGTCAGATAGACAGGCCTTCTATCAGCGCCTCACCTAACTATCAAACAGAGGGGCCAAGCAGTGCTGCCACACCAAGGCATCATACAGAAAGTTCCACTAACACAACACATCAAAGCTGGGAGGAAAATGGAAGTAAATTCTATCAAAATATTGTTTCTGAATTTCCTGCAAGTGTTATAGTAGAGCCCACAGAAATGCTGCGATACTTGCAGTGTAAGATAGTTTATGGTCGTCCTTTGGACAGGACCAATGATGAATCTGTACTTGAAGGGGAGACCAATTTCATTGCTGTAGACCGGGACAATGTATTAGAAACAACATTTGATGAATTGAGAGCAATTCAGGATCCAAGAATAACCTTTCAAGTAGAGTTTTATGGAGAAATGGCTCAGGACAGTGGAGGTCCAAGAAGAGAGTGGATCCGACTTTGTAACCAGCACATAAAGAGAAGATATTTTGAAAATGGTCTTAAGGAACACCTTTCTGAAGATTACTTTTTTGTGGGACAAATGGCTGCCATTGCACTTCTTCAGAATGGACAAGCCCCAAAATATTTTTCTGAAGACCTCCTACAGGACATTTATGTCAGTGAAGAGAGAGAAGTATCACCATGTGTTTTAAAACTCCGTGAAGGCCTAGACAGTCTGGGGATTCACATGTTTGGCAGAAGATTTCCTCTATTCCTCTATTTGCTTAGGCGATCCCAGAATAAAGCAGCACTAACAGTCCCAATGCTCATTCACCTTCTTACAGCAAAATTTTCTGAGGAGGGATCCAACAGCCTAATTTATGAGAAAGCTGTGTATGGGAAGTTCGTGAAGTATGTTAGAGAGGTGGCAAGTGGGCGTCGAGTAACCAGCCTTGAAAACATATTGGAATTTGTTACCGGAGCGAGTGAAGAGCCTACCCTTGGATTTGACCAGCAGCCATGCATTGAATTTGTGCTAGCAACAGTAAAAGAAGCAAAGATAGATCGCACTGAAGACGACACTGGCAATAACTCTACTGATGGAGAGGTAAGCCTAAGTTTGTGTGTGTTTCCCTCACACTGATTTTTAAGACTTACCAAACTTTTCTTTGTTAACAAAAGTTTTTAAAAACAGGCATCATTTTACTTGTTCTTGTCAAGTACAAAGAAAGGAAAAATATAATAAAGTACTGTATTGGCTTCCTGAAACAACCATAGGGGGCTAGTAAGACAGGAAGACATTCAGGGTCTTGCAAAAATTAATAAATTTAACTTGGTTGACTAAGTGACAAATTATGTAAATTAGGGCTGACCAAAGACTCAGTGCACCTAGGCTTCGCACGCACACAGACTAAAGAGAAAGCAGATGTCAAATAATCAGTGTGTTTTTTGTCTGAGATCATCCAACTTTCCACAGAAACTGAATTTTGACCTCTCCCTTTGTGGCTTTCATTACTTATTTCCCTCACTTTAGTAATGTGCAGAAGTAATGAGAGCTTAATCCAACGAAATTCGAGTTCGGAGCTTTTCGACGAAAAATGGCGAATTTTTGTCCAGAGCGAAAATTCGCAGGGACAAAAAACGAAATTGGCGCATTTCGCTCTCATTACTTTTGCACAATACTATATATGTTCACCATCCATAGTTATAGTATGATAGTCCTGCATGAGACATACTCCTTTCACCAGTCTCAGAGCTGTTGTCTTTGACATCAAACATGTTATCTTTGCTCAGGATATTGACGTCCCTCATAAAAGCTGGACGGTAAAATTAGAATGAATTGATTTCATTTAAAGTGATGTTTTCTTTTCAATTCAATTAGGGATCAAGAAAGAAGAGGGCCATTCCTGATTTCATGCCCAAGTCTCACACTTGTTCAAATACTATGCATCTACCATGTGGCTCTGCAGGGTTGTCTCTTCCATCAGATAGAGAATTATTTGCCCTTTATGATTATGCTTTCAAAAACACGTATTTTGGCATTGTGTAGTGCCAACATCAGTTGAAGGAAACCTCTAAAGGCACATGAAGAGTTAGGTTTCGTTGTTATGTTGTGTTGAAAATGAAAGGACATGGTTCCAGAAGTGTTTAGAAATCTTTATGTCCCTTTGATTGTAAGGGATTTGATACTGTCTCAGTATGTGTTTTATACAGCGGAATTTCAATTTCAGCAACTGCATGTCCTTAGCCACAGATCTTGCCACTCTTTGTTGAAATTGTTCTGTTTATGTTGACAAAGGGACCCTGTTTTACATTGTTTTGCATACTTATTCAGATGAGGACTTGGGAATGAAGGATATTACTTTGTGTCAAGGAATTTGCATATTCTGAGCTACTCCAGGCCCCAGTTGTTCAAAAGGTGGATAACGCTATCCACCAGACAAATCACTATCCATTGGATAATGCAATATATTTTGTTATTACCTATCCACTGGATAGTGATTTACCCGGTGGATAGCACTGTCCATCGTTTGAACAACTGGGGCCAGAAGTTTTGAGTATGAACAACACCCACAGCACTTGCAAAGCTAATGCCAGTCTCTTATGCAAGTCAATAAAAAAAATACCTGCGGCACTAACTGAGAAACTAATATTTTATCAAGTTCTAAAGTACTAAAGAAAACCTTTCCTTCTTTATTTATGTTGTTTATAGTCCATTACCGATATTTTGAAGAAGTTTTCTTTGCAAATGTCTAGCAGTTTACAAGGTCCCCTAATAACAGTAATTAAAAAGGTAGATCAGCTCAGACCACTGATTTCAATCCTACTGAATAAAAAAATCATCTATTCAAAGTGCATGGCATAAACAACAACTGCTATTCTTACTCAATACAATAAAAATTAGCATTCCATGTTGATTTAATCCCAGTTTTGTACCTCCCCAAACAAGGAGCTTTGAGCTAGGCTAGTAAAAACTATTACCGAAATGATTAT
>OX421446.1:20516917-20536917 GCA_949126865.1 Montipora capitata
ATCTGTCAAGTCTCACTCCCAGGGGTCAATGGGTTAAAGGGGATCAGTGATACCCCTTGTTACTCTACAGAAAACAGAGCTAAGTGCTGCCATCAATGAACTACCTGGCTCATTTAGTTTCATTATCTAGACACAGACTTTATGGTTTTACAGTGTGTTTGGGAGCAACTTTACAGCAGCCTATATTTCCGATAAATTTTGTGAAACAAAAGGAGAAGGTAGCATTGCAGACTGTGCAGTATTTCTAGTCAATTGAGAACGTATTCCACACATCCCCTCAACTTAAATTTTATTTTGTCAGTTGACGGTTAAGTTGTCAGTAAATTATACTGTCTATTTTGAAGTCAGACTGACTTCTTCATGTTGGTATGTACAGTTGTCAACAGTTTCTAATGTAACTTTTTTTATGCCAACAAAAGAAATGTTCAGGTTCAAGGTTTGTAGACAAGTATCCGTTCCTGTTTGGAGTGTTAAAATCAACAGCCTTAGGCTTTTGTGTATTGCTAGTCAGAGAGTTGAAGAGAAAAGTACCATTTCAAAACTTGTATGGTGCTGGCCACCCTAAAGAAAGCCTTTGACAGTGAGGAAGGGATTACATTATTTGGGGGGTAAGATGGGAAATGAACATTCTCAGAATAATATAAAATGTATATATAATATTGTTACATCCAATCTGTCAAGTGGTTCAAAATAAGTACTGACCTCTGCTCATATGGAAAAATGGAATATAAAGTGCATTAAGGATGGCTAGTCTTAACCTTAAGAACTTTTGGCTTTTGGAGTTTTTATAATGCTTGATACATAATTTCATTGACCTTTCGGTGTGCATCTCTCTGCTCTCCCAAAGGAATTTGACGTTACTTTAACGATTATATGAATTAAACATGTTTAAGTGGGGATGTTCATATGCTGTCCCCAGAGACCGACGATTATGAACAACAGCTTTTCATTATTGTTGACAATGAGGTTCTTCTGCAAGTACGTTCATACAAACAGAGCCTTTCTGCTCTGCTTGGGGTACATTACATGGTTAACCTAGAGTATCCAAGAAAGCCAACATGTCTGCACTGAGTTTCTTGAGAGTATGTATTCAGCATTCGTCAAAAAAACATGCCCTGTATAGAAAAGGTGTCTCTACTCTTTTAGCTTAAAGTTAATAGCCTCTTATTACATGTATTATCAGTTGCACCACCACAGGAGCTTGAACTAACCTACATGCAGGGGTTTTATTAGAAGCTGGGACCTGGGTACTAGCACCCGTCAACACTGAGTACAGTACCCGCCATTGCTCAAAGCAGGTCTCAAGATCAAAAGCCAGACTACATATAAGGGGTGCCCGCTCACTCTGTCACAAGGTCCCTTCTTCTTTAAAACTTAATGGAAACCCTGATACGTTAACACACCTGAGTCCATTTCTTGATTTGTCGCACAACAGGCGAGAAATAGTACAGAACATGACCATGTCAGGCAATGGTCAGGCAATTAACTCATACCATGTTATGTTATGTAGTAATTTGTACTATTACTAATGTGGTCAATTAAATTGTCACACTGGAAAGTTTTCACAGGGCTGCCATAAAGGACATTCACCTGTACCAGTTGTTAACCCTGAGCTCACATTGTGAAGGAAATGAAAACTAGAATCAGTTTTTGATATATTGCAGGTGAAAATTTAATGACAGCCCTGTTTAATGCTGGTTTTTTGGGTGTATGCTTTGAATTAATTCCAGATCGGCTAAATTTTTTTGTTGAGATAGAAGTGATATAAGGAAAATGGACAGTGATAGATTTTAATTACAAAAATTGTTTTTGTGTAACACTTTTCATTTATTTAATTTCACTCACTTTAAGATCTACACCATCCCCTCAAGAGAATTTCTTTTGCATGTTAGTTTGTGCTTACAAGCTGTTTTAATTTCCAGGGACTTATCTCATTCGCTAAATAGTTTGGCTGATTTTTTCATGCCGCATAGATTTTTCAAAATCATTACTGTTTTTAGGCGTTAAAGTTTCAGAAATTTATATTTGTTCTGCAACATTAATTATTTTACTGAAATTTAACAGAGTTGTTTTTGTGATTATGGCTTGTATGTATTGCCTTGTGTATGTATGTACACTGTATGTATATTTCCTAAATTTGGAAAGCACATTATATGTTCATGGAAGAATATTATTCTAAAAATCAACATGTTTATCCAACTACATGTAGAGGTATACATCTCTATTCAAGAATTCTCATTATTTGGTGGAGAACAGTCATTTTCTGTTTATACAAAATAATGAAAAGCAGCAAATGATACTTCCCTCAAGACCTCTACTTCTTTAGAACAGCAAGGAAACTGTTACCCAAAAAGCTCATCTTCTTTTGAAAAGAATCCTAAACCTTCTCTGGTGACCAAGAATCTAACTTGAAATATCCTTCAACAAGACATAGTTTTATGATTAAAAGAATGATTTATTCTTTTGGAAAGGATCTCGTGTTAGAGTCTGGTGTTTCGCTCTCTTTCATCTTCCACGATACAAAACAAAGACAGTCTTTTAACATTTGAAACTAAATCCCGGATCAGTGCATTCAGCAGCGACACAATCTGCTTTACATTTCCACGTTACACAAATTCTAATCGAAAATCCCAGGCAACACTTGACAACACAGCCCGTTGGTAACATTCAGCACAGATTTTTGTCCAGGCATTTCGCTCCAACACGTCATATTGTTCCTTTTTCAGTTCTAGGTTGGGATATCTTAATTTTGCTAAAGAAAATTGCATGCCATCGTGAAACAAATCCTCCACTCTCTCCGCCATTTTGGCGTTACCCCTACGCCTGCGCAATGGTGTTCATGACAAGAATCGGATTATCCCAGCCAGAACAAAGGAGACTTTTGTCTGATTGGCTGTTGAAAATTGTAGTATCCAGTTTTCCAACCGCGCGCTGTGATATAAACAAAGATGGCTTTCGAAGTGGTGATTTCAACCTGTGCTTCTTCGATCGTTCTATATAGCTTCTGCCAGTTGAAGGTGGTCATTTAAAGTTTACGTGACAGGGAAAGATTCTGCAAGGGGCATTTTAGTCGGCGGGAATTTTTCTTTCTTTACGCTTTTTGTAAGCAGCCCTTTTAGTCTGCTCGGGGAAGCAACGTCTCTGAAGTTGCTTCGAGTCAGCTTTTATACTTTTTAGCTTTATTTCTCCATTTAAGTGAACAACAAATGCTCAAAGTGCGAAAAGACCCGAGCAAAGGCCAGATTCCTTTGTTGGGAAGGGAGTACTATCTAACGTGGTTGCGAAATATATCCCTCGAGCTCGCAGGCTTCGATTTATCCAACTTGAATGCAGCGCTGCAAGGAAGTATGTCACTTCATTCACTTTCTTTCATTGATAGTTTAGAGTTATGAGATGTCCTCAGTCCTTTGAAAGAACATCTTATCTCAACAGATACGTCGACAGAAATTTAATACCAGCCGCTATTTTGTGTATGTGTCTGAGGCCAACCTGGTTCACTGCATTTACCTCATGTGCAAACACTCTCAAGATACACTACCTTAAAAATTTCAAGAACTTTCATTTAACGGAACCAAAACATTATTCTTAGATACATCAACTGATCATGAAGGCATGCTTGATAATATATGCTAAAATGAGTCAATAATGAAGTTCCAGTTTATTACTTTATTGGATAATTCTGTCCTTGATCTATGGTAACTCCATTAAGTCTAGCCATAGTAATTATTCATTGTTTTCATCATTTATGCTACCAGCGAATTATTCAAAAGTGATGTTGATGTTCTTAGGAAATCTATACAATAGTGACGAATGATGTGGTCACTGCCATCAGACTTGAAGGTTGTACTGAAATGAAATTTTCTGAATGAGTTCTCTTTGGGGAGGTAAAAATTTCACTTGACCATTTGTAGATGTAAAATTACACCCACATTAAATGTACAATTAAAATTGGGATGTCTGGAAATACATAAAGCAGGTCTTGTCTTCTGTGCAATGATTAAAATTAAAAGGGCAATTAAAGGCAAAGCAGACTTTGTGATAGAACTCTGACACAATATTAACTACTTATTAATTTTGATGTGGGCAGTTCATGCTCATTCATATTCATTGCTCACTTTTGTGGTAAGTTACTATCTCACTGCAGAGAATAAAGTAAATTTATCTAAATCAGGATGAAAATGTACAAAATGTGCAGCCATTGATCTTAAATGTTTTTAGTCTATTAATTAACCCATTGACCCCTGGGGGTTCCCTATTGATGAGTAAAATACTAAGTATGGCCGGTTTTGGCCGGTTTAGGGATTATTAAATATAGTACATCAATAATATTACCGTATCAGTAATTGAGGCAGTATTTAATAACTAATATGTCCCAATAAAATTTAATATTGATTCCAACAGTGTTAAGTAATTAATATACATTGATTTAGGATGATGGAACATCACACACCATTTTGTGTTCATTAAATTTATTTTTTACTTCATTCTTGGTGTATGGCAACTGCAAAAAACTTGCAGAAGAAATTAAGGTATAACTGAATATTATGGCTGTTTTGTGTGTCAAAAAATTTAACCTCACCTGGTTTTTGTTTATTTTTGCTGCCATTCCTTGCACACAGTCACATGTCTCATAAAACTTGAATGTGCAGACAAAGGTAAAATAATTCACTGTACAAAGTTTAAAGAATTGTTGTATTTGTATTATTTATTAAATGGGATTCCAAAAGCAGAAAGGTGCAAATAGTGACACACACACCCATGCAAGGCAGCCACACAAGGGAATGAAAATTTTAAAATATACATTATTTACAAATATAAGGTATAATTACTTATCATGTGAATCATCATGAACAAAATTATTACATTTTACAATAATTACTTGTCATGTAAATTTTACTATACAGTTTGTAAATATCTTTAAAATTTCAATTACTACAGTTTCCCTCAAATTTAAAGTAAGAAATTTATCAAATCGAAAAGTGCAGTGCAAAGTTGTGGTAAGCAGGCATTTTATTTGTAAATATTACTACACTAACTAAACATTTTTTATGTAATTAAGTATAATTTTTAATAGCTGGGACTAATATTTATTGCAATAAAAGCAAGAGTCTTATTTGCAGTACATTGCATTTAAGAATGCATTGCATCTGAATAATTTGACCCAGAGTTGAATCAACGCATCACAAAGTGCCAAGTTTCGATGGAAATTAGGTTTACTTTCACAGGGCATTTTCGTGCGCCCTGCCACTTTTGAAGGAAAACTTTCAAAGCAGTTCGATTCTTCACAAATATGTGCTTTCCATACTAATGGCGATCGCTGGACCAAGACATATTTGCTGAGATTTGACCGAAAGTAACGTGAACACTGACGCCATTGTCTGTTTTGGGGTAAGAAAATTTCGGTTGCGCGTCAAATATACACGGTTGTAGTTCACATTTCAAGAGGAGAAAAGACAAAAAAATGTCCAGAAGGTATGAAAATCACACATTAACAATACAGAGACTTTTGATGTCTTAGTCCAGAGAAAATAACACTTGATGGTGGAAAAAACAAGCACTGTTTCGTCGACAAAGAAAAGCACTTTGGTAAACGAAGAAGTCGAAACGTCGGGGTTCAGTATTCGCTGTGCCACTTTTACCGGGAATATCTCTAGTCAAACCTTATCTTTGGCTCACAAAATATCACCTGTTGACGGCTTTTCGTGGACCAACGTCGGAGACAAAAGTCCTGTACTCTTAATGACAGAGTTCGGTTTAAACAGAAAAAGCTATAAACCGATTGACATTTTGCAAAATGACTCTTTCGTCCGGATAGAATGTATTCGCTTCAAAGAGAGAACAAACGAAATTCTTCTGTCATGTTTTTCTGTAACTTACCTTAACTCCATTCATTGATAAATTTTAAGCTGTGACATCCTTTGAACGGATTACCAGCTCATTTACCACTGACGCGCCATAAGCAAATCCCGTCAACCTGGCAAATTTGTTTTGCATTCACTTCAAGCGCGGGTATCCACGTGAAAAAACCACAGCGGAAAATTTTAATGCCGGTTCCAGTTACTTTAATACGTAACATTATTCAATATTGTGATTTGCACATTCAATCATGACCATACGCGTTGCAAATAAGGCAAAATTTTTCCAACTTCGCGCAATTCTTTGACAAGTCTGAGCACACCGCATCATTCTAAAACAGCCGATCTAAGCATGTTTCGTTTCATCAGAGATAAAGGACTTTCCCAAGTAGAAGGAATTGCCGAGGTCTTTCTAGCTTTTGTCCATCTTCTTTCGGTATTTGTACCACAAGTGCATAGATAGCATTGAAAGTGAATGCAATAAAAACTACAACTAGCGACAGCGTCGACATCTTTTCTTCCCGCGTTCTAAGACTGTCTCGAAGGTTTTCAACCAATCACAGTGCAAATAAAATTGAATTTGCCATTGATAATGCGCATGCGTGACATTAGTCTCCTTTGTTCCCAGCCAGGTGATCTGGCCGTAAATAATCAACCAATCAGATTCAAGGAGAAATTATTTTTAATGCCGCACAGAATTCTTTGCGCGCCTAGCCTTCAGATGCAACGATGGCGCCGTGAGGGTAAATAAGGCAGTTCTTTATCGGAAGGGTTTTTTTTATCAGTATGTTTTTGTAGTGAGTAATTTTAAAACCATTGCATTTTAATGGGGTACTCAGCTTTGTTTGCTGAAGGAAGTGTGTTCAGAAGACGCAGGCAAGCCAGCTGTGCTGCTCTAACTAAACATTCACTACTATCGAGTCATCGCCTAGTTCTAAACCAACGACATGTGAAAAATTTATTAACAGTCGTTTACTTTCATTGTCTTCAACTTTGGTGGACTGAATGGAAAAACAGTGGCTCGGGGGACTTGTCAAGACTTTGCACTTCAAGATCTGAGCGCTCCCATGAAACGAACGACGCTTGAACAGACTGCAAATGAAAACTTATGCTTGCCTGTGGCAAATTGCATTGATGAAATGATCTCGCAGACTGTTTTGTTACTAAAGAAATAGACGTGTTGCTGAAATTATTTAGTGCACACTGCCATAGCTCATCGGTTAACAACGTGATATCCTCGGAATACTGAACTTCATTCACCCGTCTGTTTACTTTGATTGGAACATTGCCTTGTCCTGGCGAATCTTCGGTTATTTCACCCTGAAAGTAGTAAGTACATTTGTAATTTCACCGATTTGAAATTCACCACGTAGAGTACTTTTATTCCAATACTTAAAAGTAATATAATAGTGCACGATCGAGCTGGATACTAGTAGTATGTTTTTCTAAGTTGGCAAATAAAAAGCTTAATCATAACCTTTGCAATTTTCTGAAATTTGATTGGTACATTAACTGCTTTATTTTTCACTAATTAATGTATTGTGTAGGCTTGTAATCGGACAGTGAAATCAGACAGTTGGCTGTATTTGGACACCTGTAATTATATAGTTGTATCAGCCAGTCATATTAAGTGCACTCAGCACCAATCACAAAATTTAGCACAATAACCATGGCAAGAACCACCTACCCTACCAAACCGGGGATTGTCCAAAATGAACGAATTTGTAACATTAGACAGTGAAAAGGAATGCATTTGTTTTCTTTGAAACTGTAATGGTTATGATTAATTGGTAACAGGACTTCACATTCTCCAAGTCGGTCTGTAATCATACTCATGTTTAAACAAATCGTACTCCCACTATGCGGTTGTCCAATTTTGTTAATCACTTGTGTAATTACAGAATTGGACTCCACTCAGTCGTATTACCATCGTAGTGCGTTTTTATTGGCACATTGTTCATAAATAATGAAGGATCATGCTCTGATTTTTGTCTCTTCAATTAGATTAGTGTCCAGCTGGTAAACTTGGTGCCACACCTGTTGTTCAATAATTATCGTAACATTTTACTCATAACCTGCTTGATTGAAATACTGTCATGTTTATTAGTCTTTTTTTTTGGTCTGATGTATGGTCTGTCAGTTCATTTGTGAAATTTTTCCGCAATTTCTAAAGGGCAGTCAGATGTAGTGTTAAGAGTAATTTTTTTCTTGGCAAAAAGAGAATTACCCCCTGTATTGTGTCATTGCTACATCAAATTCTCACACGTCAAGTGCAATTTAAAAGTGCACTCAGAGACACTTTGCCCTCCGAAAATGTCCCTAGTACTGTATTTGTGATTTACCAGTTGTAAAATAGAAAAGATAGAAAAAACATAGAGATGATTAAAATTTTTAAAGTGTTATGTTTACTATGATTGATTATAATTACCGTAGGTACCATTGTTTTCGTTCCATTTTTTCCCTCATTCACATCCTGTCTTTTCCTTTCAGCTTACATGTATGTTGATGAAGACTTCAGGGTAGTGCTCTCTCTGCATGTCAGTTCAAGGACTTCATTTGCAAATTGCTGCCAAATTATTTGTTTTTGATACTTCTCTTTTGAAATTGGAGCATTTTGTCCTCCAGAAAATAACAATGAATTTTTTTTTTGTTTGTGAGCAGTCTGCATGATGCCATCTTTGAAATTCTGTAATGTTATGGGAAGACAAATAATTTGAGCATCCAAAAGTGCCTTGTCCACATAGTATCCAACATAAGTAAGAATCTGTTTAACGGAAGTAGTAATATTTGAAGTGCCAGGAAGCCAAGGTGGATGCGTGCCTGAACTTCATATTCATCGCCTGTCAAATCATGAGGTGTGTGGAGGTTTCTGTATACTTTATCAAGACCTTTACAAAATGTACATAAGATTTCAAGAAGAGTTCCTCTAAAACCTGTTTTTTTCAGAATGAATGCAAGGCATTCTCTCTCCAAATGCCAAAACACCAACTTCATCAAACTAGACTGTTTTCTCCTCAAGGCGTTAATACAGACTTGGCCAATCCTTTTTTGAGGGCTACCAGACATTGTTGATCACTACCAAAAACAGCTACAACAAAAACTAATGCACATGAATTGTTGTGAGAAAAAAAAAATCAATTACAGTTCTACTTTCAATAATAATTTATTTGAGGTATTTTATCCTTTTATGGAACCTGTTAATTACACCATTCATTAATTCATACTTAATTATGAGTATGTTGAATATAAAATTTATTTGTATAGATTTTTTGGTTTTGTAATGCTTAATTGAGGATCTTTTTAAATCCTGATGACATTTTCTTAAATGCAAAGTAACAGGAACGCTCATGAATATATTTATTAATACATTTGATTTGTGGCTTGTTTGGACATCGTAGTGAACATTTCTTTAAAAGAACTCAAGTGTACATACTCATAAGTTTGATGACCTTTTTTGAAAGAAAGGTTCAATTAATTAATCATTTTGGAGCTAACAAACCTGATGCAATTTTTGCAATCCGCAGACACTGTGTCTCTGCAGATCGAAACCCAAGGTCGGAAGTTCCAGGGTATTACTCAGAGAGGGGTGTTCCACAGATATTTTTACAACCAGTGTTTCCCAGATTTTGTTTAGCAAACTTCCTGTGTTTTTCTTTGCTAGGGGCTTTTCCACTTAGTTCATGAAGTGCCCCAGCACATTCTTTGACAGTGTCATAGTCATCATTCCCCAACCAAAGAGAAACTGTTAATACTGTGCTTAGTAAATTGTATGGCTCAATTATCTTCACCCTGACACTTATCTCCCCAGTGAAATGATGTGACCATTTCAACCATGGGAAACCATCAGTGTAATCCATAATGATAATGCTGCTGTTTGGTGCTGTAATTGCACTCTGCACTCCTGACTGACTAATAAATAGTGTTAAGTATTTCTCAATGTCAACATAGCCAACAACTACCTCTCCCAATTCATTAAAAGTCAGTCCAATCTTTTCTAGCAATTCTTGACGTGTGTCATTAAGTTTATCAAAAGTTTCGTCCTTACTGAGAATGCAATCAATTGTTCTTCCCCACTTGTTTCTCAAAATGTCTTGTGATAAGAACAAGTTAAGTATTAAAAACAAACTTGAACTTGTTAACAAAAGTGGACTGAGAGCTGTATACTGTGACTATAAATCACCTTATGAGGAACTACTATTAAGGAGAGCTAATTACAAGTTAACCACCTTATATAACAGAAGATTACAAAACATCGCAGTATTTATGTACAAGATTAAAAACAAGTTGCTAACTCAAAACCGTCATAGACTTATTTACTTGCCCTAATCATAAATATAATCTTAGAAATACTGATTTTTCAATAAACAGTTTTAACACAGTGAAGTACGGTAAGAACAGCCTTAGATACTTCAGACCTCATTTGTGGTCCAAACTTAATTCAAGAATAAGATCGGAACCTTCTGTTAGTGTTTTTGAGAACAACATTAGAAAACTTAACTTTACATACTTGATTATAATTTTTTCTAAATTATATATGTGTACATACATTTATATTTCTTGGCATTGAATTGTGAATTAGATTAGATTTATGGTATTTTTGTTTTCTTTCCTTTTGTCTCCCCGATTAGTAGGGCACATATGCCCGGCTATAAGATTTGAGACTAATGCCAAATGAACCAACAATACTACAAGAAAACTCTTTGAATGCGGAATGTTCCCTTTTAAAAACCAAAGGCATTAGGGAGTCTTTAACAAATAAACAAACACAAACAAGAAACATTGATGGAAAACAGTATCTTTAATACTGTATAAAAATTACACACATCAAAAGCAAAAGTAAAACACGAAGTGATTTTCATACGATCATGCAACTTGTTGCACGAAGCTTCCATCCAAATCGGAACAGATTTGCCGTCGAAGGATGTTTTCCAACCGTCCAAATCAACATTTCCCATATTAACAACAACATTATGAGTTCAAGTCACGGTATTAGTGAAGAATAAAACAATTCCCGACAGCAAACATCGTGAGCGTAGTGGCCACCATCATTCAACCTCCTCACAGTGATGCGCGTGCTGCCTTTTGGGATACGGCATTAAAAATTTCTCCCCAGTCTCGCGCAATGACGTCACCAGATCACCTGGAGAGTCTCTCGTAACCCGACCCGCTGGTCAAGGGGAACGAAGACTCTGGGAACGAGATTGATTCGTTGATTGTTTCGGTAGGCGATGAGGCAGACGGCATCGAACCATGCGCATTCACAGGGGGAGACTTTGTTTTATAGTTTTTAAACGAGATTTCTTGACTTAAATTTCCGATGTTGCAATGAAGTATCAAAAGCCTGTGATTTGCGCAATTCCTTGATCGAAACTAGATTGAGTTACTGACCAAAGGAAACACGAGAGATCTGATAACAGCGCTTTGTTTCGCAGTCTCGACAAAGTTCTTTCCGTTGATGCTGAGCCCCGCCACATGGTAGGGCGACGGAAAATTGAAAGACTCATTCAATTGTTCTCCTCCACGGAAATCTTTAGTAAAAGGCGAAAGATTTGTGCGTGTTGAAGGAAAACTGGAGCTAAAGAAGTAACGGATTGCATTGACGATTCCATTAAGCTTGGCGTGGTAACACAGGTGGGATGCCTTATCTACGAGCGCTCAATCACGCATGCGTGTTTTGAAGTGTCAATGACTTCTTCGATTGTTGGAGCCGACGGCTTCGAGCCGTGCGAGTTCACGGCGAAAGTCTCTTTTTGTAGTTTTTACCTAGATTTTTTTATTTAAATTTCAGAGGTTGCAGTGAAGAATCAAAAGCCTGTTATTTGCTTACTTTCTCATGAAAAGCAGCCCATGCTGGTTACTAACCGACAGAATAAAGGCGACCTGACACGAGAGATCTGACTACAGCGTTCGGTTGCACGACAGCATCAAAGTTGTTGAATTGCTTTATGACGAGCCCCGCCACCAGGCAGGGCAATGAAAAATTAATCTACAGACTCATTCAGTTGTTCTCCTCCACGGAAATCTTTAGTAAAAGGCGAAAGATTTATGCATGTTGAAGGAAAACCAGAGCTAACAAAGTAAAGGTGTGCATTTACAAATACTTTCAGCATGACGCGATAACACAGGTGGGATGCCGTATCTAATTTATACGGAAAAGAGTGCTCATTCACGCATGCGTGTTCAGGACTGTCAATGAAATTCGTTGATTGTTTCGGTACGCGGTGAGGCAGACGGCATCGAACCATGCGCATTCACAGGGGAAGACTTTGTTTTACAGTTTTTAAACGAGATTTCTGGACTTAAATCTCCGATGTTGCAATGAAGTATCAAAAGCCTGTGATTTGCGCATTTCCTTCAGTCATTAAGAGTAGCCCATGCTCGTTACTGACCGACAGAATTAAGGCGTCCCGACACGAGAGATGTGACTACAGCGTTCCATTGAACGATAACGTCAAAGTTATTCGTTTGCCTTATGACGAGCCCCGCCAAAAGGCAGGGCGAAAAGAATATTGTCTACAGACTCATTTAAGTGTTCTCCTCCACGGAAACCTTTAGTAAAAGGCAAAAGATTTGTGCGTGTTGAAGGAAAACCAGAGATAACGAAATATGGGATTGCATTGATGATTCGGTTCAGCTTGGCGCGGTAACACAGGTGGGATGCCGTATCGAATAACTATCCAATGGAGCACTGAATCACGCATGCGTGCTCAAGATTGTCAATAACCTTCGATTCTTTCGGCAAGTGCTGAGGCCGACGGATTCGAACCACTCGCATTCATAGAGGAATATTTTTTGTAGTTGGTAACGAACTTTCTTGACTTAAACTTCGAGGTTCCAATGAAGTATCAAAGGGCTGTGGTTGCTCGCCCCTCCTCGTATCCACATTTTGCGCGGCCATTTTTCTCGTGCCTGTCTTCTCCTCGCGCTGGAATAGAGGGAAAGCTCGTAGTCTACTTAAGCTTTGGAGATAGCTTATCCATCTTTTAAGCCAACTGACGCCGTCCAAGTTGCTTGGAGACTTTCTTGTTGGAGCACCGCCACAAGGCAGGGCAACAAGATGAATTCCGATTCCCTCGGTACGTTTTCTTGTGGCAGGGAAATGACAGAATGGGACTGTTCCCTATGGAAATCATTAGTGAAGCGCGAAAGAGTTGAACATGTTAAAGGAAAACCAGATTTCAGCGGTAAAGGATTCTCAAATGACCTCTTCGATTCTTTCCGTTCGCACTGAAGCCGACGGCTTTGAGCCACGTGCATTCATAGCAACAGTCCTTTTTGGTAGCCTTTTACAAACTTTTATTACAATGAAGAATAAAAAGCACGTGATTTGTACACGAGGGTTCCCCAGGGAAGCATACTGGGACCTCTGTTCTTTCTAATAATATAAATTATCTTCCTAATTGCCTCGATATATCCTGTGCAAAAATGTTTCCCGACGATACTAACATCACCGTCCCCGGTTGCACTTTTGCCGAACTCGAACAAGCAACCAATTCTGAACTTACCAATCTTTATAGCTGGCTAGAAGCAAGTAAGCTTAGTCTCTAAACATCGCGAAAACTGAGTTTACGGTGGTTAGTTCTCGTCAGAAGTTTCTTGCAGAGAATTGTAGTGAACTTAATATCCAATTATACAACCAACCAATTAGTAGGGTTGAGCATGCCAAATCATTAGGTTTGATTATTGATGACCGACTTTCATGGTCCAATCACATCAGAGAACTATGCAGAAAGAAATCTTCGGCAATCGGTGCTCTGAGGCGCATAAGGTCCCTCATTACCCAATCCAATGCAGTACAAATACATAACGCTTTAATCCAACCTCATTTCGAATACAGTGCCCCCGTTAGGGATTGATTGAGTTCTTATTTATGTGAGACTCTACAAAAATTGCAAAACCGAGCAGCTAGGGTTATTATTCAAGCCAACTGCGACGTAAACCCAAGCCTACTTTTTTTGAAACATTGAAGTGGGACCAGCAATCATTAAGAAGAAGAAAACATAAAGCTTTAATGATGTTCAAGTCCCTCAACGGGTTAGCCCCAGTGTACTTGAATGAATTATTCAGTGAGCGACACAGACTATGACTTCCGTAATTCTGTCCGTAAGTTAAACTTACCCAAGCCGCGTACTAACTATTTGAAACGCAGCTTTAGCTATAGCGGTGCCTTACTATGGAATTCTCTTCCTGAAAGTATTAGGGCGATTAGATCAACTGGACAGTTTAAGAAGGAAATCAACCGCGCACTTGAAACATTCGATTCCCACTCGGCAATCTTGTAAATCAGACTTAACAGATGACAGTGCAATGTGAAGTGCTAGATTTCTATCCCATATGAACCATGTGAACGTTAGCCCTACTGGTGGAAATGGACCCACACAAGGACAGAGAAAAACTCTGACCAGGGTGACCAGGGTGACCAGGGTGGGATTTGAACCCACGACCTTCGGGTTAGATCATCGCTGCTCTACCGATTGAGCTACAAGGTCAGACGGGAGCAGGCCGTGGGAACTGAAGATGTTGAAGTCACGGCAATGAACGGAAGGATTACGTTTTTGCAAACGTTGGCCGTGTAGCACTTATATTTGAACAGACTTAACTGATTAGAGTGTAATGTGAAGTGCTAGGTTTCTACCCTATATGAACCATGTGAGCGTTAGCCCTACTAATGGAAATGGCCCGACACAAGGACAGAGAAAAACTTGACCAGGGTGGGAATTGAAACCACGACCTTCGGGTGACATCACCGCTGCTCTACCGACTGAGCATCAGTTAAGTATGTTCAAATATAAGTGCTAGACGGCCAACGTTAGTAAAGACGTAATCCTTCCCAATCTTAAAAATCAGTTTTTTATAGTTATTTTAATTTTTACATATGATTGTAATTAAAATACTATTGTCATAACTGAAGATTTTTAACCGAGTATAAATAAAGAAGTACTACTACTACTAGAACTACTACTACTACTACTACTACTACTACTACTACTACTACTACTACTACTACTACTACTACTACTACTACTACTACTACTACTACTACTACTACTACTACTACTACTACTACTACTACTACTACTACTACTACTACGAACTACGACTACGAGGTCGAGTTGTTTACTGACCGAAATTCGGAATCGCGTCACCCGGAAACATCACTGTGCAGCGTTTTGTGTTGTTCGTTCGCCGCAAAGTTATTCGTTTGCTTTATGACAAGCCCTGCCACAAGGCAGGGCGACAAAAAAATTAATCTACAGACTCATTCAGTTGTTCTCCTCCACGGAAATCTTTAGTAAAAGGCGAAAGATTTGTACAAATTGAAGGAAAACCAGAGTTAACGCGGTACGGTAATAAGTTTCCTTGATGATTCTGTCAGGCTTGGCGAGGTAACACAGGTGGGACGCAGTATCGAATAAATACTGAATAAAGTGGTCAATCACGCATGCGTGTTCAGTATTGTCAGTGGCCTTCTTGGATTGTTCCGGTAAGCGCTGAGGCCGCCAGCCTCGAACCACGCAGTCAAACCGGAAGTCTCTTTTTGTAGTTTTCTTAACGAGCTTTCTCGACTTAAATTGCCGAGGTTCCAGTGAAGTATAAAATGCTGTGATTTACACATTCCCTTGATCAAAACTGGCGGGAGTTTGTCACTGACCACAGGAGTCACGGCCTCTCGAGACGAGAAATATGGCTACAGCCCTTCGTCGCACGTTCGTGCCATGGTTATTCCTTTGTTTCAGGGCGAACCCCACCTCAAGGCAGCGCGAAGAAAAAAAATAGTCTACAGCCTAATTCGACTGTTTTCCTCCACGGAAATCTTTAGGAAAAGGCGAAGGTTTTTACGAATTGAAGACGAAGCATAGTTAACACCGTAATAGGTTGCCTTGACGCTTTTCGTTGTAGGATTATGTCGCAGTTACTTCTTTGATTCATGGGAGGCCCCGCCACAAGGCAGGGCGACAAAAAATTAGTCTACAGACTCATTCAGTTGTTTTCCTCCACGGAGATCTTTAGTAAAAGGCGAAAGATTTGTGCGTGTTGAAGGAAAACCAGAGCTAGTAAGGTAACAGCTTGCATTGACTATTCCTTTAAGCCTCGCGCGGTAACACAGATGGGATGCCGCATCGACTAGCGCTTAAGCACGCATGCGTGTTCAGGATTGTCATTGACCTTCTCAGAATATCTCGGAAAAAACTTTTTGTAGTATTTCAACGAGCTTTTTGACTTAAATTTCCGAGGTTCCAATAAAGTATCAAAGGGCTGTGATTTGGAAATCTGGATCGATCGCTCCTTCTCGAACCAGCTTTCGCGTGGCCATTTTCTCGTGCCCGCCCTCTCCTCCCACTCGACTAGAGGGACTGCACGTTGTCTGCTTTGGAGATCGTGTATCGATCTTTTAAGAGAAAGGCCGTCCAAGTTGTTTTTGCGACTTTCTTGGTTGAGAACCGCCACAAGGCAGGGCAACGAGATGGATTCCGATTCCCTCGTTGCCCTGTTGTTCTTCTCCACCGAAATCTCTAATAAAAGACGAAAGATTTATACGAACTGTAGGAAAACGAGAGTTAACGGGGCAATAAGTTGCCTTACAAAAATGTGGTTTTATCAACGGAGTTGATAATCAAGTGAAGCTATGATCTTCGCAGTTATGAACGCAATTTTTACAATTGCGTAGAGAAGTCTGAAAATTTCAGGACTTCAACGGGGTTTGAACCCGTGACCTCGCGATTCCGGTGCGACGCCGTAACCAACTGAGCTATGAAGCCACTGACGTTGGGAGCTTGTCATTTGTGCGTTCCAATGGTCCCGTGAGGAATGAATCAATGATGAAATGGTATATGAAATGAATCATACATGAACTGCGGATATGAAATCAAGTGAAGCTATGATCTTCGCAGTTATGAACGCAATTTTTGCAATTGCGTAGAGAAGCCTGAATATTAGGGAGCTTAAGCAGGCGCGTTTTTGAGACGCGGACGGCAACCGGAAGTAAGCTGTTTTCTCTTTTAACTTGTCTTCACACAACCACATTTATATTGCTAAGTATCGTTTCTCCATTAGAGATGATTAGTTTAAAAGTCTGGGAGATACCGCTGTCCTGACATTCGAAATGTTCACTTCCGGTTGCCGTTCGCGTCTCAAAAACGCGCGTGCTTATCACGCAATTTTAGGCAATTTCAGCACTGATCGAATGGTCATAGAATTAACTAAAAGATCAAACTATAGAAGAACTCTAACAAAACGCAGGGAAGCCAAGAAGGGACATGGATGGACAAAACTGGAGAGGATTGAAATGGAGTGAATTTGGGTAAATTTGAAAAACATCGGCCCATCTTTTCTCAAATTTATATCAGTCAGTATATCAAAATGTCATTTACATAGCTGGAAAATCGTTCTCAGTTGTTATGTGGCCGTGATTTTGAAAATGAAACACACTTACCTCGCCAATTTGACGTTTAGAGCTCATAATTAACAAAATTAAACAAAATTACCTAAAATAGCGTGACCTAGCCCCTTTAAACTGAGTTCTTTTTAAAGAGTAGAGAATTTAATACACTGTTTTCACTAATTATAAAATAAACCAACCCGTTTCGAAGGAGAGAAAAATTCCAGGCGCACTTGCAAACAATGTCATCCAGACTTTGCACATTCCGTCTTTCATGGTTTAATTAAATTCCTTTTCCAGTAAGCAAAAAAGCGCCATGTTTTCGAGTTTTCGACTCGCAGTGATAATTAAAATGATTTGATTTTTTTTCTGAGACCGACAAGCTTTCTTTCTAGTCAAATTTTGGACACTGAATCAAAAAAAAAAAAAAAAGAAAAAGGAGCATCGTCATCAAATTCAAGTATTCGCTTCGCTTCTCGGCCAAATATTTACTTTTCGGACAATCGCTCAGCCGCGGATATTATCAGCCGACATACCAGCCGCCAGAAGGGGTTCATTTACTAAATATCCCCCGATCTTGTCTCTCTGGAACGCCTGGTTTCCGCCATAGTTTATTTGCATATACCGCAGACCAAAGTACTGTGGCAAAGTTACGAAAGGTTAACTCAATTACCTGGCGAATTTCAGCCCGGGTTAAATTTCAGTCCCAGGCTGAACTGGTGCTCTCACATCATCAATGCTCAAAAGCCCTGGATGACGGCAGACAGGTGGCGTTATATTCCTAGACTTTGCAAAGGCCTTCGACAGAGTAGCGCATGATGTACGGCTACAGAAACGGAGTGTATAATTTTGGTATTTCTGGTGCACTTTTGAACTGGTGCTAAGATTACCTCACTAACAGAGAACAGAGAGAGTCTTGATCGACGGAGTGAGTTTTTCTTGGTGCTCTATTCCGTCAGGTGTACATCAGGGCTCATTACTTGGCCCCTTGTTTTTTGTCATTTTTATCAATGGCCTGCCAGAAGTTGCATTTCTTACCCCAGGGAACACTGTCATTATACGCTGACGACTGCAAAACATCAAGGGTGATAAATCGCCCGGCTGATCATTTTCTATTTCAGTTTGATATTGACAACATTTACATCTACATCAATGGAATTCAATGTGAAGAAATGTAAACTAATGCAAATCTGCCAAAAAAAGATCTCCTCTTCTCTCTGCGTGACCTACATCTCAATAATAGTACTTTGGAGTTAACATCTGAACGCTTTTAAATATAGCAATTTCAACAGGATTGTAGACGTGAAATTCCCTGCCACACTCAGTTCGTCGGGCACCTAGTATTAATTTTTTTAAGAGGAGTGTTACGAATATCCTGATCATTGAAGTGTGTGATTTTTGTCAATATTATCTTATTTATATTAGTAATTCTATTTATTATCGTATTCCTATAGTAATTATTTAATTATATCTATTGGACTGGTCCTTTCACTGTAGCCGTGTATTATATACTTCCCTATTGTAGGGTAAAGTGGTCTATCTTGTTTGGGGTCTCAGACCCTTTTATAGACTTTCCCTGGCACTTTTACTCATTTTCCACATTCGCTCACTTATGTATTCTTGCCGAAATCGTAATTAATAAAAATAATGAAATCCGCTCTAACCAAGTGAGCTATGAAGCCACTGATGTTGGTAGCTGGTCATTTGTGGGTTCTAATTTCCCAGCGAGGAATGAAAGAATGAACGAAATGATATATAAAATGAATCATATACTGACCTTCGGATATGAAATCAAGCAAAGCTTTGATCCTCGCAGTTATGAACGCAATTTTAGCAATTGCGTAGAGAAGCCTGAAAAACCCTGTTGAAGTCCTGAATTTTTCAGGACTTCAACTGGCTTATATTTGAATTTCAAAAAATTGGAACGGCAAATCACTTAACTCCCTGAAGAGGTCAGGCCGTGCCTGGCGAAATATCGGTCAAACAAAAAATATATATCCTTCTCAGCCGTAACATCAGCCTTGCATAACAATTATTATGTTGTTTTCAATAAGAGGTCCTAAAGGAGTATCACTAGGACTGGGATTGAGGTTTTGTTGGCCTAATCAGTAGGATCGGGACCCTGGGAAGTGGGATTTGGAACAAAACGATAGCTGGGGAATGGGATTGGAAGCCCTCTCCAGGACTCTAAAATTTTCAATGTATTTCTTTCCTTTTTTCATTTCTTTCAACTGAACAAAATGTCAACTAAAATTCACCAAACGTTCTGCTATGCAGGCTATTGTTACATCTGCTAGTGGACAAAACTCCAATCGTCACTGTTTAAAGGCTGTAAACTGTAGGCAATGCCTTGCAACGTTTGTTCATATAATCTTTGGGAAGTTAAAGAACTGACACAGTAAACGAAAAAAGTAGGACACGGAATTCCCAGTTTCGTGGTATGCCCTAAGGTAAGAATACGAGGTCGGGAGGCGGAGTCCTTTCACTTTTGTGTGAAAACAGATATACGTAATCATTTTTACCTTTACTAGACCAAATCAGCTAACTCAGGTAGCTAAGCCAGTGGGTAATTAATCTCTTCCAACGAGGAGAGTCGCCTGCGGTCATCTATCTGACAGGTTAGCCAAATCTGAAATACAACATGCGTGCTATTTTCATTTCTCCCACGCAACATTTGTGGCCGCGAAGTTTGCGCTGAATCCAATATCCCCCCAGCCGTCTTACAGTCTCTATTTATAGTGTTTTCAATAGTTTTGTCCGCCTCG
>OX421446.1:20541917-20586917 GCA_949126865.1 Montipora capitata
CTTTGGTGCAAGAGGTCCCGAGTTCGATCCCTGGATCTCACATCCTTGTTTCGACTTCTTTCCTTTCCTTTCCATTTAGTGTAGCCTAAGTAGCTTAAATACCCTTAAAACGGAGCACTGATGGAAAGAGGGGGGTAAAATGAGCGCATCGTCGGCTTCCTGGGAGAATACTCTCTAGAGAGTAAAGGAACTTTCGACGTTAAATAAGGTGTACCTTTGTACCTACCTTACTTGGAAGCAGCCGAGTAATCTTTGTCCTTTGATGCATTACACAAAACGTGTAAGTCCAGTTCAGGTTTTGTTGATTTAAGGTAAGCTTACATTTCTACAGTGCCTCAGAGTATCTTCGGAAATTGCTGCTGCTTAATTAAAACTATTTTACTCCCGATAACTTGAACTCTCGATAACTCGAACATTAACCTTTTTCAATTTCCTTTGAAGGTTCGAGTTCTAACAATAAGCGATATGACAATGACAGACTTAAAAACTTTGTCTGTCGCGAGAACAGTAGCCATTTCTCAATATGTGCTGCACGTTTAGTTCCATTGGGTTGAAATCGGTACGACTGTTTTAAGATACCTCCCATTGAAAAGAGTGTTGGGCTTGTTTTTGAAATTCGCTCTTGTTTAAAAGTTATGACCTGTTTTGCGTAAAGATACCCGGACAGTGTTACTATCAAAGGGAAAAAAAGGAGGAAGCAATGGAAAAATCACGGATAATTATGAGGAAGCATTTTCGATGTAACCACTTTTCTCTGTTTACGCACGTGGGAAAATGAGTGCAATAAACGCGAAGCCTTGAAACTTGCTTTTTCTCTTAATAACGTCTTCCAAACTATTTTGTGGTTTTCCAGAGTTGATGTTTTTTTGTGTGTGTTTTAATTTATATTTTGACTGAATAAATTATAAATTTGAAGGAATTCTGCAATTCTTGTGGACAGTTGGTGAATTCAGAGAAAAAGACTGAGCAAGAAACTAATTTTGTGGAGAATAGTGCAGTAAATGTTGACCAAGATGGACTATCAAGAGCCACTTGTCCTATTTTCCAAATATATTCCATGCAAAACTTAAAAAGTGATTGATGCCGCAGAAATTCTGCGGCCATCCTTGACTGGTGCCGCAGAAATTTTCGCGGCCTTCTTTCTACTCAGTTTTTAGAGAATTTGATTCCAATATTGGATTCTACAGATACCAAATTTGAGAAAATAAAGCAAGCGCAGTCGTAAGCGTTTCATTTCTATACACGGTCATTTAAGGTACCCTGATTCACTAATATGACCCAAGTAGGTTTTAGTTAAGGCCTGGGGGCAAAGTATGTTCTGAAAACATGGTTAAGCGACTGTATCTCTCGCGAGATTGCCTGGATCAGTGAGTTACGGTGGCGTATTTTACTGTTTCAGATTTGTAAAAAGCGTTCTCTCACAGACATCTATCACATATAACTTTCTACGCTTGGAATGGTCTTCCTCAACTGCTTAAAACTGAAATTATAAATTATCAAAGCTGCAATTTGGACATAAAGATGAACTTTGCATTCAGAAATTTTTTTTCATGGACAATCACTCTAAACTAGAGGGGCTGAAAATAGTTAATCTTCGTCAGAAAAGCGTTTTTACTCGATATTTTGTTCTTAGACAATTATTAAAATATATATGCTATTTTCCCAGTCGTGCCACGTGCCTATTATAATTGAAAAACTTAAAAACAATAAGAAATTCCTAAGTGCCATTTTCGTTTCACTGCCACTCACCTGGTCAATTATATCACGAATTAACCATTTCTACCAATTAACGCCCTTGACCCAGGCCTTGAACTAATGGAGAGTCCATTTATGGCGCTTATCGCAAGTGGTCATCTACGGCCAACCAATGGCGAGACTGCATGTCAACTAGCTCAATAATTAATCATCTCTCTGCGGTGTTAAAAGGGAAGATTGTTGTCTTGCCAGTAGGTCAGTCACCGAACGTTGGTACTGTTCCACAGTACACATCACGTTGTGTCCAGCCCGTGGTAAGTAGGAGAATAGTTAGAATGATCCGTGATCGTAAAAGCCTTTTTGTCCTTACGTGTCAAAGTTGTAAAAAAATTGTATTTTCCATTTAGTATTTTAAATAGGTGGGTTAACATTTATTTTATCCGAACTTTGCGTCTTCAGCACAACTGCAGATAACGTTTGTTTTATTATTTCAAGAATCCAAAAAGACCTAAATTTTCTTGTTTCCAGATATAGCGCTTGTTTTATTTTATGTCAATTTTATTGTCTGACATTTCATAGTTTAATCTAGTACCATAAGCATAATTCTAAACGTTTTTTGAAAGTAACGTTTTGAATGATAATGAACAAATGTAAAGTCATATGTAGAACTGGTAGGATCATATCAAGATCAGATTAAATGTCAGGATGATAGCTTAATCACTCTAAATTGTTTCCGGACAAATTTCCGAAAAAGGCATTGACTTTGGAATCGTTTGCTTGCATTAAAAAAAAATTAGAAGAGTTCAATGTCGGCGCGGGTAGAATCCCCTCCCCCGCCGAATGCTGTACATAGGGGTTAAGTGCGATGAGAACGTCCTAACTGTCCGTCAGTTTCAATGCCACTCAATTGGTCAAATTTATGGCGAATCAACCATTTTGACCAATTAAGGCCCTTGACCCACACCTTAGACTCCTTGAGAGTCCGTTGACCAGCAATTGAAAAATGAGATTGCAACCTTGGTGGAACTGTATCACATGCAGTCATCTGTGGTAAACCAATACATGGCAAGATTACACATCAGCTTGTTTTAATAATTAATCGTATGTTGTTCTCTCGTCGGTGTTAAGAGAGAGGATCATTGTGTTGCAAGTCAGTCAGAACAGGACGTTTAATTGATTCAAGTCTTTTCCGTTTTCCACAGCACCATATTGCTGTGTCCAAACCGTGGTAAGTAGGTTGATGTTGTGGAATGTCTCGTGCTGGGTGAGTATTTTGCCCTGTTAAGTGTCGAAGTTGTCATTAAAATTGTGCTTTCCATCTATTAGTTCAATTACGCGTGTCCAGAACATTATTTTCATTGCGTTAAGCATGGCATCTTTTAAATTTAATCAGTAAAAGCATTTAAATGAAACGGCGTTCTCAGAATTTGTCATTATTTTTATAACCTTCGTTAATTAGAGATGATTCCCAAAATGATGTTTGTTCTGCTTGCCTCAATGGCCGTTCTACTGAGAGCTTTTTGTGACCAAGGTAAGTCTTCTGTCTTTCTACGAAACACATTCAACAGCATTTAAGACACAAATAGCGACCTATTTTAGATGCAGCTCACCGCTCCCAGGACTAAGCGATGATCTGATATCAATCATTGGAATAAAGTGATTTTTGGGCACTGATGTGTTAAAGGTAAAGATGAAGAGTAACCGTTTAGGCTGCCTGCGTTAGTAAAAGAAAGTGATTTGTCAACGGTTCACTCATGATCTAGGCGCCTAAATTTTAAGCAGACTTAAGTTGGATTTATTTAATTTATCCCTCCGGGTTTGTTAAGAACGAATTCAGTTTTAGTGAAGTTTACGGCACTGAATCGCAGTTTATATAAACTTTTAGTGTATTATATACCTTAAGGCGCATTGATGTGTAGTATGGCGCGGTATTTTTACGAGTCACCAGACAGTTAGTTGAGTCTCACGAGTAAAAATATCCCTCCATAAACACACCGAGCCATCTTATAAGTGAACTATTATTCAACAAAGGGAAAAGTTTGTAGTAATTAATAATATAAGTACTTTGCGGATACTGCAGGTAAGTAAGAAAGCGTAGCATTGCACAAAAAGATTCCGCGTGATTTTTGCAGCTTTGCAGATACGTCAAAAAACAGAACCTTGTCAAACTGGTTATCAAGCAAAGCATTTGAGCTTTACTTTATAACAAATTCTGCAAAGCAAGCAGAGATGAACCACTAAATCACAGTATCTTCAAGGCCTTAAGAACTTTAATATCACAGGAGGTCTTAGCCTTGCAACGTGAGAGAAAAAGACAAGGATCGTTTAAAACGAAAATCTCACCAAGTCAAAAATTTTTCAACGCCTATCAATCAATGGCATGTCAGAATCATTTACTTGGATTATTACATCGCTCTAGACTACAAACAGTCCTTCTTTCGCGGCTTAGTTCGTCGAGCATAATTTTCGGCATAATGGTACGAATTTTTGGTCAAATTTAGGAGCATAATGTGTCTAACCCTAGAGGGTTAGTGATAAAACTGGTCAAACCGGTTTTATATACTCGTTCTGGCATTTTTTTTTTACTTGAATGATTCAAGTAACGAAGCTGAATAATAAAGTGGCATATGTTTTCACTATTTCAAAATATCATCATTTGGATGACGTCTTATCGAGTAAAAACTATCAAGTCATTATGTTCTGAAAAGTAAGTTTCGATCGTTCAACGACTATCGCTGTTGTGATGAGAGTTATAACATAACAGCAATGACCGTTGAATTGTAAATTGTATGTCTTGTTCGAAATTGAAAGTGGTCACTCATTTCTTAAAATTTTTAACTTGCCTGCTTCTGTCAAGATCTTCATAGAAAATCATCAAACCCTTAAGAACTACCAGAACCGCCTAGTCTTGAAAGCGCCTTAACTATCATGAACTTATTATACTTAACATTACTGAATTAATCATTAATTGTCTGCCACCTAAATACATCATTTTAAATTAACTTCTTCACCAAAAGGTATTGTTTCTTTAATAAATGTCATCAAAAGTGTGGTTCGTATATCTTGAGGTCATTTTATTTTTGTTTGAAAGCGCTTAGTTCGGCTGTGAGTTCGCTAGGAATTTCTGGCCAAAAGGAAAGTTCCGTCAACATGTGAGCAGATACCAGACAAAATTTGGGCGAAATTTAACGCAACACGAATTTATTGAGAATTTTTTCAGTAATTAGGTTATATCACTCCAAGAATTAATTTTAAAAGCAGTTAGCAGTAGGAGTAGCTCGTCTCCGTCTGAAAGAATATATTGTTACCTACTTGGTATTTTGTTGAACAGGTTTGCTAGAACTAATCATCAGCTTAGGTGATGGGTGTGCCAACAAACTTCAGCGATGAGGTTTGTTAGATAACGTGAATGTGTTTTATTTGTCTTCAATTTCAGGCCAGTTTACTTTAGGCCATAAAGAAGCTCGGGATGTTCGCGGGAAGGGACATGTTCCACACAAGCATAAGTTCCATGGGGTTTTGCAGGATATGCCGGAAACAGTTTATCGGGTGCTACGACCTGACGAGGATCCCAGCAGAATTGAACCAAAAGATAAGACACTCGATAAACTGTACTATCCCACGTTAACTGTGGCAGTCGGCCTGGATATGAATCGCAGTTTATATCAACTTCAGCCACCTTGGAAGCGTCTGAAGAATACAAGGAGTTGGCAGAGAGCAGGGGTGAAACAGGTTTGCGAATTTGCCAATTTGTTATCGCTGCAGTGGCAAGGAAGTGCACCATATATGATCTGACAGACGTGAACGTCTTAAACGAGTGCCTGGGAAATGCTGTGATGGCCAGAAACTTCGCGACAAAGTATAAGGAAGTCCTGCTGGAATGTAAAGGCCGGCCAATTACATGTACGGTTGTTGAAAAGTAAAGCTTTCATTGAAACCTGTAGTTGAGTAGAGAGAGTTCAAATATTGTCAAACTGAGTATTCCATTAAATGAATACCAAAAACCATAATATTGTTTGTGTTAATATCTGTCTCAATTTTTTAAGGTTTTTTTGTCTATATTATGTATTCAAAACCTGGATTTTAAAGAGAACACAGGGCGCAGAGGAGTTTTGTTGGATCGCACATGACAAAGCCTCAACTCGTTAATTCCAAAATGTGTTTACTTTGTATTATCACATACGGGGCAAAATTACTGAAACCTGATTGCCTAAGGCGGAGGGCATTCTTCCTTAATCACGAGGACACTTTTAGTAATCAAGAGGGCATGGTTACTTGATCCTGATTGGTTGACAGTTGCTTATTCAGAGCAAGCGAAATTACACGAAAATCTTCTTCCCGATTAAAATACTTTTTTATCCACATATAAAATACATTTTAAAGGCCCATCTTTAACCGACAGGCTTTTCGACCGTTTGTTTGTGTTATGGAAATTCGCATTGCTTATCGCAGTGGTCTGATTCCGGCAATAAATTTCAAATTTGGCTGGATTTTCGTATATGAAAATTGTTCCGTGGTACGCAATGTTTGTTGGTTGAAGGTGGGCCTTTAGGGACTATTTATAACGACAGCAATAATTTATTGAATTCAGGGGCACCCAACGTCAATTTTCGGAAAACATCAGTTCGGAAGACGATTTTAGATCTAGAATTTTCGAAACTTTTGTTGTAAAATTTCTCGCTTTCCTGCCTGTTCCATAGGATTTTCGAACATCTAAAAAATGGTATAATTGCCCATTTTTAATGGATTTTTACCCTAAAAAGGTCACCTAGAATTTTCGGGAGCTTTTTTCTGGCTGGAATTTTCGAAAAGGTAAGTTTTGATCCCTATAATTTTCGGATCACTAGACTTTCAGCTAGGAAATCCGAACAGATGAAAAATTTTTAGGGGATAAAAATATGCCTATATCTACCGTTTAAATACTAAAATACGTTTAACAATGCTATGTTTTGTGGTTTTGAACTATATTCTCGTTGGGTGCCCCTGTGAATTGAACTTTAACCGAATGGGAGCGTGTTGATTGTCGTTTGTCGCGGCTCTGAACGGGCTTCCCGGCCAATTTTTCTCTTTATGTGATAAACCACATATCGAAATCTTTCACATCATTTCAATAAAATCCAAGTCCAAAAAATCCAAGTATTTTTCCCTGAACAAAATACGCACAGAAGACTTTATGCACAAAGACGGTCACCACTTAGCAGGGGAGCGACAGGCAAGACTTTTACCGACACGGAAAAAAAATAAAGGAAACGTCGAAATATTTACCCATTTTCCGACTGGGATTGCCATACTGGCAACCCAGTAAAAAAAGGTTAACTTTATCAGAGG
Source organism: Montipora capitata (assembly GCA_949126865.1). Lineage (NCBI taxonomy): Eukaryota > Metazoa > Cnidaria > Anthozoa > Scleractinia > Acroporidae > Montipora > Montipora capitata. The sequence goes on from OX421446.1 coordinate 20,548,941, forward strand.
TTCTAAAGGTATGCCAAATATTGCAATATAGAGAAGAAAGCACCTCTAAGCAAATTAAAAATAGACACTCAACTTTAAGTTTATATCCCTCCGATGCTTGACTTGGATAACTGCGTAGCCACCAGTGTGGACCACAAATATCATAATATGTCAAGCTGGATTGAAACCACCGAAAAATGCAGAAAGAAAACATCTTCCAAACCTTTTTCCACCTGAACACGAAAAGCGTTGACTGTGTAAGAACTATAGTTGATGTAGTATGGCCGTGTAGCCGCGTCGAGCCAGAAGAAAAAGCGCGCAAAAAATGAAGCCTCGCTTATGTTTAGGTGAGGTCTGCAATCCAATCGAAAACCAGTACATGGTCAGCGGTCAACTTAAAAAAAAAACAGCTGACCTCGGTGAGCTCTTAGCTTGAGCCCGCGATATGGTCACGTGCTACTGATCAGTAGATACCTTGTTTTGACACGTGTCTATTGATCAAACCATGGATGTCCAATATCAAGATGTATGCTGTAAACTAGCATGATACTGGTCACATTGGCATACATGGAAGGGTGGGCGTACGTACGTACGGACGTCTGGACGTCTGTATTTTCAACTTTTTCCAAATTGCCCTTGTCGCTGTGAAAACTTTGAAAATACTAATAATTAATTGCGCTCGGAAAATGCGATTACATGTACCTATAAAGATTGCAAAAATGAAATCCTCCTGAGTTGCGAACGTTTTCTGCTTACATATCCTACTTTGTAACCCACCCATTAATTTTCGGGCGATTTTATTGGCTAATTTACGTCACGTGGTGCAAACTCACAGGACAGTTATCACGCAATAACTCTCGTTTGCATGGATATTTGATCTGAGAAATGCTGTTGCGATCATTTACGTTGAAAAAACCAAAACAAAAACATAGTCGGCTGAAAAAAGGAAGCAGACGAGTTTTCATTTTACATGGAAGAAACACAACTTGTTTTATGGAGTCTAGTGATAGGGAGACATTGGAGGAGATAGAAAAGGACCAGCAAGCCTATGGGCTTCGAACACTTTCTTAACTTTAGCATCAACTATTAATGGATTTTCCAAAGCTTACAACAAATTGTTAGCAGGGGACGACACTCGTTACCCTTCAAAATGCAAAGGAAATTCCCAAGTAAAATCTAATAATAAACATGCAACAGTGGAAGGGGTATACCCGTCAAGAAGAAAATCTAATCTATGAAATTTACTGAAGTGGGTAGGCTGGGCAGAATGGGATTTGGCTGAGAGGGACTGGACACTGATGGCTTGGAGTGAGTCACGAAAATTACATTTGGTCACTGAATGGTGCCCCTCGCACTTAAAGCAAAGATGCTTGAAGACACAGCCAGGAGATCACTTACCCTTAGGAATGATATCTGCCTTAGACTTAGAAATAACTGTAAAAATACGTTGCGGGTTTCTACGCAAAACGAATCGACATCTCAACCACAATTTCCCATGGATCCTCTCCCATGGGAGGGAAGGCCCATGTGTCTGCCTCAACAAACGAAAATTCTCATCGTAGAATTTCTAGTTATGACCCCTCCCAGCCAATTCTTGAACAATTTCCCCATATTCCATGAGGGCGGGGGCCTCAAGAGGAAAACTTTTCGTGTGAACCCCGAAAATGAGGAACTATGGTTTGGGTCTTGCACCAGCCGAGGCAATAGACAGCGATCGGGCATCCGACAATACATCAAGGATAAGCCTACTAAGTGGGGCATAAAGTTATGGGTATTAGCCGATAGCTCTAATGCCTATGTTCAGGATTTCAATATCTACATAGGTAAGCAGGCGGGGCGGGAAGTTAGAAAGCATGGCCTTGCGTATGATGTTGTGATGACCCTAATGCAAAACTATCTTGACCAGGGATACCATTTATTTATTGATAACTTTTATTGATCTGTGACCCTTGCCAAGGACTTGTTTAACCGTGGAACCCTTGTAACTGGTACTATTGTAGATAGCAGAAGGGACTTCCCGGTAAGTCTGAAGAATGGCAAGGCATGGGGGAAAGGTAAGCCAAAGGGAACTATGCGTTGGGAGAGGGCATCTGTGTTGGCATTGCAGTGGGTTGATAACAAGGTGGTGTCAATAATCACTTCCTCCGGCAATGCAAATGAGACCACACAGGTGAGCCGGAAGAGAAAGGCCGGTGGTACCTGGAGTAGCGCAAATGTTCAGCAGCCTGAGGTTTTCCACACGTACAATCAGTACATGAACGCAGTGGATAGCTCAGATCAGATGCTGGCCACCCACAACGTACAGTGGAAGTGCATGAGGTGGTGGAAAACCTTATTTTTTCACCTAATAGATATGGCTGTTGTGAATAGTTTTATCCTTTTCAGGGAACAACAACGCAAGTTCCCTGATAATGCAGCTCTTAGGCGACCGGCCAGAAACTCACTAGCGTCCTACAGGGAGGAGCTTGTTCGAAACATCGGCAATCTCCCTGATAGAGCTTGCCCTCCCACCAATGAGAGTATATCCGATAGGAACGTAGGTGCCTTTCATCTAAATCACTGTCCAATTTTTTTGGACGTGAGGAAACAGTGTGTGGAGGGAAGAGGTCGCGTTTTTGTGTTCTCTTCCTGTTCTGCACCTCAGTGTCAGGGGTTATACATGTACGTCACAAGGGAACGAAACTGTTATCAGGTGTTTCACTCCCCGCAGTTTCAAAACAAGTATGGTAAGTAAATGACCCCCAGGGTAGGCGAAGCTTTGAACTGTATATGTTGTTAGTACTGTATATATTTGTGTTGTGTTATTGAAAAAAAACAAAAAAAATTACAGTACTTAGCATTGTTATTTTTTTGTGCTTATCTTCCATGAGGCCTTTTTGTCTTGAGTGTGGTATGTCCTCTCAAGGCACATGTAACAACCAAGGTCAGTGCTAGAGGACTGCATCACTACAACCAGTGTCCCACAAGTAAGTGTAATATGTTCTGTTTAGGTTGTAACTAATGTAAATTTGCTCTACATGTCATTTCTAGAACAGGGAACATTTTAAAACATTTTTCCCTACTTATTTCTATTCACCTGGTCTTTATTTGTGCCATTATTTGAATTCAGATTTTATAATTTATGCAGTTTTAAATGCCTGCATCTCATCAGCTTTGGTGATTGTTGGTTTTTATGGGCAGTTTTGGGGAACCTATTCACTTATCTTTTATGGGAGGTAATGCTTTCCACCATAACAATTTTCTGGACAAGGCAAAAAATAAATCATATTCCTGGGATCAAATTTCACTCTTTTTGGGTACGTTTACGAAAAAATCATAAAAATTCTACTTTCATTCTTTTTCAGCCTCATTTTCTGGATATCTTCCCCATATGATGTGGAACGTTTTGTCTTTGGTACATCATGTGCTAGCCTCGCTGCAACAAGACCTCTTACTTAACACAGCTGTAATTGCCAACGAGCAAGCCGAGCGAAGACGCGAGGCTTGCGAGGCGGCCGGCTTAATGCCGCGCGAAGTATTGCAGCAGGCAGAAAAATTCTCAGTCGTGCTGTGAAAAGTGTAATGTAAGGCTACGTAGTGTAATGTAAGGTTCTCTGGAGATTTAGAAGGGACCAATGAAAGCGCGTGTTTTGACGTATGAGCAAGCAATTCAATTAGATTAGTGGTCCCGACCGAAAACAGCACTTTCCAAGATAATACGTCGAAGCAATTTAATAATCTACCAGAAACTATTAGAAACTGTAAAGATTACAGAACCTTTTTAAGACTCTCAAGGAATTTTTTAAGAAACAGAGTACAAAGCGATTAGTTAGTTTTACTGTAATTGGATTTCGTTAATCCTGTTTCTACTGTATAATTTGTAAATTCTCTATTTTCGAATTTCCCATAATACACTTTGTTTGCCCCCCAAATTTTGCACAAAATATTGTTTTCAAATGCTCTTGGGGACACTGCATATATTCCCAAGAGCATTTGAAAACAATGGTTTATGCAAATTTTGGGGGCAAACAAAGTGTATTATGGGGAATTCGAAAATAGAGAATAACTTAATTTGATTTATTTTGTAATTGTAATTAATGTAATTTAACAGGGAAGAGCCACCCAGTGGATTTCTTAATAAGTCATCATCATCATTATTATTATTATTATTATTATTATTATTATTATTATTATTATTATCAGAGAAACTTGCATGACGTGGGCCACTATTGATGATCTCAGTTGTGTTCGGAGGTGAGTGAAAACACATTTTTTTTCCCATTTCCCTGACCATTGTATTGTGTACACTTGCTTTGAGTGTTCTTTAATATTTATTTTCGAACTATCCTGGTCTATATTGAGTGAACGAGCTCAAAACTAAACCGGCGTACGTGTTCTTATCGGTCGCTGTTGTCAATTTCGGATTTCGGCCCGCGAGTACAGCAGTTTGTTTTTCGTTTTGTAACCATTGAGTCGGGAACAATTTAATTTAATTTTCAAAGAAAATATGTTGTCTGCAAAGTATACAATTAAACGATCCATTTGACTTGTAATTCATGACTGCATCTTGCAAAATAAAAATTCTACAAGTGAAGCAACTTTCATGTGCGAGAGAGTTTGATTCCCCGTTACATGTTCCACACTGAAAAGTCTGAAAACGCTCTGGCGATTTTTTACATGGCACTGATTTTATTCAACTTAAATATTGTATATTCCTTTTAAAATTTTACGACCGTTCAAAAATTACAGCAGTACTTTCCATATTATTGGAAAACACGTTGACAATTTCTGCATCAATGTTGTTGGAGATGCATTTAAGTGTGCAATTTCTATTATTGTATTATTGCATGTTAACTAGATAAGTTGAGTTGGAGTACTTTCGAATAAAGAAAATTACAGCTACTGTTGGATGTTTTGCAACTCTGATACAAATCTGCAAACTATGTATTATATTGACTGTTTCGTTGGCATTTAGCGATAGCTATTACTAGTTTATGTGATAATGTATGCAAAGTTTAAGCATGCATTAATTTCTTAGCAAAAGTTGGAATAACTTGTAGACTCAAAAATTTTTTTGGTTGTAGCTTTATCCTTTCTCTTTCATTTGAGGTATAGTTTTCCTTGCTTGAGTAATTACCTGGAGAGAGAGAATTAGAAATATAAAGATTGTCCTTTTTGGCCTGTTTTATTGTTGATGCAAAAGAGTTTTAAATTAATTAATTAATTAATTAATTAATTAATTAATCAATTGAGCCTCAAAGTTCCAATCGAACAATTTGCTCATCCAAAACTGCTAGGTGACCTTTTTAAGTGTCAAAAATTGTAAAAATATCCCTTCCGAAAACGTATGGGACTTTTCCCTAGTTGCGAATCTTTTAGGTGATGTTTTAAAGGGAACCTTCACTAAAACAGGAATATATCTTTAAAATGGTGAAAATAATGCTCACAATCAAAATTGTTCGAAAGTTTTCCAATGGGAGCGCTTGTATCCGAAATAAATAAATTTTAAAAACGGTTGTTTTCGTTTTAAAATTTCCCGGGCGCCGCCATCTTGAATAATTGTGACATGTAATGGTTGCCCTATTGTTTTAAAACAAAAGCTCTTTGTACAAATACAAAAGAGCAACCATAACTCGTCACAATTATTCAAGATGGCGGCGCCCAGGAAATTTGAAAACCAAAACAAACGTTTTTGAAATTCATTTATTTCGGATACAAACGATTCCATTGGAAAACGTTTGAACAATTTTGATTGTAAACATTATGTTAAACATTTTGAAGTTGTATTCTTGTTTTAGTGGAGGTTTCCTTTAATAAAGAAATCTGTATCTGTTTGGCAACGTAGAACTGACCAATATTATTAGAGCAGTTTGACTCTCTCGAACACATATTTCACCGAAGATTATCGTTCGGGAAAAGAGACCTCTACTACGAGTCTTCAAACCGCGTGTAGGATAATGAGAATAACTAGGAAAATCTATATTCTAATTGGGGAATATAATTTTGAAGGTCAACCTGTGGAATAGATATGGATAGATAGATAAGATTTAAGTAATAGAGGACGTTTTCCGTGTGTCCATAACCTCATCTAAACACGAGTGGGAGTTGGGAGAATTCGAGACAGTTATGCAAACCCGAGACGCTGTCGAGGGTGTGCATAACTGTCGAAAATTCTTCCAATTTCCCCCAGTGTTTAGATGAGGCTATGGAAATACGGAAAAAAGTCCTCTATTGCTTTTATGAAATATTTCTCAAAGATAATTCGACAAATGAAGGAAAATGCTTGATTGAAACAGATTTTCTTGATACACGCTCATATTTCCTACCAGCCAATCAAAGCGCGCGTTTAACAGCATACAACCAATCAAAATTCGTGATGTCACAGCCCTGTTTCCATACTCGATCTCATCTAAACACGGCTACTGACCAATGAGAGTGCGCGTACTATCCTAATTATTTTATAAAAATTGTTTGTAGTGGAAGTGCACTTAGCTATCAAGCTAGTTTACAGGCACCCCACTTTTTAATAATCTGAAAAAAAAAAAAAAGAATTCAAACTTAACAGGAACAGAACCCCAACTGGCATGGTAGAGTTGAATCCGGGAAAAAAAAGGAAGCATGTCGATACCAGAGGTTAAAACGGGATGTGAACCTGGCACATCCGCATGCAAACCCAGCTACCTAACCATTGGGCGACGCCGCCTCCTAAAATGTGGTCATCAAATAGCAATACTGACTTGGAATCAACATATTGATTCAATTACAGCTAATGCTAATAGAGTCTTAGGGTTGGCTAAAAGAACTAGTAGGGACTTGAAGATATTATTGGTCATTTCACGTTGTTGTTTTGCTGACGACGTCAAAGATATAGACAAAAATGAAAAGAGGCACGTGAGAGCGTGCAAAGCTATTGTATTTGCTCTCTAAGCCTGGTTTACAGTGCGACATAAGCATAAGCATAACGAAGTTCACACATGTTGCACAAGCATAAGAGAAGTGACATACGCAAGCGCAGTTTGCTCCGGAAAAAACTCGCTGGAGAATGGGACGAGCAACGTTTCCAAAATGACGGACGAAGAAGAAATTCTCCTCCTACTATTACTCCTTCTGCTTTATAGAAGAAAACGACGGCGACAAGAAAGAGAACGAGAAAACAGACTGAAGAGGTCCTGTTGGGTAAGTGATATTTTCCCAAAAAAACAAAGACAAGGAGACTCGGGAACTGCAACCAGCGGACTGAGAATTTTATTTCTGGCGATTTGTCGGGTCTTTCTGCCTGTACCGGAAAGCATTGTGTTTTTGGTCGCTTGGGATTAGTCTTTATTTGGAGTTGTTTTGTTTTCTGTCTTTTGTTTCTTTTTTTTTACGTAATCTGTGCTCCGGTACCTGCAGAAGCTGCCGATTTGTTGCAAAGGCAGGGATAATTGAGAACCGCCCCAGCAAGTTTCTTGTAAAAACAGTACCTTCGGACGCCGTCTTAGGCATTATTAACTCGAATATCCGTTGGCATAAAAACAAATGACACCTCGGCCTTATGCTTATGCTTATGTTGCACCCGGTTTACACAGTTTTTGCTTATGTTTATGTTTATGCTTATGTCACAGTGTAAACCAGGCTTAAATATACAAATTTGTGACGTTCTCGTTGCCGGAGCCGTGCCCGTTGTCGTTGCTAAAGCTCCCTATAGGTGAACACAGATAAAAATGCTGCAATGTAAAATTGCTTGTGGACGAACAAAAGGAGATAATGAGAGATCTTTTGTTTTCCGGCGTCCACCAACATGGAGGCGATGACGTAACTTGAAAACAACCCATTGTTACTATGAACACTCTTCACTGTACTCTGTGAGATCTTTGTTAGAATAGGCTTGTGAAACCTGGAAACCTTTTACCAAACGGATGCGATTGCAATATATAGACGGTTTTTACAATGACGCTATGAAAGGGAGACCCTAAAACACGGAATGATGGAAAACCACCCCAAATCCTAAAAAATGGAATGGCGGAAAATTGCCCCAAATCCGCTGGAGCACTAATTGGGGACACTGTAAACTGAAATCAATAAATAAACGCAAATCAAATGTTGGTTTTTGTGGAGAGGGGAAAACCGGATTCCCGTAAAAACTTTCACGGAAGACTTACCGATTTGAAATACAAGTCACACCAGTAACCCATGACCCGGAGCCCACAGCTCCCATACTGGTCCTATGTAACGGCATTTTTACAGACCGATCTATTTTTAGACTATCTTTTCCGGAAAAAAACAAAGGCAGTTCCGGTTCGGTGACCCTATGACGTCATCTTAATTTCTTGTTATTGGTCATCGAGCTCCTGTGGGAGTCTCATTAGCGGGAAATTCAATCTAAAAATAAATCGGTCTGTGAAAACGCCGTGACACGAACACAGTAGAGTTGTAGGCTCCGGGTCATGGGTTCCTGGTCACGCGTAGTAAATGTAATATTTGCTCGCAAATATAATTTTTATGTTTTTCGCGGCTTGTGCGTTGTTCGTTTCTAAGCTAGTGATTATGTAATACAGTGAAACATGACATTGGCACGTGACTGGGGGCTCAAGGGAATTCATTCGACAACGTACTATTGGCTTGGTGAAGGGGGTAGTTTCTAAAGAAACTGTGGTGCTGCGTCGGTGGGGAAGTAGTATATAAAATTTTTTTTTTGGTTTTAACAACGGAGTTGATAATGTAAATTGGCCACCGTACAGAGATTCTAAAAGCTGCAAATATTGGCTTAATGGCCTGGCATCAAGTAAGCTTCATTCTTCGCTAACCTTCTTCAAGCGTAGACGTGTTTCGAAATCCCGCCGCCTCCCCATTCACCTGTCCATTTTTCATTTCAATTTAATTAGTCTTTTATTGTGTTGCAGGCGATTACTTAGCCCTCACCTTCACTGGGCATTACTCATTCTTCTGTTTATCAAAATTTGTAACAATTTCTTGTAATTAAATTTTTTGTAACTTGATTAAAACACGGCTGTAGGTGAAGGCCTACAACCAGTTTACTCCAAACTTGGCTTGTTTCTTTTGTCTCCATGCCCAGTAAACGTAGCTCGGAAAATGCAGCTTAAAGGCGATTTAATATTATATAATTAATGAAAAACATAAAGCATGTTTGTCATCCTTTAAACGGGAAACACGAATGCTGTCTTGATGAAACATATCACATATATCAGGAAGCTATTCCTAACGAAATAGCGTTTTACTTAAAGCCAAATTTTACGCGTTTTGCCTTTGGGAATTAACACGCTCAATCGCTCAATAACATGCTACCCTTGATGTGCAAAGAAGCAGGCTTTAGGAGCAGGACTAGCCATTGCCTTGGAGTAACTTGTCAGTGTATCCAGCTTATTTACCCAGGTGTGGAAGAGAAGCTAATTAGGGATCGGACTGGTCATCGAACAAGCGCTTTATTTAAAGCAGCTGTGTCACGACGTTTAGCCAAATTCAGCGACTGGGAAAATTAACAACTAAATCAAGCGAAAATTAAAAATAACTACACAGAACAATGAAGTAAGGTTTGGGTAAGACAAGAAATGCAAAACGAGGCAGGGTTGGGCAAAATTGAAGAAGGTTAAAATGGATTGTGATTGGGGTTCAGCCTAACAGTTTGACGGTAACTTTAATTATATATGCTCGACCGTTGTTTTGTCGCGAAAATTTGGTTTGTGTTGTTGCCCCTGCAGGGTTTTGGCCTCTGCCCGAGGAGGCAACTCAAGTAAATTAAGACATGGGCCTTAAGCTGGACCCATTTTGTACTAGTGCCCAGTCCCCTGTGGAAAAGGATTTCTTTTTTCGGACATTTATTTAAAATTATCTTGAAATGTCCAAGAACAGAAATGATTTACCAGTGTTAACATCATAAAAGGAAATCCAGCCACCAGAAAATGATAAAATGTGTTGCCGTTTAGCTGAGAAGATTCCTGTGCTAAAAACAACTGATCTGGGCCCAGGCCTTAATTCACCTGAGAAACTAGAAGCCCCCACGTGAAATGGGAAATATGTAAATTAATATGTAAATTGGTAGATACTGTATAAGGGATTACACTATCAAGTGAAGCTATGATCTTCGCAGTTATGAGCGCAATTTTTGCAATTGCGTAGAGAAGCCTGAAAAATTCAGGACTTAGTCGTGAACCCGTGACCTCGCGATTCCGGTGCGACGCTCTAACCAACTGAGCTATGAAGCCACTGACGTTAGGAGCTGGTCATTTGTGGGTTCTAATGGTCCCGTGAGGAATGAATCAATGATGAAATGGTATATGAAATGAAGCATATATGAGAAAGAAAAAGACTTCAGGCTTCAGGCTTCTCTACGCAATTGCAAAAATTGCGCTCATAACTGCGAAGATCAAAGCCTCACTTGATTTCATATCCGCAGTTCATATATGCTTCATTTCATATACCATTTCATCATTGATTCATTCCTCACGGGACCATTAGAACCCACAAATGACCAGCTCCCAAAGTCAGTGGCTTCATAGCTCAGTTGGTTAGAGCGTCGCTCCGGAATCGCGAGGTCACGGGTTCAAACCCCGTTGAAGTCCTGAATTTTTCAGGCTTCTCTACGCGATTGCAAAAATTGCGCTCATAACTGCGAAGATCATAGCTTCACTTGATTTCATATCCGCAGTTCATATATGCTTCATTTCATATACCATTTCATCATGGATCACACTATCTTATAGAAAATCATATTTCTTGTGTCAGAAATCGATTTTTCAGGCACAAATCATAAACAGGGACGATTCCCTGCTACCAGCCGAGTGAGAGACTTCTTCTAGCAGGGAACAGGAACGACAGACTCGGCCCACAAACTGCCAGACGCAACCTCAGTATCAACATTTTCAAACAATCTTCGGTCATTATTATCAAAAAGGACGGAGACCATCCAGTAAACCAATCAAAACTCGAAGTAATTACACGTAGCCGACATAAAGCGCGGGAAAATGTGCACGCGCGAGCCACGATTGGTTTTGGTTTCTCCTCTGATTGGTTAAAAAAAATGGCACGAGAACTTTAAGCCAATCACTGAGTGAAGTAACGCAAAACCAATGTAATTCACTAATTAATTTCGACACTCAATTAAAAACCCCTCTACTTCATTCAGTGATTGGTTCAAAGTTCTCGCGCCACTTTGTCAACCAATCAGAAGTGAAACCAAAACCAATCGTGGCTCGTGCATGCGCATTTTCCCGCGTTTTGTGTCGGCTACGTCTGATTACTTTAAGTTTTTATTGGTTTACCGGATGGTCTCCGTCCTTTTTGATTGGCTAAAGTAATTACTTTGGTTTTGGGTTTACGACAATCGATTGAAACTAGCTCTATGGTCATGAAATTGTAATTGTAATAAATAAATCCCAGCGTTTCACCGGGGATTCAAACCACATGCATGTGACAAATTGACTGATCACCCTATGAATAATAAATAATGAGTTCGACAGGACATATTTGAGTTAGTGTTCTGGGAGGAAGAGAGACCCAGAGCAGGTGCTTCTTTTGTCTGTGAGTGTATATTTCCCTATATCAGGCTGTGCATATATGAAAGAAAATAAAAATGGTACTCCACCTTTCATAGAATTTATGTCTTGCTTTTCTGAGAACAGTATTTGTCAAATAACAGACCAGTTAAGTAAGTTGAATAGAACCCATATCGCTCAATTCAAGAAAAAGAATGTCTTTCAAGCAAAGAGAATTAAACAGATTTTTTTAAAGAAATTTTTTGTTTACGTTGAAACTGTTCTTTTGTACAACAATGACTGCTTTTTTTGTGCAGACCCGTATGGTCGCTATGACCATGACATCACAGAGTCAGACAACTTGGTTATCTTCTTCGGCTTCCACCAATCACTTTGAAGGGGGTACCGATATCTCCGAAGGATGGACTTGTTTTACTCTTATTTGAATCAAAGCTTTCCTGGTACTCGTCCAAAGAGTTTTGAATTCTCGTTTGATAATTCTATTCAAATATCCATACAGATATGGATTGATGACTAAATTAATATAATAAAGTCCAGACACTATGTGTTGTAAAAATACCGGCGCGTTCTTCCCTGAATGAAAAGACCAGATATTCACAACCATATACGGTGTCCAGGAAATAAATAAGACTCCAACTATACAAGCCAACGTTAACGCTGTCTTTATATCAGCGCGAAGAGCGGAGTGTGGCTTGCGCACGCAATATTGCCCTGAAACCACTGGCGCTGGCCGCTGTCGTTCTGTTTCGGGCTCAAGAACGGGTGGAAGTTCTCTTTGACGCAGAGCTTCGACTTCACGGGCTATTTGTCTGGAATGCCGCAAGGCAACCCGAAGTATGCTGATGTATATAAAGATAATTGAAATCAAAGGTAAGACGTACATTGTCGATAGTTTAAAGTACGTAAAGCTGATGGATTGGTGATAGTTACTCTCGCATAGCCATACGCCGGGAACGTAATGATAATTACTCCAACCTAGGAGCGGAAAACCCGCAGTAATTAGCGAATAAAGCCAAATAGCAACAATACACAAAACGGTTTTATTCCTCGTCACCCAGCCTTTGTACTTTAGAGGGACAATTATTGCCAGATATCTGTCAATACTGACCGACAATAGCGTCAAAACAGATACTGAACTTGAAGCATGTTGTAAGTAACCAATGGTATCACAGTCTGTCTTTTCCGCATCTCTTGTTTTCTTAATTATCGAGGCGACCCCAAACGGCAACAGAAATACCCCAACCAGGATGTCGTTGATAGCCAAGTTAACCAAGAAGAGGCATGATGGGCAGTGAAGACGCCTTACGCGGTAGATGATGTAACAGATCGTAGTGTTTCCAATAACAGTGAGAATGATCATCAAAATAATTATGACAACGAGTATTGTAACCATGGTGACAGTGATGTTTGTTCAGTCAGCTAAGACGATTCTCCAATTTGGGGTTCCTTCATGAAAACTTGAGCCTTTTCTGAAAGTTCCCGTTTCCATGGAGTTTGAATTGTCCTTTTGTGAGAAAAAGCAAAGTCATTGGAATTATGATGTAGAAAGTCAGGCTTGGAATAGGGTTAGGATTAGGGTTATATTTCAAAAATGTCCTATGGTGGGCTTTCTGGCTGCTTTATGCACTTATTTGGCTTTGTTGAAGGCCTGGTTTTCTGTTAAGGCCTGGCTACCTCACCTCTTGCTGCTAAGGTCATCACTTCTTTCCATCCCTCAAACTGACATTTCCCTTTTTATTCAACTTATACGACGTACAATCTAATTAGACTTCAAATCTACTTCAATGAAGCAAAGATTTTAAACAAGCTGAGAAGATTCACAAAAGGTGAAGCAAAGAGTTGAACCCCGGATCGATGGCTTCACCTTGCAGTTTCCGATATCCACTAGACTAACGAGACAAGCTCCCGGAAAGTAGAATTTTTTAGAGTATTGACATAATAGTACCCAGCAAAACACTAAATACTGTAGATCAGCGCGGCTTAGCTTAGAAACGCTATTTCTTGTTGAACTAAAGCTGTAATTTTGCCTGTTTTCATTCTTTTTACAGCGGTAAGCTTGTCAATACTAACATGGGATATTGAGTCGTGTAATTGTTACGAAATGTCCAATGTCAGTTTGAGGGATGGAAATTAGTGTTGACCTTGCTGCTGTAGGGAAGATATCTGTTTACAAACATTGCTTTTGTCATTCAAATTTGCCCACCACAGGAAAAAAAGAATCTTTGTTTTGTCAGCCAATGAGGCTCTGGTTGGCTCATTAAGACAATAAGTGACGTCAGGAGCCCATCTGGTGACGTCAACGATATGTTTCCTTATTTCAAAGACGTCGTTGTTATTTAAAAGGAGGACATTAAATAATTGTTAGCCCCTATTTTGTCCTTTTTCTGTGCGCAAAACTCGCCCAGCATCTTTGAGCATAATGCTATTGTGTGAGAATAATGCCGATCATAATGCTGTTACACCAGCATATGAGGTCGAGCATAATGCTATGATTTTAGGAGTGACGCTCAAAGGCATAATGCTCAAATTTTCGAGCATAATTTATCTAACCCTAGGTTTAGTTCGAAGCGCCCTTTGAGGCTACAATAGCATATACCCAAAAACAGATAAAATCGTCACGGTGATATTGAAGTTCGACGCCCTTCATTCATCGTATTTCCCGAAACAGCGTCTATTTCAGTATTGTCTAAGTAGTCTACATCTCAATTCTAAATCCCAAGAGAAATATTACTTGATACGAAAAAAACTATAAACTTGCATCAATCATTTTTACTTCGACTAACGCAAGAAAAAATGCTTTGCAGTGTCCTCAGCGTCTGTGCGATTTTGTAATCGCAAATTATGTTTAGTGTTTTGTATGCAAAATTACATCAAAAATTGGTCAGTGCAGGGAGACCACGTCTTTATATAGTACGCATAGAGTAGTGTAAGCAAGAAATCGAGAAAAACTACAAACTTTCACCAAAGTCGTGGACTCTGTATCTAGGTAAGCGGCATGCATTTATGTCCACAACAGATCTTCATCAAGACGAAACTTGCTGATGGAGAAAGCTGCAAATGCTATAGCTTATGTTCAAATTCGCATTCATGTCCTTTGTTTTGGCCTAAAAGCCAATTACGATATTTGCTCCGATGTGCCTGCCACGAGAAAGGACCCTTGATCACAAAATACCATTTATCACTCTTTAAAATGTCAGTTAACATCCGAGAAAATGACTATAAAATACTATTAGAGTGGCACATTGCTAATTTGCCATCTTTGGCTGATGATATATTATTCATTATAGATCTAATTCAAATGAATTGCCTGTGGATTTTAATTGCTTTTAACAGTTTTCCTATCCGCCGGCGTTTGCAATGTACTTTGCAAGTATGATTGTCAAACGCTGCTATCGATAGCAGATCTATTAATTAAGGTTTACGTTTTTTTCTCATTTGCCGCCCGTGAATCTCTGATGCGTGGAGAAGATAGAATAACCAAGTGAAAATAATACAGGGCATTAACCGAAGCGCGCTGCTTTAATAATGGAACGATTGCGAATTAATCTAGTGAAAGCGAATTAAATGACAAAGGTTTCCCTTTCGCTTCGCCTTCCAGTGCTTTTTTTACTTTTTGGATTACAGTGAAAAAGAAAATAAATTATGTTGATGGCTTGATACAAATATTTTTAAGCAAAATTATAGTAAGTGCAAACTTCCTACTTTTCGAATTATTTTTTAAAAGAGCGCGGTGAAGACTATACTATTTTTTCGAAAAACGATAATAATATCTTTAGTTCAACTGAAAATTCCCCTAATTAATGGGTAACTAAGAATGAAAGAAAATAAATGTGGTGTTATATTTAACGTGACTAACGAATTGATTCATTCGGGAGACAACTTCGTACAGTGCTCGCTATGCAGATAATTAATTTAGAAAGGCATACATGTGCTCAGAATTTTGGAGCAACAATTGTAGTTTCCAATGCTTAACGTTATAATAGTTTTAACTCCAGACCTATTTTGAAATAGGGGTAGGGAAAGTTTAGAGGAACTGTCGGAGTTTCTGAAGGAAAGCTGTTGCATACTGAGACGAAGCGACTTTACTTTAATTAACGCTGGAGCCGAGAACGTTCAACATATGAGACGAAGTCGTCACACGACAGAGGAAAGGGGGCTTAATTTTGCGTTTATGAAAAGCCGATAGGGATGCAATGAAGAGATGACTCGATAATGGCTCATGAAAAAACCCAAAGGTTTTTGCAGAACTCGAAATATTCCTACCAAAAACTTTTGGTTCAACTTGTCCCGATGATTTGTTAAGTTAAGCTTGTCAAAAAGGAGTTCTGCATGCTTTTCCGCGATTTTAAGTTCAACTTTGCTAATATAGTATACGTAATGGTACTTTTAAATTTTCCGTTACGTAGATTACCTCATCATGCCGACAGGCGTCCATGAAATTGGCTTTTAGCCATTGAATTTAAGCCTTTTGGACAAGCCACGTAAGACCTAGAAAACTGATTCAGAAGTGAATATTCAGAAGGACGAACAGGTGGCAGATAATTTTAGCCCTTTGGAACATTAACGCAACCCATAACGAAGGCGATGTTTTCTGTTATTTTATCACTGCTAAGGATATTTATTTTCACTTTCATTAGCTTCTCACAACCTCGGGCGAAAGCACAACTTGTGACGCGAAGTGGAGAAAGCTTTAGTTTTTACGAAAATACAAATTAATATATATATCATCTGTGTTTATTTCTTTTCCCGTGGAGCAGGTTTTTATTGTCTGATATCTTTCCTCTTTGGCCAAATAATGCATAAAATATGTCAAAACCGGTAAAACACCCAGATTTTTTCCATAAGTATTAAATTATTCAAGGATTTTTTCACAACTTTTTCTTTCTACAACCTACCAGAAAAAGAGGCCGGAATTATTGAAATTTCCCGTGAGCTAAATTTGTCTCAGAAGTTCCGCACCTTTTACGCAGGACAAATACAATACACATAGAGATGCCAAAGTGAAACATAACTAATTGCTCCAGACAACGTATACATGAATTAAGCTATAATATATTATGTTTATCATACTTGAATGTGATGAAATCCTCTACCATTCTGTTATCATCGGATAAGAAATTACGCATAGTGATCAAAACTAACGAATTATAAGCTGTTGAGTGTCTTATATAGACTTTCGCAAGAATTAGCCTCAATTTTCCGCTCGAGGATTTAATAGAAAATGAAGTATACGAAATCGGTTTTTGTGCCGTGAGATGTAAAATTTCTGTGTATTAAGCTATAAGCTGAAACCGGGGCTTCTTTCATTGACAAGAAGAAGTGAAAAAGAGAGATTTCGGGTCGTTTCGGACCTGAGCATTTGGTTAAACTGGGGCTCAGTAATGTAGACTATGTCAGACGTTTCATATGTATAAATAGAACGAAAAGATATAACTCGATGGATATAAAAAATTACGCTACAAAAAATAATCCTACGGTTCATTTTCTACAACCGATGAATTTTTACATTGCACCTTACTAAGTCCTTGCCTCGGCGTTAGGCCAGAATCGCAAAGAACATAATTATGATGAAGATTAATTAATTCTCGCTTACTTACTGAATTTGTGCGCTGTAGTCAGAATAAGCTGATAGACGAGATGCGTGGAGTCTGTTATCACAGTAAGACATGTAGGTAGGACCTGTTTTGTTGTCCGATGTTCGCAGCGTGCAAAACGGTCTTTATCTGGAGCCCAAGTTAACTTGATGCCAACCTGCTCGCAAAATATGCTTCTCAGCATTGACAATACCCTAATAAATATTACATCAAGTATTGGTAATCTTTAAATTAAGTCATCAGATTTTGCGGCGAATGCCCCTAAAATTTCGTGCTGGTTCGAGGAAGTAAAAGTAGAGTACCTTCCTTGCTTGAGAGAGGAACGAATAATGGCAAAAAAGAAACGGAAGTTTGTCTACTCCTTGCATCATGGAAACAAGTATTTAAAGTTTTTAAAAAGGGTTGAAAACAGCTTCCTTTAATAGGACTGAAATAGCTAAATGAAAACTGTGGCTTTTTTCCTGTCGAATTAATTATTCTTTTTCGAAGAACACCTGAAAATGGCCTCATCAAAATCCTCAAATTTCCTCAGTTGGGGACCTACCTCTGTACGGACTTTTAACTTTCAAACAATTTATCAGTAGTAGGCAAAACGTGGGGCCGGGGCAGAGATCAGGATGTCATTTTTCTTTCCAATTTTTTTTTTACTTCAATTTTTGTATTTATTCTCCTGTACTGTTATTTTCGAATGATCGCGATCTGACTTTCATTCATGGTGGAAATTACTGAAAAAACCAATGGAAGCTCTGAGCCGGACATCTTTGTTTTCTCAAATTGGAAACATCGGAGTTTGTCATTGTGAAAATCGGAGTATAATTTAAAAATTCGGACTTTGTGTTGGACGGACTCAATGTTGTCTGTTTCATGCAAGCTAATTATTATTTTATTCAGGTCGCAACGTCTTCATACACCAAGCTTTTGTAGTAAATTCAGACATTACTAGCCAATTCAATTCGGAAGTCAAGGAAACAGGTTTACAATTAGCTAGAAAGACCCGAAGCCAAATTTATGATAAATTTTGCGACAAAGCAAATGTTGACAAAGTTGCATAACTGCGTGATGACCATCATGAAACTGCACGGGTCCGCAAATGAATCATGGCGCACAACCCAGCGTGTGTTGCCAGATCAGAGTCGTTCGAGAAATGGACCCTGATCACAATCAGTTTAGAATTGCACCCAAGTTGATCATTGTACTGCCGATAATTAAATGTGGCAAATTTATAACAGCGTGGTAAGAAACAAAATTCAGTCTTTCTGAAAAACTATAATGAGGCAGAAACCTGTTGTGAGCCATGATTCAAAGTGATTTTAATACAAATAAGCGCTCTTTGCATTAATTTTCTATTTAGATCATTCCATCCTCCATGCCATTCCTTACTTTTTTTTCGGGATCATTTGCGGTCCAAAATGGGGATCATTTGTGTTCCGGGGTCATTTGCGGTCTTGGGATCATTTGCGGTACAGTTTAGGGATCATTTGCGGTTCTGGGATCATTTGCGGACCCGTACAGTACTGTGACTTTATTTTCTTTCGTTTTAATGTCATCGATTGCTTGTCTGATTTCTTAAATTTATAATCGCGTCATGTAATCAAAGATATCGTTTTTCCGACGCATGTACACTTGTAAAAGTAAACAATAAATTTGGAGCTGAGCGAGTCTTCAGTGCCTCTGGGAGTCAACGTATATTCCCCACACAAACTCCAATTTCAGCCGGAAATTCTCTAAATTTCGACAAGAGGGAATCCTGTCTTGATTTCGAAAAACAAAGTCAGATTTTCGCAAACACAAATTCCGATTTTTAAAAACAAACTCCGATTTTCAAAAAGGCAAAGTTCGATATTCGCAAAAACCAACTTCGATTTTAAGAGCAAAAGAGAAAAAAAAAAAAACTAAGATGTCTTTTAATCTAAGAACGTCCCGAGCATTCGCAAATGACAGGACAGAAAATCAACAAAAAAAAATGAAGCACAAATTAAAAAAAAAAAAAAAAAAAAAGAAAGACATCTCGACCTCGACGCCTGCCCTGGCCCAAGGTAATCACGATTCTCACACCTGACAAGATTCACATGTTTCAGTGGGCGGATAATGGAAAATTCAGTCAAGCTCAATATTCAAGATCCTTCAGTAAAAAGGACAATTTGATATCTTAAGAGTGTTTAACTACATACTGTCTCTCAACTGTACTCATTCTTTACTTTGCCGGATTGAATCGAGTACCGAAAACTGACACGTATTTGTAAAAAGTTTCACTTTGATTTTTGCCCAAACAAGACTGTAAAGAAAAAGTAAAGAAACCATAATTATCCAAATTAAAATTCACTTAACAAAAAGATTGCGTTGCTGCGTATAATGCGTGTATGATTTATAAGCCGCATTTTCTTTATGGATATTCTCCTCTTTCCTCCAGTGTCCTGTGTGTGTTGGTGGCGATGCCTGCAGTGGATAAGGCGGATTCCAATTGGGGTCATCTGCATGGAAATTCCGCAACCCCACACCCAACAAACATATAAGCCACGTCAAATCTCGTCACAAAAGCTTCAGATATTATGTCTGCGCATGGTCAGACATGTACATGAGTAAAAGAGAAGATCCCTGGTGTCGAGGGTGTGCTACACCATGATATTATAGTAGTCGTCTGCCAAGAATGTTTTTCAACGACAACTACATTCTCAGAAACAAAGTTCACACTGCAACCGCGTCGACAATCAGACGTAGTTTGATGCAAGAGGGAATTAGGTAAAAGTGTTGATCTATCACTTTGCGGTCTTGCTCCAGCACAGATACATTTTGCGCGCCAAACAAACAAAGGGCCGCCATTTTAACCAATCAGAAGAAGCCATGTCACGCGTGACTGCTTCTGTCTTTTTTTTTTTTCACCGACAAGACATCTGATTTTCGCTGGAACGGGTATTCTAATAATAGACTCAATTGTTACAGTGCTGGGGAGTCCACCCATGCCATAACAACGCTCTTATCTAATTAACCCTTGTTTGATGTTATTGTGGTTTGAAGAAATTCCAATGCAGCTTAGAACGTTACACATAGGCCCGTGTCTTCATCAATGGTGATGCAATGTTATCCGCGCAAGAGACCATTTATATGATACCCGGAGCCCATTACTAGGAGCGAACGACAGCTCTATATTCCTGTCACGGCGTCTTCGCAGACCGGTTTATTCTTAGACTAAATTTCCCACGAATGAGACGAGAAACTAACTCACAGAGTCACCGAACCGGAACTGCCTTTGTTTTCTACGGAAAAGGTAGTCTAAAAATAGATCGATCTGCAAAAATGCCATCACATGGGCATAATATGGGAGTTGGTCGATCCTGGTCACGAGCTTCTGATTCAACCAATTAGCTAAAAATGGAAAGGGTGCGTCCATTTTTAGTAATTAGCGTCCGTTTCCTTTAATTAAAGAAGTGCAAATAGTTGTCAGGTAAAAGGCGACCATTATTCTGTACGCACACTCAAAGACGCTCACCAACATCACCAGCTATCATCACCAACAACAACAGCAACAACTCTACATCCTCACCTCTCCGCTGAAAAGCCAAAATGGTACCCGAATGGTACCAAAGTACCTTACGCTTGCGCACACGCACATCATTCGGTCAGTGGCAGCTATGGGCAACGTTTGACCTAGACACACATGGTGGCTTAGCCATAACGTAGTATTTTAGCTGAAGTTTCTTATTCCCAAGCCCCAAAGAGTGGATTTGGCGAGACGCGCTTTAGCTTAGCATAATAAGCCATCTATAATGAATTTCTACCGAGTTTTTTTTTTTTTAACACCATGTCTAACTTTTATTTTATTTCCATTTTCGTTGCTCGTTGAAGACGACATATATACAATACCTTCAGTGAAGAAGCAACGCTCTTGGTTGCAACTGAAAAACTGAATTAATCATAGCACAAATTTTTGCTCTTCATCGATCGAAAACTGTAAAGCCACTGTCGCTTTCTTTTTCACCCACATAGGTTGTTTAGTTTGAATTGACATCGAACTTGCGAGAATCGAGTTATTTCATTTGCGCACAATTGCTAATCCGATCTACAATCAAGCAATTTTCAAACCCCAGTTCTCTTTAAAGATAAAATTCATCAAATCTGACAGCCTGTCATAAACATAAAATATTACTGATGTTAAAATATTTTGCAGTTTAACTTTAATGTCTTTTGAATGTCATGTCACGACTCTCCCAAGTGGGCCGGCCGGATAAACCAATCGGCAAATTTTTAAATGTTGACTAAGAAACGGTTTCTTTTTGACTCGCAGCTGAATATTGGCAATTTCAATACTGTTGGATGAGATAAATAAATTTTGCCTGAGTTTCCTGCGCACAAATAGGCTGTTTCAGGGATATTACAATTCTATCCGTTAAACCTGCACGCCTAAAAGTTCTTCAGAGCTCTTTTCATAAACTTATATATCAGAAGATTAAAAACTGTAAAAATGGAGAGAAGAAAAAGAGGTAACCGAGAATTGTGAGAAATAATCGACCCCCAAGGAATGGCTGAGAATTTCCTTTAGCTGATTCCAACTTACAATACTAACCCCAGCCAGAAATTCTTATGATAAAAAGACGCTTTCTTTAAAAAGATGAATTTGAATCGAACCAGTATTGAGCGTCACAGAAGAATTACCTACCTTTTGCTTACTGAATTCCTTGAAGGCGGAAAAGAAAACATTTGGTCTTCGCGATGAAAGAAAAAAAGCTTTCTTTCTATAAATATTTGAGTGGTTATCTTTCGTAATCGCTCGGAGGAATCACACCTTGGTCCAAATGCGACGATGAATAACTGAATCACATGTCTTCCATTGTTATTGTTATCCAGCTGGTTAAGCTTATCGCTCGTAAATGACAAATTGATAACAAGACATGTTTGATTTTATGGCTTTGTGTTTTTTTGTGAAAATCCTGTGACATGACAGACGGAGTCGAATAAAATATGAGCACCAGGAGAAAAAGGAAAGTGAATTTCGCGAAAAATTAGCTTAGGATACACGCTCACAAACACTGTCTACATCAAGAAGGCCGCTTTCCACAACAGATTAATTTGATTCCTTCGCTCTTTGCTTTCTTCTCCCTGCACCTTTTAAACTGGATTGTGAATGACCGACCATAGTTTTCTTAAAATACAAAACTGAGGGTCTCCCAGGGGTTTGGGGAAGAAGGGAACATAGCGAAAACGAACTACGGAACAGGCAATAAAGACAAAATATCTTTGGGAATAAGGAAACATATGAACCATTTTAGGGATCAAAAGGCTGAGAACAAGTGTGGAAGTAACACAAGCAATTCACAACAAGGGAACAAGGATTCCCCCCCCCCCCCCCCCCCAATTCTTCGCTTCACTTAAGTACCGTATAAGAAAAAGAAAATCAATCATCCGGCGATGATCTTTCGCGAACAAGGTTCCTCCCCCCCGCCCCCCCTCTTCCTTCCGGAGGGCCTCAAAGCTATAGTTAGTTTATCATTCACCTAATTATAAGATTGCATGATATCCTTAAAGGCAGAACCATAAGCAAGCTCAGGTCAATTGCTTTATTTGAAACAAATAAACATTGTCGGCAGGCAAGTATGCTCAAGTTAGATTTGACGCAAAAGTTGAATCCGGCCGCTGCACTTCCGATCGATGATATCATTACTTAAGTCCACGAAATGGTTGTCGTTTGACAAATTGGTGCAAACGTACTATATTTAGAACATAAATAGGTGAAAACATGAATAAAGACTATGCTAAAAGAGACAAATGTTACGAAATACACTAACTGTGATACCGTGTCAAAATCAAAGTTGAAATCTCCTGTGCAAAACTATTAATTTGACACTTCAAGAAATGCTCTGAAATCATAATACCCGGAGGAAAAACCCCTCGGGCCAACGGCAGTATCCAACAAACTCTCTCACAGATGTCCCTAGCTGGATTCCCTATCATAAGGTATTGAGCTCTTGTCTTGTCTTCTCTACTTGACGGGGGAGAATAAAGGTGCCAGTTTACACAGAGGGGCAGGAACCAAGATTTTTTTTTATCCATTTTACATGCCGAAAAAGGATGTGCTTGTCTCTTTAGCTGTGATCTGTCTAATATAATGCGAAGACCTTAGAACGTTTTAGTAGGGAGGTCTTGGAATAAGGTTTAATTAAGAGAACAACCATGACGCAGGAAGCACTTTTGTTCAACTGTACCCGCCTCCGAAATATCCGTAAGATTATCAATTGCAAATATTGTTTCGCATTCTTCGCTTCACTTAAGTACGGTATAAGAACAAGAAAATCAATCATCCGGCGATGATCTTTCGCTTAGCAGTCGCAACACACGAATTTCGAATGTCACTTCTTCCCAGATATAATTAACAAATTGATGTCAGTTTTTCATGCGTCTGTCTTGTTACTGATCATGAACTTCGTCATAACATTGTCAAAGTAGCTGTGGATCCACGAGGCGATAGCCGAGTGAATCCGCAGACTACTACGACAATGTTATGACGAAATTCATTGTCAATAACAGGACAAACGTATGAAAAACTGACATTAATTTGTTTTTTACAATAACAAAAAGCAGAGGGGTCAAAATTAAGTCAAAACATGAGAAGAACGCGAGACAAAAATGCGAGAAACTTCAATCTGACGCGAGCAAAATCGCGTCATCCTCGCATAAATTATAAATTTATGTGTCTGTCTGCTTATTGACAATAAAAATTAGCCAATGAGCGCGCGAGATTTTTTGCAGTCATTGTAAAAATGACCAGCTCTTCGTTCGCGCAACCGCAAGGGCATGGGTTCGAGTCCCCTTTGAGCCTGTTTTTCATAGCTGTTGTTTCATGGACAAAAACGATGGGTCCCTCAAAACAAAGATTCTTACTCATGTCCAGATTATTGACTCAGATCTCAGTCCTGTTCCGGGAATCACTTTTACGCCGCCCTGAGAATGGACATTGAGGGTGAAAGTTACAGACTGAAAACTTGAAGATTCTTATGATTTCCCACTTTCCGCAAAAATTCCATAACATTGCGATTCAAGGAGTGGTGTCATCCTGATAAGCATCCGTCCTGTTAATAATTTACCTCGTTGTGAAATACACCGCATTTAAAAACTATTGTATTTCAGTTCTATCATCGTGTTAGTCTGCTTAAATTTAAAACTTGAAGTGAAAAAAAACTGAGGCTGATTATTGATTTAAGTAAAATTATCCTGAAAATATAAGCGGATAAGAAACTGTCTTTCGAAAAGAAGAAGAAATTTTTAGAAGACTATTTCTAACTTCCAACTTCCGTTGGTCAATATTTTCAAGGAACAGTTGACTTCGCACCATCCTCTCTGTCCATAGCTTTGATACCAGTAAAGAAGTTCGTGACAAAGGATTATTGTCAGAATGGGTAGGTCCCTGTGGCCTTTCATGTCACTCGATTCTAGGAATTTTACGCGACGTTCTTGTGAAAAGTCCAATCCCTCGACATTGCTCTTCCGTGGACACCATTTAAGTGATTCGTCATAAGCAAGCACCGAACTTTAATTTATCACATTATGTTGCCCCTCCATCACAATTGTTGTCACAGATGTCACAAAAGAAGCCCGAAGCAACAACTTTCTTTACGAAAGAAAGAAGAAAGAAGTGATCCTCTCATTTATCTGGTCAATTTAAGCAATTGTCTTTCGTAAACACCTGAAAAACTTTAGGTGACCTCAATGGGATTTGAAACCATGATCTCTGCGATGTCGGTACAATGCGCCATCAACAGAGTTATGGAGCCACACAGTTGGAAGGAAGCAGGCCACTGATTTGTTGGGCCCAGCGTGAAAGGACCGAGGAACGAAATAAATGTACGATAGGACTTCTGATCCCTTCTACTGCAAGTGGCTTTGACTCCCCGTTTGTAGCCGAAAAGATGCTTCCTTTTTTTGATATCTTGGGCAATACTATTTGTTTCTTTATTTCCCTTTTTTTCCTTGACTGAATCTCTGCGGCCTGATTATTCCGTCAAACTACCCCCTGCAATTCTGGTCAAAGCAACACAAAACGTCACGCAACTTTTGGATTTAGCGACAAATCTTCCGAAAGGTACATTTTATGCCAAATTTCTTTCGAAAGGGAGAATGATCGTCGCACTTCTCTGGAGAATTTGAGCAGTTGTCTCTAGCGCACCTCAAAATTCAGATTCGACCTCATGACCTTTGCGACGCCGGTGAAATGTTGTTCCAACTGAGCTATGAAGCCACCGTCGCCGGTTTCCTAAGCTTATAACAGCGAGGCGTATGCTATAAATATGTCAAATGCCTGTTGTTGAATCTTATGTAAGGCTATACTGAACTCGTGAATGAAGGGGTAGTTTCTAAAGAAACTGTGGTGCTGCGTCGGTGGGGAAGTAGTATACAAAAATTTGGTTTTATCAACGGAGTTGATAATGTAAATTGGCCACCGTACAGAGATTCTAAAAGCTGACGTTTCGAGCGTTAGCCCTTCGTCAGAGCGAATCCATGGATTGGATTCGCTCTGACGAAGGGCTAACGCTCGAAACGTCAGCTTTTAGAATCTCTGTACGGTGGCCAATTTACATTATCAACTCCGTTGATAAAACCAAATTTTTGTATACTGAACTCGGATTCTTCGTTCGATAAGACTATTGCAATTTTGCTTTTATTGTCACCTGAAGTGGTATTGGTCGAACCTGATATTTAGTTTTTTAGTAGCATATTTCGATCAGAATCGAAAGGCTTTTTAAAAGTCTTTTCTACACGGGTAAAAACATGCAAAGAACTTCAACAAGTCTCCGATCAGAGTACGTGATATCACGACGAGAATAAAGGATTGCGGGGCAGACGACTTCTCACCGAATGACAAATTGATTTCCCCTCAAAACCTGGGGCCTCTTTATGCAACTTGTTAGAAGTGGACAGGTATTAAGGATTTTTTCACAGAAGGTACTTTTTCGTCACTCAAGTGGCTCTTTTTCGTCGTCGACCAAATGATAAATGATAAGCAATTTGGTAATTTTCCTTAATATTTTTCTTAGTCAAACCTATATTTCCGTGACGATCTTTATTATTTTTAGCAAAACGTACTATTATAGGTCAACTACCATAGTTTTCTCAGGCTAACAAACTAAACCCATCCTCTTACCATTTCAGTTTTGATTTGAGATTTCCTACTTTAATGAGACGGAATTTCAGCCTTACACCCTTCCTTGGAACCTAGCAAATCTGTGCAAATGCGTTTTTTGGTTGAAAACATTTATCGTCAGAATTTGTTATGAATAAATCAAACTCACCTATTTGCCTTGAATGTATAAATACAGCTGTCAGATATGAGGCTAAATTTATCGCAAGATTTTTCGTGCTTTAATATTTCCCCTTTCTAATTAACTGGAAAAGTTTAAAAGTTTCCTATTCAAGATAAAAACAATTCGTAATTAATCACTAAATTCGAAGATGGCACTTCAATGCACAAACGAAAAAAAGATCCTTTATTACAATGGGAAAACCTCACAAGATTTGCAGGCTGGGTTTCGCTAATCGGATGACGTTTATTTTCCTTCTTCAAAAATCCTTCGAAATAGAAGCCAATAGGATAAGTTGATCGAATTTCCTAACAAACAAACGAAGTGACATTGCTTCATTCTCTCTTTGATTCCTGACATGCCTCAATACTTTATTGAAAAAAAGCTTTTAGTTGGCCGAAACAATAAGCGAAAAACAACAGCTGTGATCCTCTTTTTGGGCTGCTTGATCCAAAACTCTTTCACGTTTTGTGTTCGACAGCTTTTTTTAAAATTTTAATGTCGTTTACTCTAGTTGAAGCATTTTCCCTTTAGTTTGCAAAGCAACTTCGACGAATAATACATTTATTGAAAAACGATATTGAACAAATAAAATGATGAATTTGATTTGAACACAGGCATTTTAGAAAAAACCCGAGAGCCTCTCGAAAAAAACGAATTTACGGCAATCCGCTTGCCCGTACGGATGTTGGAAGTGGGAGTGAAGTATCTAGTTCCACTGACAACGCATCTCAGTTTTAGAAAAACGACCGCAAGATTGAACAAATGATGTGATGAATTTCAGTTTTATGCTGGCATGCTTGAAAAAAACACAAGAAAAAGAAAAAAAACAAAGGCGAGAACTTTTCTCAGAGTTCAAATTCATGGTATCACGATAATGAACGGAAGTCGAAGGCCTTTGACATCTCTTTCTCTCTCTCTCTCTCTCTCTCTGGTCCCAGCAAAAGTTGCACATTCGGCAGTTTTCAGGTATCAATTTAGCTCTACCGCCCCATCTCATAGATCACATATTCTCGCAATGTTACAATTGCGTTACACGGGGCAAACTGTTGCACTTTGACACGTAAGAGCTAACTAAAACATGTCGCGTTACTAGTAAAAAAAAAGTCGGCACCATAAGTAATATGACCAACTATTGCTTGTATCGGCAAGTTGCCCGAAAACGTCGTCTGAAGGTGGATTTTCCGTTTCCCACACGGTTTGTCGATTATCCCTATGAAGATGATTGCTTTCTGTTCACTTGATAGCAAGAACTGTTCCACAACAATTAACTTGTATGTGGGAGTTTTCAAATGTAGTTTTTTCGCGAGCGCGAACTTACAAATATGCTATTCATATAAAAGCGAAAACATCATCAAACTTTTATGGTGCTGTTTTATAAAACTTCGTTGCTTTGGTGAGAAACAAAGAAAGAACCTACATAACATGCCTTAATTAAGTGACGGTGCATTGTTACTTTAGAGGAAAATGTTGAAGGAAAAGATTGCAAAATTCGGCATGAAAGCAAACAATGTACGACTGAAAACAAGATCGATAAACCCTTACCGAGATCATGCATCTAATACATTTAACGACAACATACCTTCTCCGAAAAACGTTTCGTTGCTAAAGCAAACTACGTGTTACTAAGACGACTTGTTTTACATCTAACATCATGATAAAGGAGGAATGGTAAAATGTACGGTATGAATCACTAAAGATCTTGCTTGTGGCTGTGTCCATTGTATGACAACTGTTTGAACTGAACGCATGTATTTATTTCGTTATTGGCAGGGTTTGACGTCAGGCAATCACTCAGCTGACAGCATTTTAAGATGCGCCGCAATCGATAATAATATTTCTATCAAAGCGCCAGTGAGTTTTCTTTATAACATCCAGAGTGGTTAATTTAAAACCTTATTTAAATTTTTTCACTTGTGACAGATTCTCGTAGTTTGACAAAGCAAACACCACGTATCACTTTATTAAAATCCCAACACTAAATTTAGCGGATGTTCGTCCACTTATTAATATTAATAAGGTATCTTTTTCGATCTGGTCAAGAAGTAAAGCGAAATTAAAAGAGTAAATTAAGTATATCCAGAAACACCGTCAGAAAAGGGGAGAAGAAACTCTGCAACTTTTGAACAGTAGTTTGCATGAAATCTTAATTCGTTTATTAATGCTTCAAGATGATAGAAATGATCTCTATATATTTAATCAAAACAGAGATAACAGATCCGGGAAAGCCATTTTGTTCTCCGTTTTCATGTTAAATTATGCTTAAAGCCTGCTAATCGTCTAAGATATATGGAAACCGATCAAATGTACAAACGTGTTATTATTTTAACAAAGAGATCCCATGTTGCCATGTGTTTGTGGAGTATGAGATATGTTGATGACGTTAAGTGAGGTACGAAAAAAAAAGTTAAGTGAGGTAAGAAATATAACAAAGATGGCTCCCGAACAAAGAGCGAGTTTGCAACTCAATGATCTCATTTGACTAACGTCTTAGGTGCTTTTTTAGTACTCAGGCTTACGACATCATTTCATCTATTTGCGGTAAATGATAAGGGAACAAAAGAGTTCGATTGGTTTTGTTCGCTCGATTGTGACAGCTC
Organism: Montipora capitata; assembly: GCA_949126865.1. Lineage (NCBI taxonomy): Eukaryota > Metazoa > Cnidaria > Anthozoa > Scleractinia > Acroporidae > Montipora > Montipora capitata. Next base: position 20,577,872 of record OX421446.1, read on the forward strand.
GAAGACTTTATCCAATCATCCTAGGGGGATGACACTAGAGTAATCCTCCTTGCAAATCGGAAGTTTTTCGTGGGCTTAAAAAGTGTTTTAAAAGGACACTTTTGAAACACGTACAAAACGTAATTGTGACCGAATAGGTGGCTTACGTCACTGTTACGTCACACGTGTCCCAATAAGGGGTGAATTTTATTGAAAACAGTGCTCAAATGAAGGGAAAATCCAACAGCATATGCAGCCGGTCGAGGATTGAGACTTGCTTAAATTCATAGGAAGCGGTCTTTCTTAAGGACATTTCGACTTTCAAGGATTTGTCAATTAGTCGATGAGTTCATTTGTAAATGGACAACAAACACGTTTTTCCAAAGACAATTAAGGATAAACCGAATCGGAGTATAAGTGTTGACCCAATGGGCATCCGTTCTATTCACAATTTATCTTCTTATGAAAATGAAATACGTTTAAAATCTATTGTATTTTTAGTGTTGTGTTAGAACTTAAACTTAAATCTCTTAAATTGAATTGAGACAAAACTGAGAATAAATAATAACTTGTTGGCATAACAAAGACTTGATTTAAACTCCGTTTGTCTTTTCCTTTCTTTTTCGAAGCAAAAGACTATGAGAGGAAGCTCATCTCATAACCCATCGCAAAGATGTCTTTTCACACTTTACAGCACTTGACAAGAGTCTGGAACGAAATTAACATCAATGTTGTTGATAGTTTTGAAAATACTAAAAAAACCTCAAATGGAAGTAATTGCTCAGATGGTGATGAAAACTATAAAAGTTAATCTGTTTTATTTATCCTTTATTTAACCTTGTCGCCTGGCAACCACAACAGCTTGTGCCAATTAATCTGTACCATCTTCCACGTCATTGTTCCTCCGTTTTGTCGTGACGTCACAACAGCCATGGCTATGTTTCCACCAGAAAATGAAAAGCCTGAGTGGTACGCTTTCTAAGAAGCGAGAAGAAAGAAGAGAAACGGATCAGAAAAGCCCGATACAAGCGTACTGCCTGTGATGTGTCCTTTGCATAATTTCGCAATCCGCGGTTCCTCAGTGCCGCGGTTCTATGTTAACAGTGTTTCTTTACAGTAAACCTCGCCCTGATTCCTGTCATGGCGTCTGTGCTCGATCCCGTAACCTTCACACATTGGTGACGAGGAAAAACTTCACAATTTTCGGAATTTTGGAAATTTAAGCAATCATGCCGAAGTTAAACGATTTCAACAGCGAATTGGAGTCATGGGACGCCTACAGTTGAACGTTATGAATTCTACTTCGTGGGCGAGGAAATCGTTAACTATGACAATGTAAAAAAAGCTACTCTACTACTCTACTGAGGCCAAACACTTTAATCTGTTACGGAACTTGTAGCCCAGTCGCAGAAGCTTGCTGATAAAACTTACCGAGACTTTTTTGCGCTGATACGGAATTATTTTACCACACCGACCGAAAAGCGTGCAGAACTACTCTGTAGGTACAGATTCAATTCTTGCAAAAACGTTGAAAGCCAGGCCAGTCTTTTTCTGACAGTTTGAAGCCAAGTTACGTAGGAACCAGTTGGAGGATCAGTTATGAGACAGGATTGTTCAGCGAATTCAGGATGAGCAAGTACTCAAAGCTTTGCTGGAAGAGAAGGATTTAACTTTAGATAAAGCCATAGCGATTTGCCTTGCACGTGAGTCAGCCATGAAGGGGGCTTAGGTGGAGGCAAAGACACTGTTCAGAAAATGTATTTACGACATAATTACGAGAAGAAAAAAGAGTTCAGACCGTGTTACAGGTGTGGTAGGTCACGCAATCGAAATGTTTGTCCTTTCAAGAATGCCACTTGTCAAAATTGTCACAAGAAAAGTCATATAGCCACGATGTGACAACTTCTCGTTGGTTTCAAAGTAGTGAAAATGCGAAAACGTTAGATGATGATTCCTCTGAGAGTGACCAGATGTTTCGGCACACAGTCGGTTAGATGGTGAGACTGGCGCATGTGTGAGCTGAAGATTACTGAACAATAGAATGCTGGAAATGGAGATCGACACACTTATAATTACATGTTCAATCATGAACATTTCTAAAGCTCGGGGACACTTTGTTCACATTGAGATTTGCCGACCAAGAAGAAGTTACTTTTCTACGAAAAGTCTCAGAGAAATGTGCCCAAAGAACTACATGTTAAACACATTCATGATTATGAGACAGCCCGAAAAGCACGTTTAAAGAAGTATTCATCCGCCTTTGATAAGAATCCAGGAACTATATATGGAGAACATGAAAGTCATGTTAACGCAAAAAAAGACACTAAGCCAATATTCTACATAATTTGTCTTGTTCTCTTGTCTATGCATATGAAGAAGACGAGGGGAAGGAGTTAGTCCAGCTCGAGAGAAATGGCATTGTTGCTAAGGTCGCTCACTCAGAGTGGGCCTCACCAGTAGTTTGTTCAGTTGAGAAAACGACCAATGGTTCTATTAGAGTATGTGGAAATTACAAGTTGACGGTGAATAAAGTTTTAATTTCCTGTCGAGTAGTACTCTGTCCCGAATAGTGATGAAATAATCACCGTTGTGAGAGGAGGTACATATTTCGCAAAGTTAGATTTGAAAGCAGCATATAATCAGTTGGAACTTGATAAGGAGCCAAAGACGTATACAACTATCAACATTCATCAAGGGCTGAATCGGTAGAATAATGTCCCACACGGAATTTCTTCAGTTCCAGCTATTTGTCAAAGAAGGATGGAAACCCAGCTGAAGGGAATCCTACACACTCTCTGCCGATTAGATGACATATCTTGTTGCAGGGAGCAGCATTGTCTTTTCCTTGGTCAAAGAGAAGTAATACTATAGCAAGGAAGAAAGCACATTTTGTTGGAATGAGAGCCCTTGCTAGAAGTTTGTTGGCCCAATATCGACAGATATTCAGTGAAGCCACGTGAGAAGTTTCAGATTGTGGTTCTTGTTTAGTCAATTCTCGAAGTCCATCTGTATCAGAACCACATCCCTGGGAGCATCCTAGTGGAGCTTGGGTACCGGTACATGCGGATTATGCAGGTCCATTCACGGAACGTACGTTGTTGGTTCGGTCTTATTCCACGTGGATGGAGGTCATGCCTTGTAAGATGAACTTCTATTCATGGATTCCCAAAACAATTAGTTAGTGACAACGGATCTTGTTTAACATCTAGAAAACTTGAGGAATTCTGTAATGAAAATGGGATCCTAAACATCACACCAGCTCCATATCATCCCCAGAACAATGGGTTACCCTGAGAGAGCAGTTCAGATGTTCAAGAACAGCGTGAAAAAGATAAGTCTTTGACGAGTCGAGTGGCCAAATTTCTGCTAAGGTATAGAATCACGCCATTACGGGGAAAAGTCCAAGTGAGCTGATGATGAAGAAGACGCTGAGAAACAGATTTGACTTTGTAAAACCTGACGTTGACAAGAAGGCATGGAGGGAACAAGAGAATCAGAGACGAAATCATAACCTTCACGTGGGAGTACGAAGATTTGAAACTGAGAGGACCAGTCGACCAGGGAAAACGATGTTATGGGAAGTTCATCGTAAAACCAGTCCAGTGTCCTATGAAGGTGTGGTATAGTGAGACGTCATCAAGATCAAGTTATCAAGGGTCAAAACACCTCAAGTCACAAGGAAACTCCTCAAGCCGAAGAACTGTCGGAAACTTTAGCCAAAACACCTGCCATTAATCCCAGAAGTTTCTTCTCGCCTTCATTCTAGAGAGGAAAATATATACACGAGCAAAACCATCTACATCAGTTGCTGAGACCAGTGTTAATTAAGAAAATCAACTCGAGTAAGATTCACTTAAATACACTTGAGTAATTTTGTGGCAAAATAGGCCAGAACAGTGACAACTATTGTGTTTCAAAAATTATTGCTAGTTCACTCGAAATTTAAGTTGACTTGATTGGAAATTCGAACTTGATGTTATTTTTGCTGCTCAAAATATTAGTTTGTAATTATTTTTAAACCAAGGCAAAGGGGATGTAATCGTTTGCATAATTATAATACGTAATTTCCATGTGAACCATTTCTATTTACAATAAACCTCGCTCTGATTCCGAACTCTCATGGCGTCTGTTATTTGATGTTGAGCTCCATCCGTAATCTTGAAACATCAGACAGCCACTTCACAGAAAGATGCTATAGTCTGAAATGAGACTGAGACAACAATCACATGCCGCATTTAAACGAACGCGGGGTTATCCTCACCGTTTTCGATGCGGTCGCGCCTCCCGTCTACAATTAACGTGCCGATCGAGATAATTTCTTATGGGAAAGCGGGTTGCTTTGAAAACGCTACTAAAAGTGGAGCGCTTTTAGAACGATGCGGTTTGATACGTGTGGTGTAAACGTCGAAACCGCATCTATTTGAATGCTATATTCGTCGAGCATAAGTGCTTCGTAACGAAGTCAGCTTTAACGTAAACACTTGAAATTCCGTTAGGTTGGCTTCCTGCACGTGCACGTGCCCGCGCTCCACTCCTCATCGTTTTCAATACAGTTCCGTGTCGACTCAGTGCCAGAATTTGTTCCGATCATTAAAAAAGCATGTCTTTAAACTATTCAATCTGTAAACAATTAATTAATAGAAATGTTCGCCATATGCAGTCAGTTATGCCTGATGGAATATTTTTCTTCGTTAAGCCTTTCTCGGGTTTTTTTATTTTATTTTTATCGTAGCGTTAAAAGGAAAGAAAATTAACACCAAATAATATAATCCACTTCTATTCAATTACCAGCCATTTGCGTTGCTGTGGTCCCTTGGTCTCAAGACAGACATCGTAGAAAATCTCTTCAAGCCTCGAACGTTTTGATACTGAAAATCGGCGCAACAGAAAAAACCGAGGCAACCATGACAGAGAGTGTCAGTCGATGTTGATTTTCTCTGTTTAGCATTTATTTTTGACTGTGCAATGTGTAAAGGTCTACTCACTCAAAAGGAATCTTAAGAAAGCGCGGGTTGCTCGTAAAGCCCCGTCCAAATTTGTTGGCTACTAGATATTTCTGTTTTATCAGAAATATCTGATATGTCGTTACCTGCCATAAATAAAGTTGACTTACTTTAACTTACTAAGACACGTCTTAGTTTACAACTTTGTTTTACAACCATTTTATGTTGAACCTGTTGTATAAAGATAATATAAGATCAGTGTAGTTTGGATTGAAGCGATTTCCAACCTCTTTCGAATAGGATCCCTCTTGAATTCTTCCGCTGCAGTCTGCATGAACGACAACAGGAGAGACCCTGGGCCGGACAGGGTTAAAGCAATTTCTTGAAAAGGAAAATATTGCCACACAATCCAAAAGAACTAACAACTACCTCCATAAGTCTGTGGTACCTCGGACGCCCGTCAAAATTGAATTAAACTTAATCATGCTACTCATGAATGATCGTTGTTCAAGAGAAGTCAGTTCTCTGTAAAAATTTCCAACTAGGTTTTGGTTTGAAAAATAGACTAAGCTCCTTTATTAAACCATGTTGTGTGAGTTATGACTATTGTGCTTGTCTTTCGAGTTGTTCACATGAGAACGATCGCAATTCGCAGTTCAAAAATTTTATATCTCATGCATTCTCTTCTGATATATACTTCGCCAACGGACTGTCCGTCGACCAGAGCGGCCTGCAGTGCAATCCGCACTGTCACGGGTTCGAGTACGTTTAATTAAGCCTGGATTTTTTTTATCAGGTTTCTTCGTGAGTGCTTAAGTTTACTTCCTAACTGGGATGATGACTTTCAGGTGCAATCACTTGATAAATTGACCTTCTTCAGCCAGTTAGGAAAGCATTTCTAAGCGTTGACCTTTAACCGGCGTAGCCACTTTGTCGGACGTTTCCACCGATACAGTATTTGATTCTTTTTTTCTCTAGTTATATTGATTTTCACTCTAAGTAGCTTACCCTTCGAGAAATCTTTTCCAAGATGGCACGCTAGTTTTCCTTAGTGGTGCTAAAATCACATTTTCCCAGGGTCAATTCAGCTCAAAGCAGACTGAATGTCAATCTGTGACCGTTTCAAGCAAACTAAAGTACAAATCGCATCTTTGTAAAGTCTTCAAAGTCAATGTCACATAAACTGGCACGTCTTTTGCATGCGAAGCTAAGACAAACAACCACTCAGTGATGTTTTTTCCTCAAATATTGCCCTGCGGGAATTTCACTGATTAGTTTTCTCAAGCCGAGAACAACAGTATCACAAGTTCTGCGACCGCAAAGTAATTGTCGGACGATCTTTGCTTGAGCCATTTGAAAAGGGATTTGCCGGCATGTGCCTGCTGCTAAAAGCTCGGGCTTAGAGACACCAAATCCTTATTTTAAAAAAGTACACCTATATGTAGTTGACCCGTAGGTTCAAAAAAAAGCCTAAAGGCTTACGTTTTAACGTGACGGAGAGAAGGTGGAATCTCACTTGAGAAAATTCTCAATCAAACTGAGAATAATTTAGCTTAAAAGGAAAAAAAAATGCCGAGTCCACGAGCCTATATCAACCGTACACCATATCTGTGGCAACAATCACGCAATAACAAGATGTGAAAAACAATTAAAGTATAAAAAGTATATAAAATTAAGAGGAATCACTGTATCTGATTTTCGTGCCCCGAGCGGGCTCTGTAGCAAATTCATGGAAAACAAACTTTTCACTCCAAATTGTGCCAGATAAAGCAAGGAAACCTTACATTTTATCGTAATTAAGTCAATTCGTTACAACAAAGTTCTAACACCCTAAATTTCGCATAGCGCTAGTATCAGCACTTTATTTCCCAAGAAGTCTTCGAAGACGTGACAAACGTATTTTGAATTTTCCTGTAAAAACATCATAAATTATCTTTTGAATTGTTGGAGACGAAAAAATAAATATTCACGGCCTCTGCCGTGTGTTTGGCTTATATTATTCTCCAAACAATTAACTTCGAATCAAGGTGGTTTGATATTTTTATCTGTCTTGTGCTAGAAATAGCTAATTTATTCACCTTTGAAAAAAACAAATAAACGCCAAAAAAATTGACATTTTGGGAACCAAACCATTTAACGCCATATGCATTTCAGAATTTTTCTAAGGTAGTGGCTAATTATAAGTTATGCGTTAGATCCACTTCTTGTTTTGCACGCGTGGAAGCTCTGCTATAATTAAAACTAGTTGAACTCGCATCTTTTAAAATCTCAAGTTTCAGTTGATCGTTTTTGGTTAGCGTTTCTCCCGGGGGGGGGAGTTGGGGTACTCCCTTATAAGGGCTTAATGGGGACGTGCGGCCAGCCAGGGTATGTTTTTCGGGAGTTTTTTGTCTTGAACAGGGTATCGAATTTATCATTTTTTGTCTTAATCAGGGTATCGATTTATCAATTTTTGTCTTAAACTGGGTTAAATGTCTTAAACAGGGTATCAAAAATCGGAATTCTGTCTTAAAATGGGTAGGAAAATCAGCGATATTTGTCTTAAACAGGGTCAGGGTATGAGAGGACGCGCCACACCTCCCCAACCAGGGATACATCGAGTACCCCCCCCCCCCCCCGGGGCGTTTCTCTTGATTGAAGGGTTAGGATCCAATGTCCTTGGTGTGGTTTGTCCGTTAAAAAGAGATTTTTGTTTGCAATTGTGACTAGGTACATTCGTGTTCTTGTTGAAAGGCCACTGAATGATTTCTAAGATGTCAAAGGGAAGCGAGAGGATACTATAAACATTAGACTGAATTACTGTAAAGCTCTTTTGATTGTTGTCTGTCTTGATTGTGTAAAACAGTTGGAAGAACTGCCATACTGTGAATTAAAATTAAGTAAAATCCGTAACCAAACTAAATACATTTGGACCAATCACAAGAGTTGACGTCATAGTAAACCAAACTTGGTTGATTTTGGTTGAGAATTTGGCGCGCGTTATGTATAATCCATCAAATTTTGACGTTTAGCACAGTTTCGGTTATGTCTTCAACTCAGTCATTTCTGTGGTGTGACAAATCTATTTCTGGTTGTTTATATGCGGCTCTTATCAGAGAAACAGGAAGAAAGGTGTTGGGATATTGCTACTTTATGTCTTAGTACATTCATCAAATTCAACTAACACCTCAGTGTTCAAAAGCTTTCTTTAATTTGGACCTCCAATATTTTTATGAAGGCGTTGTCAAGAAGAAAGTTGTTCACCGGGCCGTAGGTCAATCCCCTTTATCACATGTGCCCTTTTTCGTTTCTAAGTTTGATAAACTACCAATATCAGATTTTGATTGGTCATTGAGACAAACGCAAGAGCCACCCACCTCCAACACCTATTGCGTCATACATAGTGTTTTGTGGAACTTGGCTCAAAGAACTCGAGCTTTTGTTTATCCACAAAACAAAGTAGACCTTTCAATTCTACCGATGTTACCATAGGTCATTAAAAAGAATACACTATTCCCACATTCAGTGGAAAGAAGTATATCGGGAAGCTCCGACAGCCCCGAGATTTACTCGGCCTTCAAATACACAAACTTACGGGTTATCCACAGCACGGAACGAAGTTCCTGGATAATAAATTAATTTCATCTTATGATCACGTAGTAAACTATCCGTATTATACAGCGTGACATATAGGTTTGGACCGCGCGAGCTTGAAGAATTTGATGCCCTTACTCAAACTTCTTTGCAGTTCAATATCCAATTAAAGGAAGTTCCTACAGAGTGTTTTGTGGAACTTGGCCCAAAGAACTCAAGCTTTTGTTTATCCACAAAACAAAGTAGACCTTTCAATTCTACCGATGTTACCATAGGTCATTAAAAAGAATACACTATTCCCACATTCAGTGGAAAGAAGTAGACCGCGCGAGCGGAGGGGTTGGCGCAGTGGTAAGATCTCTGCCTTCCAACCCTAAGGTCCCGGGTTCCATTCCTGGTTCTGCCGGGGAAGACTGGAATATTTGGTGACCTTCTTTCCCGCTAAAGTTCACTCAGCTTTCCATCCTTCCGAGGTCGGTAAAATGAGTACCAGCATGCATGGACTGCTTAGAAGCGGCTGCAATTTGCGCCTGTATATGCTTCCAGTCCGC
>OX421446.1:20591917-20594417 GCA_949126865.1 Montipora capitata
CCATTTGCAACAAATTGGTCACATGACTAATAATTAGTGAACTCAAAGCTCAGACTTTATAAATTCCAGAAATGGGAAGATTGTGTTTGACTTAGCCAGGATACAAATTTTCAGAAAAACTTCACTTAAGGTTAAGACTGTATGACCATTTAAACACTTGAAAATTCCACACTTTTGTTTACGAACGAAAGGCACTTGCCCTCCAGTGTAATATTTTGTAATTACGTACCACAAGCAAAGCTCAGGTTCCTATAAGACGTTTTCATCCAAACTCTAGCGACATCAATAACAATAGAGAAATGTACGACTTCTGGTGGACGAACAAAAGAAGCTAATGAGAGACCAAGGCGGCGATGAAGACACGTGAAAACTTATTTTAACGTGGGTCAAATAAGCGAGAATAAATGTTCAACGGTGGAAAATTTTCACACTTTCATATTTCGAAGAGAGAATTTTGAAACGGTTTGAAAACTTACAAAAATACAAATATTTCTATGAAAATCATCAAAGTGTGACTGGATGGCAAAGCCATCCCTTACAAATCCTTATAATTTCTTTCAACTGTAACAACACCAGATTAAACGATACACTTAAAAAAAATCGGCATGGTAGCATATTTTGAATTGCTCTTTTTATTTCTAGAAAAATAATTTCATGAAACCAACAGAATCATCGTGTTTATGAAAACAAGGTCACGTGACGAATTGTTGCAAAAAGACCCATTCCCATGAAATAAACGAAAGTACCGGTTTCTGTTTTAGTGCAGGAACAATCTTTCATTTTGTAATTTCGATTCGAGCAGATTGCTAAGTGAGATGATAGGTTAAATTACTGCTACTGAAGGAAATTTTATTGCCATATTTTAAACGGAGGGAACATATATTTCCAGTAATAATTTCGATTTCAACAGATTGCCGGGCGAAATGTAATATTCATCCGTGTACTTCGACTACAAATTTGCAATTTTGAGGTTTTAAATTTCTGCAAATTTGCAGCTGACCCTTGCAAAACTTTTCAAGTAATACTAAAATTTAATATAATACTAGATCTTCAAATAACAGTATTTTCTTTTAAAAGTAAAAAAGAAAAATTGCATACAGATCCTTAATGAAGATTTTTCATTGGGGCGGTGTAAACTTTCTCCTAGTGAAATATCAAACATTTTCCAGCCGTGCAAAAAAAGCAAAAACAAAAAAAAAAGCAAAAGCAAAATCAATCAAATAAAACAGACAATTTTCATAAAACCCATGGCATAGAATATTAAAATAATTGAAGAGACGGGCCTGTTACTATGTCTTGTGTTTACTTTGCTTAATGTACCGTTTTCATAATTCTTGAAAATAATTTAAAACCAAGTGAAACAGCTCTGACAGATTTTTAAGATACAATTTAAAGCTGAAATAAACTGCTATACAATGAACGTACTGTTTTTAGACATTATTGTTGTCGAGTAAAGTTGGTCAACTCGAAGATGATGCCGTTTCAATTATTTGGCAGCACAGATTAGTGGTGTGTTTTTCATCGTACTCCGGCGGTCGTCGATTTACACCCAGAGGTAGGAAGCAGACTGGTATTCTTCCTCTTACGTAACATAACAAAACATAGTACTTATTCTGTAAAATTATATACATATATAATAAAAACGGCCGATGAAAAATGAAGGGGAGAACGAAAGTATTATGCTTCTAAACCCTGTCAGTTTCATTTGTTTAAGGAAAAAAGTGGTGACGATCGACTAAAAAGGAAAAACAGCTGTTTTTTCCCTTGCTACTAGCCAAACATGCCGATTTCTCAGTCGCATCCTGCTTCAGTTGCTACAGTATTAAACACGGGATTTATTTACATCTGGCCTTTTTAGATTCTGGGTTTTAACCAAACTTCATGTAGCTTACACTTTAACAATTAAACATAAGTTTATTATACTTACTACCAAAACTGCTGAGTTGAGTTTCCTGGTGTACAGTGGAGTAAACACTTTAACCATCTGAAAAGCTGCTAGAAACGGGAGTATGAAATTTGATCAAGTTCTATTTTGTTTTAGTGGTCTTGTGACAAGACACCATTTCCGGTTTCACCAATTCATCCTTTTATGTATTAAAAGCGAGTCAAGCTAAAACCTTTGTGAAGGTTGGTTTCAGGTTTTTACGCATGAATGAATTAAAAGTTATCTTCGAAGGTTGACAGATACTTCCCGCTGTAATTGAAAAGTACGTCAGTAGTTTGTTTTCTCTACACCATCAGTAATTAACGACATAAATCAAGTTGTGCTTGCACAAAAAAAAAGGAGAAATTTGAGCAAAAGCGTGTCTGCAGCTGAAATTTCATTTTTAATAAAAGCGCCAAACATCTTTTCATAGTGTGGTTTTGAACAGTTTGATTTGATTGAAAACTGTTTTCATCTGTCCGCTATCAAACTTCGCGAGCTAAATATATTCTTTTCATGTACTTTCCAACTGTTTTGCCGGTATCTTTTTTTCAGTTCTGGAAATTTGAACTTTCA
>OX421446.1:20599417-20626917 GCA_949126865.1 Montipora capitata
ATTCTAAAAAGAATCAGAGCCGAGTCCTTAATTAACTCTGAGCCTTACGGCCAAAGAAGCAAAGTTCAAGTTAGCAACTTAAATCCACATCCAATGTCGCTTAAACGTAACGTGCTAAAAATCGTCCTAATATCACGGGCATACCCGGCCCCATCCTTAAGAGTAATCGAACCTTTGCCGTCTCATTGCTCCAATATGCTCTATCACTGAACTTGACGGGTGCCGAACCATAGAACAATGTCGGACCCCGCCGAATCCCGTTTGCTTACAGAAGTAAGTGTTTCAAAACAGATTTTTATTAGACAAGAGGCGTGGAAATAGTATTCAAATAAAAATATTTCTCTTTGAAACGCGTTCACTTTGTATAACTAGCTTATTGTATTCTCTAACAAGCGCGGCGCGAGTCAACAATCAAAAGAGTGATCGATTTCAGAGAGGAAGACAGAGGGGAAAAAGGTCATTTACCAGCTAAGGGTCGGTCCGTATAGCGAAAAACTGTGACCTCGTTCTTGAAAAAGCTGCCCTCGACCAGCGCCTTCGGGTAACATTTTCAAGAACTCGGTCACAGTTTTTCGCTATACGAACCCAGCTAACAAATAGCATATAGTTATTTTTTCTCCAGCTTCTCAGCAGTCAGGAATCCTAGATCCTTGAATCTGATTAGCAAACCCCGGACCTCGAGTACGGACCTCTCCAATATTTCCAACTTAAGCAACTTTTCAAGGTTTTTGTAACAGCGCAAAAGTTTCGTAAAAAAAAATATTTTAGACAGAGTCAAACAATTATGGATTCCGATAACGAGAGCTACCATAGCGGAAGCGAATTTTATTATCCTGACGAGGAAAAGGTAATTCAAGAAAACAAAAATTTTGGAAACACAACCAACAGTTTGATGTCTTTTGTCGACCTATAAAGCAGCAAATAAAGCCATTGATTTTCGATTTTTCGTGAATGTGTTGCTCTGATTTGAAGCTCATTACTCAAGTTGAACTTTATTTCAAGTCGTGCGCTCCTTTTTCGTTAACATCAATTTCTGTCACGTAACGGACATTTTGGGCCGTTTGACAGCAACCACGTAGAAAAAAATTAAACACGTTATTTGCCGGCTTTGGTCGGTCTGTATTGGGAAAAATTGTGCCCTCGGTCTCCAGTATGGCCCGAGGCCGCGCGGGTCATACTCGAGACCTCTGGCACAGTTTTTCCCAATACGGCCCCCCCCGGCCGGCAAATAACATATATTTATTATATGGCAAGCAATTCTCAGGCTAAATGGAGCACTCTGAGTGGCTGGGTTTCAGTCGGGATTTTACAGTACGTACCATTACCATAGAAACGGTCCGTTTTCGTATTTTTCTCTCCCGGGAAACTCAAGTTGAGCGAAACACAAAGAGAGCACCCCAGCAAACCATTGTTTTAACGAAAACCGCTGGTCAGTAACCTAGATTCTAGGAAAAGAATGACTACGAGTACTTACGAGTACGAGATTTTTTCTCATAGAACAACAGTGAGCGCGCGCAAACCAGCGTCATTTTGGCGGTAAAAACGTGATACCGTCGCCATTTTCAGTACGAGGTCGTTTCGAAACAAGTCAGGAACGCGGTAGCAGTTTTGGCATTTTTCGATCAGAAAAAGGCTCATTTACCAGCCATAAGAAAAACTGAGTAACCTACGCTGTTACAAAGGGGTAACATTAATCGTCCAGGTTATAAATTTTCTAAGTATCTTCGCCAGAAACAGGCAGTCAAATCTCGTGCTCGTTCTCGTACTAGAATCTAAAGGTCCCTAATATTTGAAAGGGAGAGGGAGAACTGATCCTAAGCAATTGCTTAAAATGTGTGCTAAGTGCAAGGATGATTTCTCCCTTTCGTCTATAACCACCACTTTTATTTCATTCATCGAGTCCGGCCTTTCACTGGAATACATGAGCACAACAAACTGACCTGCTTCCAATTGAGTTGCTCAGTGAGTAGAGCATTGCATAGACATCGCAGAGGTCGTGGGTTCGAATCCTGTTGAAGCAACCTGAATTTTTCAGGTACTTGTAAGAGACGATTGCTTAAATTGTCGAGAAAAGCGCAAGGAGCACTTCTCCTTTTCGTCTTTAGCCCACAATCAAACATTGTTAGAAAAACATGCAACCGGTACAAGTTGACGGTATATAGAAAATAACGCACTAAAACAGAAAAGAAAAAGGCGCTTGTGGTACTAGAGATGTTCTACATCTACATTTATACGTTAGCAGAAACTATATATAGTTATCACGCTAACTTTAAATAAATAAAAATAAATAAAAATCTTAAATAAATAAAGAAATAAAGAAATAATAACATACTTGATGGGCGATCAGTATCCATTATATGATAAAAGGTGTTTATAAAAACGTTGAAACTGATCTAGATAAAAATTATTAAAAAACTTAATTTTCGACTGCAACTGCGGTCTTCATCAGAGTGACTAAAATATGCTGTTCGAGAGTAATACGCTAAAACTAAAATAGGAAGTTACTTTATTCCCTAGGGCTTCAATAATGTCTTATAGACAGAAGGGAAAGGCTTCCGCTCGTTCACCGCATTTTTGTCTATTGTGGAGTGCCATGATTCCAAAAAGATTCTTTTGTGCCAATTATTGACATTCCTTTCTAGAATTTCCACATAGCCAGTGTCAATGTCATGGTCAGTGGTTTCGGCGTGATCTTTTATTGCCGAAAACCGAAACCGCCGAAACCACTGACCATGACATTGACACTGGCTATGTGGAAATTCTAGAAAGGAATGTCAATAATTGGCACAAAAGAATCTTTTTGGAATCATGGCACTCCACAATAGACAAAAATGCGGTGAACGAGCGGAAGCCTTTCCCTTCTGTCTATAAGACATTATTGAAGCCCTAGGGAATAAAGTAACTTCCTATTTTAGTTTTAGCGTATTACTCTCGAACAGCATATTTTAGTCACTCTGATGAAGACCGCAGTTGCAGTCGAAAATTAAGTTTTTTAATAATTTTTATCTAGATCAGTTTCAACGTTTTTATAAACACCTTTTATGAAATAATAACAGTATTAACTAAATAAAATATTCGGTCAGTAAAAAATGCAGACTAGACTGAAAACTGCAGATTGGGTCTAAAATGCAGACTAGGTACAAAATAGGCCTCGGCCCAGGAAAAGGCCGCCGTCTGCATTTTAGACCCAATCTGCAGTCTGCATTTTATATTGACCGATAAAATATTCATCTACATGTAATCAGACTTAATCTTGTAAATAGTTACTCAAATTCTCCTTAAAAGTATCTGGAGAATTAGCTAAGCCAATTTATGATGGAAGCCTGTTCCATTCTTTAACTGTTATTGAAAAGAAAAAAAAAAAAAGGAATATTTAATGAAATCATAACTTGCGTGCTCAATACAATATACGAGGTTGTAAGATCCACGGGTATGAGTTTCATTAGTTAATGTCAAATACTCATATTTGTTAACATGAACAAGACGCCTATAAGAGCGTATCCGTGGGATGCGCAAACAGTTAACACAAATTGTCCAGTTACATTGACCTTCAACTACGGGTAAACTTCGGAAAACTGCGAGAGATTTACCAGAAAGATAAATCTGTAATTTAACTTGAAGTCGTTTGTTATTAATGCTACTAAATTTGCAAATGCAAACAACGAAGCCCTAGTAGGGGTTAATCAGGATACGGGATATTTAGGTAAAATTAAATTATAGGGATACGGGATATTTTGGGGGAAAATTGACGAGATAAGGGATATTTACAAAAATAGGCACGCATTGCGTACGTGTGGTAATGCAGTAAATTGACAGTGTCTTTTTCCATAACTGTTAAGTGTCTTTCTTAAATACCCCCTGAGAAGTCACGTGGTTCAGTAAAATACTAATCCCAGAAAGATTGACGAAAATAAAAGGAAGGCGAGAAATATTGGCTTCACGGCTGACAGACGTAATTTTGTGTGTCGCGGAGAAAAATGGTAATTTTTCCAGCTTTTTTTCCAATAAACGTAGAAAATTGTGCTTTGCCATCAATGTGTTAAATAATAAAACAATTATCCTGCCCAATGTTGCGGAATATGGCCTGATTTTAGCCAACTCGGTTAAAGGCCTCGTCGGCTAAGTATCAGGCGATATCCCGCGCGATTTCACAAGATAATGGCCCGGGGGGGGGGGGGGGTGGGGAAGGGTTTCCCATATTAAAAGGGGAGGGACGCTCGTCGGAACTTTTAAATTAAACCCCTAAAGGAGACCAATCTGGGCGTGGCTCAGGCTTTTTTGACCCCTAAAAGGGACCATATTAAAACACGGATATAAAAAAAAAATACAGTGACTTTTAAAGATGGCAAAGACATTATCGTCTTATACTTTCACCTACGTAAAGAAATATAAAAGTGTAAATATACACTTCTATATTTCTTCGCGCGCAACCCTATAGGAGACCTTCACGGATATATCTGATTGCGTTTTGCCCAGAACACCCTAAATGAGAGCAAAATCCGAAATTTACACCCCTAAGCGAGACGACGAGCATCCCTCCCCTTTTTATATGGGAGTCTCCCCCCTTTCCTTTAATGGTAAAGGAAAGGGGGTAGTTTCTAAAGAAACTGTGATGCTGCGTCGTTGGGGAAGTAGTACACAAAAATTTTGTTTCATCAACGGAGTTGATCTAATGTAAATTGACCACTGTCGCTTTTACAAAAACGAGCAGCCGCTCTTTCGGGGTAGCAAACAACGGTGTCAAGCGAGGAAAATCCAGCGAAAGGTTAAGTGTTACGAGGGGTAAGTTCCATTCTTCTATACCACTGAGCGGTTTTCACCTGTATTTTAAAAGCCAAAAAGGATATCTGCAAACAGAGCATCGATGATAGGTGGTAAACCCTTTACTTCTGAGCCCTTCCAAATTCTATACATGTACTTCTCCTTCAACCCACCCCCTCAAACTTTGCAAATGACACAGGGCCCTATAGGCTAAAAAGGAAAAGCAATCGATATTGGTTGCCAATGTGAGCAAGCCTGGCTTTACGATACCACTTTGTTGGAAGAGGAAAAAACAAATAAACAAACAACAACACATCATTTCTTGCTCAACTCAAGCAGAATTGTTGGATGAAAGCAAACTCTTTTTTACGTTTAAATCAAGCTAAAAATGGTAGTAAGACATCATACAACGTGAGTGGCCCGACACTTGAACAATGCTGGATCAAGAAAAGTTGGAACGTTGAATCTGCTGATAAACGTCCGGTGTAAACCATACTGCTTGGACTGAAATGCGAAATGATGCCATCATCCAAACTGCAGTAGAAATGGAAAAGTCATATACACTGTACCATACGCTTCACCATTATCGAAAGTATCAAGTTTTCAAAATTGTCTTCTATCTTCTTTTAGCTTTCCACACGCCACTAAACCAAGCCTTAACCTTCTTTTTCTCCTCTTTTGTGGGAATATAGAGCTCTGGTTCTTCTGTGTAAGGCACTGCCTTCATCTTTTCATTGACCGAACTCATGGAGGGTGGATAGTCTCTCAGATACCAAAGCGCTTTTCTGTGTCTGCGCATGTGCTTTAATACTTCTATCCGCTGAATAAGTGGTGAATATAGCTGAAAATTGACTTCTACCGGTTCCCCTTCAACCACGTTGCGTAGAGTAAACGTCGCGCCTAACGTGTTTTGCCAATGGTTCTTGGCTATACAGATTCCTACAAATCTAAGAGAAAAGTGCAAGAAAGTATAACAATAGGGAAGATATCTGTTTAGAAACATTGTTTTTGTTATTCAAATGTGCCAACCACAGGAACAAAAGACCCTCTGTTTCGAGAGTCAATGAGGCTCTGGTTGCCAGTTATTAATGACAATCGGTGACGTAAACGATATCTTCGCTATAATAATAATAATAATAATAATAATAATAATAATAATAATAATAATAATAATAATAATAACAACAATAATAATAAATAAATAATAATAAAATTTTATACACAGCCTATAGAGTGTTTTTCCAACGCCATCAAATTGTAAAATCAAAGCTGCGAGGTTTTCTGGTTTTTTTAATCCATACCAGGTAATAAAATTATTTGGAAGGAGATCTTTTTACCAGGCCCCGTAATGTTTTTCATTTTGAGAATACAGCATTTTGAATTTTTGAATTTTCGCCTTGCGTGACACCAAGACAGTAGGGACTTTAAGATAGTGGACAACGGTAGGCTGGGACGGTTGGATGCGTATACCGGAGACTTTGGACGAGTATGGTAGAAAGGCGCGAAAATTTTTAACTTAAGACTTCGGCCAACACGATCGTAGGACGGTGGAATAAACATGTCTTTTGAAGAGGCGAGAAATTCTCTTGTAATTTCTTTTGCAGAAGGTTCAATTAGCGAGGAGGAATTTCTTATTTTACACCATGAATACGAATCAGTGAATCCTCTTTATCCTTACTGGGAATTTGAACCATTTCAAATTGTTTAGATTCCTTGGATTCTAGCGAGTGTAAATCCGCTAAGAGTAATTGGTTCATAAACAAAAAATCCGGCTACAATTATCTCTTTTACCTTTCTTTTCTGCTTTCCTCCTGTGTCATGGTGGATTATGGATAACGCTACATTGAAAACAAGCAAATTTTGGTTTGAGCCGCGATGTGACCGAGTGATGTCTTTGAATGAACTCAGAATTTTCGCTAGATTTTTTCATTTCAGCGATGGATAAATCAAGACAAACGCAACCAAATGCACATTTAACCCATTGGATGATCAGTTTTCAATGCATAATAAAGGAAAAGACTAAAATAGTGCGAATAAGTATGGATGAATTCCTACCGTTTTCACCGTAGATTCCACGACGAGAAAGCCGGCGAAAACATACCGTCCTAGAAGCACGACGGTCAAATATCACGAGGATTTTGCGTGACATGACACTCGTGTACTATCTTAAAGTCCCTAGTAACTGAGATTAAACTCTCTAGTTCAAAAAACAGTTCCGCCTTGTGATTTTTGGCAAATTATTAAGCATTAAAAGCTGTAGAAGCAGGGCTTGAAATTGCGACTCACTGGTCGCCAATGCGACCAAAAATTGAGGGCTGGCTACTAGATTTTCAGCACTGGTCGCCAGCTGGCGAATCACATTTTGTCTGATAACCCAAGATAAACAGCAGACAACTGTTGTATTTGAATCTTTATATGATGAAATCGTTCGGAACTGGTAGCTAGAACACGACTCACCTTTCTTTCCCCATTAAAATAATGTATAAATACTACAAGAAAATCGGTTTCTCTAATTGTTAATTAATAGCACAAATGTACTTCGATACTTCGATCACCGCGTTTACTAGGCGCCATATTGTTTCAGCGGCTTCATGGGATCGTGGGCGCACTTGAACACCGTATGCTTCTTGCCGGTTACCGTGAATTTTGCGCCCGGAAGACGAAGATTCGGCAAGAAGGTTAATTGAAAATTTAAATCCATCGTCATTTGTGAATGCTGAAAGCGTAGATTTAGCGATATTACCGAAGGACCTCCTCGGAACTAGCTTTATATTGATAACATATTGATAATGAAGCTAGACATCGCACAATGAGTTTGAAATTTGCATGGAACCTTCAAAAAGCAAAAAAGTTAATTTCAAGCCCTGAGAAGACCTATTTATGCTCATTAAGTTCAGATCACAAGTCAAGCAAAAAGAGAGCGTTAGAGTTAAAATGTATTTCGTGGATTTAACAAATGTAGTTTTCCTGTCCTTGAAATAACTGTGGTTTCTTCTTGGAAAAGGTGCTTCCCGAGTGGACTCTTCTGGTGGAAATACTACTAGTACAGGATTTTTGGGCTGCCATCAAGGATTTGCACATTTTACCATAGAACAAAGGCCCATTCAAGTTTTGAAAGGGCGGGGGGGGGGGGGGGGGGGGGTCAGGCAGTTACGACGAAAAAGATCTTACACCAGAAAATAAGGATGAAGAAAATTTTAATGTAAACAAGTACGTGTAACACGTAAAGGAAAATACCAAAGGAAATTCATACACTATACACTAAGAAGCCATTGCCCAACCCTAAATTAAGCCAGGCCAATGCAGGCAAGTACTTGTATGTCTTTTGAAAGAGCACCCTAGATTATAAACCTAGCTTATGAGCTATTTTGGACAAATTAAAAAAAGTCGAAGAAAAAATACCATAAAGCAGTCAAGGACAAATAATTCACTGCCAACTGTCTCTTACTGATTTCCCTAACCACAAAAGTTTGTGCCCAAAGCAATTGCACGATAAATGTAAATGTACTTACTTGAGTCTTCCTTTGGCAATGAGAGGATCTGCTCTGGTGACTGCTACAATACTGCCGACAGAGAAATCCTTCATGTCCAGTTTCTGCAACCTGTGGTAACAGTCCTTTTGTTCCAAGTATGTCATGACATCCGTTTTAGCTTCTTCAGGAGAATCTGGAAATCCATTTGGCCAGCCTTTTTCTTTCCAGAGAAAACGGGGTTCTGGAGTAGTGCCTTCCAGTGCCACTTTAGCATTGGGTAGAGTCTTGTAGATTGATTTGACATCAAGTTCTGCTGTACTTGTCTGGTACCACTTGTCCACACTAACTTTTATCTGTGAGACAAGAAAATTTTATGTGATTTTCGAAGATTGCAATTGAGAAAGCAGTTTCAAAGAAATCTGAAAAAATTACTGTACGCTTGACTAGAACACGTGACAGTGCAATATTGTGCCACGCATTGCTCTATCACTGAGTTATCAAGTGATCTAGGAGCATTTTCAACTACATGTACAACTTTGTTATAAAGTCAATCAGGTGGATTGAATCCAGTGCCTACACTGTAAATCACATACTTGTAAATGCAAAGCCTCCTTTATCACGTCTAAAGCTTTGTTACAAGCATAACAGGTACAGTAGAAAAGAGTCCCTAGAGTACGGAAAACACCAGGACAAGTCCTCAACAGAACTAATAACGTTTGGTAACACTAGCAAACCCTAGGCGATTTTCACACAAAAGAGAGAGACAAAAAGACATGCTCATCAAAATGCACAAGTATAGTGTTCGTATAAGCTCAAGCAAAATCACACTCCAATTGAAAGCATTAATATTTTGATCATTATTGTCTCTTGTTGGGAGATCAGACACTATTTTAACCTCATACTGTAGCTAACTGAGTCCACATAAGATGCTTATGCATAAAAAGTCAAAAAAATAATAAAGCTTTAAGAGAGATCTACAATGTAACTGGGTGTGGCATCACCTTTCTTCACCCAAAGGTAGTGAAGCGCAAAGAATAGATACCGGTAAGCTCTTGATCTAAAATAAATATGTGTAGCCCGAGGCACCAGGATTTCATTTCTAATGGTGGCGTTAAGTTGAGAGTTGAAAAAAAGAAGTCTTTGATTTGCACTAGCCCTAAAGACTTTCATGTCATTGACAAACAAAACTGCTGATTACTGGTTTATAAATTGCATAATGTTATAAAATGCCATAAAGGGCAGTGTTTAGACATACATGTAAGTCCTCTAATTTGAGACCGCTACATTGTCTGTTTAACAGACTA
Organism: Montipora capitata; assembly: GCA_949126865.1. Taxonomy (NCBI): domain Eukaryota; kingdom Metazoa; phylum Cnidaria; class Anthozoa; order Scleractinia; family Acroporidae; genus Montipora; species Montipora capitata. The sequence continues at coordinate 20,608,956 of OX421446.1, forward strand.
AAGCAACTTCAAAATACCTTGCCACTTAGGAATGGTTCAAAGGTAATGCTCCTGTGCTACAGTAGGGCAAAGAAAAGGGAAAAAAATTGGTCCTGCACTTGTGATAATGCCTGTACGAACCCCATTTTCACAGTGAAATCTTATGCCTGCACTTGTGCTTTGAATGAGTCACTAGTGAAGTCCCGGCTTATGGCATCAATCACTTGATTACATCATTGGCTGTCGAAAAAAAGGGACTTTTGCTCCTGTGGTTGGCACATTTGAATAACAAAAGCAGTGTTTGCAAAAAGATATCTTCTCTACTGGGAACTGATTAATCAACTTGATATTTTAAATTTCTCGAAACACATGTATGTACTGTACCTTGTGTTTGTTATGCAACGTGGTAACATCAGTCCTTGTTTGCTGCAAATTTTGCACACTTTCTTGGGTAGTATTGTTTGACTCGTCTATGTGGTATCCCTTTTTCTCTACCCCATTTGAAAAAAACAATAAAATTTTACCCTCTTTAATTTTAAGGCTACGTTGTTGAATACCCCACAACAATAGCTATTCTGCGTACATGTAGCTCTTACAAATGGCTACGCAGAAATGCTTTTGATATATCAATATTCACACATGGCTACTGTACGAGGCTTTATGGCTAAATTTGAATAATTTTATTATGTTGTTTGGAAATCTCCCTTGAGACTTGTGAGACAAAGAAAACAGAACTAAGCCGTGAAATTTGACCACAAAGTCTCGTAGGCATGCCTGAAAAGTGATCTAACAAACTCCATCTCGGCCTATTGCTCTCTTATCTACAGTTGTTAGGCCTAGGCACTGATTTCAAACTGGTTAGCTTTAAGTTATTGTAGTGCTTACCAACAGTTATTACGGCTTGAGTAACTTCGCTGAATTATAAATAAATTACAATGGAATAGCTGCATAGACGTGTAGCTGTTGCCAGTAAAATCCGTTTTCAGGTTGAATCTGTTTCAACCTAGGTTAAATTGGTGATCCTCATTTTACCTAGGTTGAATATGTGTTGATTTGAGCATGGTCGTCATTGTAGTGTAGTGGTGAAGACACAGTAATACAGATCCACGGGGTGAGAGTTCGAGTATCGATAAGTGCATACATAGTACAATTCTTTGTTCCCTTACTATGTTGCAACGTTGAGACTGAATAAGTGTAGAAATACAGAAACCAATACGATGATACCAAAGATTAAGAATGATGTGTTGAGTTGCGTAAGACAGAGCTTGAGGAGGGAAGGTATAATTATTCTTTTTAGAGGGGGTTTAAGCCAGGTAGAGTGCATAATTCAACCCACAAGGTAAAATGCGGATCACGAATTTAACCTACAGCTGTAGGTTAAAACGAATTTAACCTGAGAACGGATTTTACCTGCAACATAGCCACCTTCCAGAGAACTTGAGTGAATTATGAATAAATGAGAACTCGAGTAGCTGCATAGACGCGTTGCCGGCTGCACCGTGTAGCTAGAGATGCGGGGTACTCTGCAATTGCTGCAAATTTGCTCCAATTTCAAATTTCATGAATGCTGATTACACTGAAGCTGCCTTTTAAATGCTTGTTGATCTTCTCATTTAAATCAATATGAAATGGTAATAAGTTTTTGCAAGTCACAAATGAATCTCTATAATTCTACTGCAGAATTTATTACTCAATACAACTGTATTCAGGTCAACTTAAACTTTCATGCCAAGAAGTCTTGCCCTTGGTTCCAAATTGCAAATTTTTTTGAACAATTTACCTGAGATGGAATTCAGATTCTTAGGTTTCCTTTCCGGTTGTGGAATACTTTCCAAGCGTCTCTCGAGATTTCGGAATACTTTCTCATCTATATATGGCGACAACAGTTTCAGCCTGGATCTCAATCGGGACGCCATGTTGTTCGACGCGGGCAACCGCTGATTTAGCGCTGATCACCCACCTATCGAGGTCTTCAAGAGATAAATTGAAAAAAAAAAAACAATAACAACACGTAAACGGAAAAAAACTATTGAGGGAATGGAAGTAAATATGTACGATATACCCAAAACAAACCTCTTTCAAAGCTTTTTGCAAAGAGAAATGCTTCATAGATTCGCACGTATTTTTTTAGTACGTTGAGCCTTCTATTTGTCACAGGACTTTTCATGTAAGCATACATTACGTTTTCGAAAGGAATTGTGGGATAGCGTTGATTTGCGCCATCTTGCTTTTTATCAGGTTGACAAAACGTTTGTTTGGAAGGTTATTACTTTAATTTGGAAGTCGTTGGAAATCGCTTGCAAGCATGCCTCGAATCATAATTAAAGGTGGTGTGTGGAGAAACACAGAGGTTTGTGATATTCTGTTTCTGTGGAAAGACATCTGTACGTACGGTATACGTAGATATATATAACGTACACTGTAGTAATGAGTTTTAATTTCCGATTATACATCTACCTCTACATCTAAATTTGATTTACCGCTTGAAAATGTCCTGAGACATCGAACCATCTTTTTCTTGTGTATAGCCCTTAAATTATTTTCAAAACTGTGTGTCCAAATCTATTCCATTTTCAAGCTTGCCTTTTTTCTCTCAAGGATGAAATCCTCAAGGCTGCTGTGATGAAATATGGGAAAAACCAATGGTCTAGAATCGCTTCTTTACTGCACCGCAAGTCAGCCAAACAATGTAAGGCGAGATGGTAAGTGATATCATAATCAAACAACTTGAAGTAACACAGGGCAAGTGGACAGAACAAAGAATACAGTACCGCTCAGAAATACGTTAACCAAAATATGCGCACAATACGCGTATATCTATACGCGTATGTGCGTATATCCATACGCGTATGTGCGTATAACCATACGCGTATGTGCGTATACCGATATACGCGTCTGCCTCATTAGCTTGCTTATTGTTTTGCTTATTGTTATAATAAAGAATACATGTAGCTTGACAGCACTAAAATAGTACACGGCTACGAACTACATGACAAAGACGCACTTCCACAAACAGCCGTCGCGTTCGGAATACGACGAAACCACGCACGGATGTTTATTTCATCGATAAACATACAGTTCAGGTTCAGAGTTATTTTGTTCCACACTATTAAAAGAGAGAATTAATAATATACAAAAGGCACACCATCAATAAACATGCAATTCACGGAAAATCTTCGAGTTTACCTCGCCGAATTCGACGGAAGTTCTACTCCTATTTGAAAGGTGTTGCATTACCTGTCACGATTTCCTCAGCTCTTGATGTGAGTCGTACGCAAATTTTGATAGATCGTTGTTCGGGCAGTTCCTTCTACATTAATTTGCTATCAGTTTAAAACCAGCAGTATCAAAATGATACGATACTAAAGAAATTGTTTCCCATTTATGAGTTGGTCGCTTCTCTTCATCAAAAGTTTTTAATTGAACGGAAAGGTAGAATGGAAATGAATTGTTGATTTATCTTTCGATTGGATCAATTTCACAGCCGTGAATATTATTTTTCACTCCCAATTTCACCACGTGAATTTTTACCCTTAATTTCAGGACGTGAAAGTTTTCACCGATCATTGACGGCATGAATAGTTTCATGCCAAGAGTGAAAGTTTCTTATCGTAGAGTGATTACGGCGTATTCACGCCGTGAAAAGTGAAATTCACGCACCGGGCAATGAAAAAATTTCACGGTTTTCAATGAATCCATAAGGCCCTTTTTGCGTGAAGGGTCACAAACGATACGCGTATTTGAATGCCAAACTTAAGACAAATTTTTTTTTCCCTTCTGATTCATGAACATTGAATTACTTTTGCTTGTTATCCAAAAAATTCGCGACGGGAAGCGAGCTGCGCGTTTGTAACATGGTAGCCTTTGCAGTATGTAAATTTTCTGTTATCGGCTTGTGGCTTTGTTCAGATCCAAAAGTTCTTTGTTTTACTCAACAATCCAACACAAAGGAAATTTATGGTACTGAATAACAAAGGAAAATCAGACGCGCATGAATATACGCATGTGTGCGTATAAGTATATGCGTATGTGCGTATAAGCATACGCGTATATGCGTATACACTGCGTATGCGCAGTTAACGTATATCTGAGCGGTACTGTACATTCGTTTACAGTATCATGTTTAGGAAGCCCTGATTGTAATTTGCCTTAATTTTCAGGTATGAATGGCTGGATCCCAGCATTAAAAAGGTAAGACTGTATTGTAAAAGAATAACAAACAAACAAACAAACAGTGACAGATTAGCCTTTTTCATAATTTTGTTCTTAGCTACCTTGCCTTTGAAAACCTAAAAAGTTAGAGTTGACCTTTTCAGGGCTTGAAATTGCGACCAATACAGTCGCATTTGCAACTTAATTTTTCCCTTTGCGACTAAAACATCTGGAGAAGTCGCAAATTTGCGACTTGTTGTCACCTTTGCTCTTTCGAAACAAAAGGGTTAGCAGTTGCCACTTTTGCTGCTACTTTCGCTAAAATAAATAAATAAATAAGTAAATAAATGACAAAATTGTTTTGTTTCTCGCTGTGAATTTTCTCTGATAGCGTAATTGTAGAGTAATTTAGCTGCGATGTTACGTGCACAGCTCCATTTCTTCGATCATTTGCCATTCTCAGCGGTTTCTTTACACACAAGTATTGCGGGCTCATATTTTTGTGCTAAACCGCTGACAACACAATGAAGCGTGGCGATTTTGCGACTAAAATTTGCAAAATTGCGACTAAATTTTCGTATCTTGTCGCAAAATTGCGAATGGATTTTTTCGTTAATTTCGAGCCCTGCTTTTTTGTTGCAAGCCTTGCTTCTTTTGTTATAATAATAATAATAATAATAATTCTTATTAATCAATACAAAATGTAGTTGTTTGTTCCAAAAAGCATGGTTTAGAAAGCCAAAAACGACTTATTAGATGGTTTTGCAGTGGTGGATGACTGTGTTGAAAAGGTGATACACTGTAGGTAAAGAACGAGAAAAAAGGTGAAATACAGGGATCTGCCATCATACAGTGAAGTAGAGTATCGGACCAAGGCAAACAGGCGGTGATTTTTGCCAACAAACAGCTACTTTTGAGAGGAACATGTAAAAGTACATTGTACATGAAACTTGATTGAAAAAACAAGAGGCCCTATGCTTATAAAGCTCACCATTGAGAAAAATTACATGTATGTTTGTAACAGACTGAATGGAGTCGTGAAGAAGATGAAAAACTCCTTCATTTGGCAAAGCTAATGCCAACACAGTGGCGAACCATTGCACCTCTGATTGGTCGGACAGCAGCACAGTGCCTTGAAAGATATGAGTTTCTCCTGTAAGTCAGTCCTGCATGTAGCTCTGTACATTTCCTTTATCATTTTAATTTTCCGTTTTAGACTCCCTCCCCTTCTGCTCTAAGAGGTTACAATAATCTTCCACCAATTACATGAATTGAACACTGCAATGTTTTTGTTTTAAAATTTGACAATAGTAATAATAATTGATTGCAATCTCTTCTTTTGAGTCTTCCCGTACATGTATGTACTTGTACACACTGTACATGTAGTGTTTTTCATTCTCATTACATGTATTTGATTTTTAATGTGGCTGGAATAATCAAGAATTTGTAGCAACTCACCTTAACTCATGATCAATAATTAAAATTTAATGTTGACTGAAGAACATCAAATTTGAATTTAAAGCAGCAGGTCAATTTCTTTTGGTGGCATGGCCTTGCAGGAAGGCTATTATTTACCCTGTTATATTTTCACATTTTCTGCTCATTATCTCCTTTTTTTGGTAAGTATTTCAGTGACTGGTTTAGTAAGTTTTTCTAGTAGTGGTCATTTTAGGATTACCATGGATACAGTGTATCTTCTTTTTCCCAAGCAATCACCCCTTGGCTGACCACCAACCTTTGAATCCAACCAGCCCTATTAGTCTTTCTACTGCATCATTCCTACATGTACATGTAATTTATTGTATTATTTTTGTGTTTCGTTTTCGTTTTCTTTTTCCAGAGATCAAGCGCAAGCTAAAGAAGGAGAAAAAGATGAGGGAGATGACCCAAGGAAACTTCGGCCAGGAGAAATTGACCCAAATCCTGAGACAAAGCCAGCTAGGCCAGATCCCATTGATATGGATGAAGATGGTATGAAGAAGTTTGTACATTATACAGTGCTGGAAATAACAGTCGGTCATCGGACATTGTCCGACCAAATTTTGAAAATGTCCGGCCAATTTCACATTATGATCAGACACGATGACTGAACATCTCACCATCAGATCTTGAGTTCTCTTCTTCAAGGTGTTGTCAGTCAATAAATTATGTCCAGTCCAATTTGGCAAATGTCCGACCAAAAGGAAGATTTGAAAGGACATGTGTCCTGTGAATAAAGAAAAATTATTTCCAGCACTGTTATACCACAATTTATGCCTTCCCCAATTGTTATTATTTTTGGGATTGTTACCAACTGAGCTGGTGTGAGCTCTTGTTGTACATGTACAATGTAGGCTTTTTTTTGTTGTCAACCTAATCCCATTCTTACTGTACATAGATGGCAAATTTACATGTACATGTACAATGTATGTTGATCTCAGAACTTCTCAGTCTTCTTGTGAAGGGTAATTTCAAAGAAAACCTGATGAAAGGAAAAAGAAAAGCAGAGCTAGAATATGAAAATACCTTGTACACAAATGATTTTTGATTTTTGGTTTTCAGAGCTGGAAATGTTGTCTGAGGCCAGAGCTCGCTTGGCAAATACTCAGGGAAAAAAGGCCAAGAGAAAAGCAAGAGAGAAGCAGCTGGAGGAAGCAAGGTGAGAGGCAGTCCAGTGTCTCTTTTTTAACATTTTTAAACTGTTTTATTGGAAGAATGGTTGGCACCAGTACAGCACCTGTTTGCTATTGTCATCATTGTAATTGTTATGGAAGTGACCCCAGGATTGTTGCGTTCATCTTCACAAAGGTACACAATGTACCTGTAATTGTGTTTTTAAAATAGTATGGGTAATCAAATTATCTGAAAGAGAAGATTGTCATCCACTGTCAGATCTAAGTCTGCAACGCCTCAATTTACCGATACAGAAACAATGCAGACCAGACCCTAACTAATGCAGACCTCAGCCTGGTTTCAGTATTGGTAAGGAAGTGATCTATAACCAGCTCATTTCTCTATGTGCTGGTTTACAAATTACAATGTCACCGTATGCATGCCCTACAGTACACAAACAACGTTTAATAATACAAAGGTGCTGAAAAAAGTCTGATAAGAGCACATCTACACATACATGTAGTTCAGTTGTTTCATGTAAGATGGTTTACTACAGTTTTCCAAAGAAAAAGATCAAGATTTTGAAATCTGTGAAATTACATGTACAATGTAAAGCAACATGATGTCTCTTCTGAAGTGTTAGTTTCTGTAATTAATTGACAGTTGAATTGATGTCAAATGTAATTTAACCTAAGAAACGAGATGCTTCCGTGAAGCATACACTGGGTTGCCTGTGGTACGTGTTACAGAAAATCAGAAGGCACTGAATTGTGTGGTATTGAACTACAGCATTCCGGTCTCTGAAGAATAACAAATAAAAGAGAAGTGAGAAACATTGGCTTCTGGGCTGACATGTTGATAATTTTCAAGTTCCCTCACAACTTCTTTTCACCACAAGTTTAAGCGTGCCCTCTGAGCATCTGATAGCTTTGTAATACCAAAGTTCACTGAAGTTTAAGCCCTGTCCAGCGGGGTTAGTGTTTGGATGGGAGACCAAAACAATATACCCCTCATAAAACAGAAGCATCGGACCGAAAATACTATTAATGCTAACAAATGCGAACTCAGCAAGGTACATATTTTGTTAGCTTGCTTTATGCAAAACAAGAACATTATTCTAAAAGCTTATTCTATGCAAAAAGTAGGTTCTGGAGGTAATTTTGAGAGTGGAAATCAAGGTTACGCTGCAGACGGCAAATACAAACTCACGATTAAATTAAGTTAACACACCAGAAAGACTCTAACCTCATTTTGACAAGAAAATGCTTTACTATTGCCATAAAATAACTATCCAGTTAAGCTCACATATCATAAAACATGATGAATTCATAAAGACCACCTTTTCCAGCGAACAATTTTTTGAAACAAACAACATATTTGCTATTAGAGGCAAAACCCCCCTTCTATTTCATTACGTACGTGAAGAGAAGAAACTCAGTCGTGTCAAATATCTGCAATATTGCAACAAACTAAATTTCAGGATCAAACCGTTTCCATGAAGAACCTTTTCCTTGAATAATGAAGCACAAAATACACGACAAGCTTTCTTTCAAATAATTCTTGGCTGTTACATTTCCAATTATTTTTTTTGCCTGAAGACTGTGCAGAGTTGATCACAGATCCACATAAGGTGTTTGATTCGTTCAATCGTTCTCTGTCTTTGTTGAACCCATAAGTTACCAGAGAATTTTCCATTTGGTTTCAGTGTTCTACATAACAGCACACTTGGTTAAATATTATTTTAGAAATACAGCTCACTTTGATTTCGGCTCAACGGGCGATAGAGTGTTGTCGAAGTCCATTACTCGTCGCTTTTGAGATTCCAGGTGTTGGTTTTTCACCGCCTGCCTAGTTTATCCAACTGACTTTCCATTATTGAGCTCCATAAGGGTATATTTTATTTAAGGATCTACTAAAACGCCATTCACGTTACTTGACTTTCGACGGCATTACAGGCTAAGTTAATGATTCTCCTGTGTCCACCAGAGAAATCTACGCATTTCCACTACCCTCTCGATCCTAAGAAAATACGCGCAGAAGGCTCTATGCACAAAGACACCACTTACCAGGGGAGTGACAGGCAAGACTTTTACCGACACGCAAAATTAAAAAAATTAAAAAAATAAAACAAATAAATCCCACCCACTTTCCGACTGGGATTGCCATACTGGCAACCCAGTAATAAATACAAATCAGGGGAAATGCCAAGTGATACATGTATACAGTAAGGAGGTCATCAGAGTTTTCCAGCTGAGTATTAAATTTTTCTCATTATTGTTGGCAAAAGCAAGGAAGTTACAATGTAAAGTGTAGGGATAGTGGAAACAACCAGTCAAAGCCATGTTCACAACCGGTCAATTTGCTTGGCCCTCGATCAACCCCCTAAAATGAAAGTGTTCATTAAGTTTGGTTCATGATTGTTTCAGACGTCTTGCTGCTTTGCAGAAGAGGAGAGAATTGAGAGCCGCTGGTATAGAGTAAGTAATCATCTCCTTTGCTGTCATTCATAGCACAATCTGGAACAATAGTACGTACATGTACAGTGTTTGTTATTTAGTAGCATGTGCATATAATTTGCGTACATGATTCATGCATATGAGTATTCAAGTTTGTGTCTGCTGGAGTGTAGTAATCTGTCTAATCTATGCCATTAATTTTGTTTTTCAGAATACGAAAACATCGTAAGAAAAGGAGAGGTGTTGATTACAATGCAGAAATCCCCTTTGAAAAGAAACCTGCTCAAGGTACATAATACATTGTATGCTTCAGGGGTGATGTAATGACAACCTTCAAGAGTAATCTCTGTCTGTGTGGTTTAGTTCAAACGTACAACTTACATGTCTTGACTGTAATACAGTAATTTCATTGTAAATGTTGTGGTTTCAAATTTTTCAAATTTTTTTTTATCAACTGTCTAAAAAAGGTATTCTCCTTTTTTGGGGTGTAGTTAAAAAACAGGGGCTTGGGTTTTTAGGGGTCTCAAAAAGAATGAGACAAAAGAAGCCATTTTCTGTCCATCTACTTCTACCCCTCTCCGATCTTCACCAGTGCCTCTATTCTTCCCCACCCTTCCTTCAGACATCTGACATTACTCTTGTGCTACACGATTTGCATAGTACAGGATAGGAATCGTGTGACAAAGGATGTGATTTGTGTAGAGCAGGAAACACGACACACAAGGTGGTACTGTAACTTACACATGTAATTTTGAGCAGTACAGTAACTGTACAATCGTGTACATATATGTAGGTCTGTCCATCTTGGTTGTGAGAGATGTAAGCATTATACATGTACATTGTACTTGTGTGGTTTGAACATCGTTTGTGTTTTCATTATTAATTTTTGTTCCTTGTAGGTTTCTATGACACTGGTGAGGAGGAATTGCCTGACTATCAACCGGATTTCAAAAAGCTACGGCAGGATCACCTGGAGGGCAAAATGAGGGATGATATTGAACAGGTGATACCTGCCAAGTGGAAACTAAGTTTGGTTATGAAATAGTTGATATGACTGTAATCTTACATGTATGTAAAAATGTTTGCATAAGTTTTTGTTGAGTCCACTTGCAATGTCTTGTTCATTTTCATAGAGCAGACTAATACTCTGGACATTCTGTGAGCTTACCATTAATTTGCAAACTTTAAATGAAATAATATTATTGAGGGAATTTAAGAGACCTGAGCTGGGCTAAAGCATATTATACACTGTATACACAGTGCATTCTCTAAAAATAATAATGTTATTGTTGCTTTGTACATGTACACTGTACATTTGTGACCTCTGTTTCAGTTTTAATTAATAATTTAGCCTAACAATTCCTTGAAATTTTTATTTGCTACTCTTTCCTTCAAATTGTTACTCTGCACAGTACATGTACAGTTTTTACACTGTACATGTAAGACGGGCATCTACTTTAAATGCAGTTAAATGCAATTTAACGGAGTTAACAACTAGGAGCACAAGTTTTACCTTCGCGGTCAGCGGTTTGTTAGATATGCACATGTGCCAGGATTCTTTGTGTTCTTGGTCCATAGGGCGTTGTAGCAGTTTTGTTGGTGTTATAGTCAGCGTTTTCTGAGCGTTAGCGTTTTCCTGAGCGTGGGGACTCCTTGGAGGCTGTCTCCCCTCCCCTGTCCCTCCCTTTCTGTCCACTGTTTTATCAGTGTGACGGGTGCCTGCTTTCTCCCTCCACGTGGGGGCTCATGGCTGGGTTGCCTGGATTTGCCAGCCATGGGAGCGGTCTCCATCTGGGAGCTGGCTGCCAATAGTGGAAGCTCCTGGATGTTTCAGGCACCCAAGCTCCACTTTGTGAGACAGTTGTTAACTTAATATTTATCATGTTTATAGCAAGAGAGAAAGAAAGACAAAGAGAAAATGAAAAAGAGAAAGGAAAATGACTTGCCTGGAGCTGTCATGCAGATTAACAAGTTAGTGCTATAAATTAGAGTGATACACCTTGGCCCATTTTCTTGTTTTTTTAGCAGTCTTGTGACAAATGAACTGTTATAGTGCAACACGCCTTACTGTGGCTACCCAACAAACTTTCACATTTGACAACTACGTGTAAAGACGTCAACTCAACAACCCATGCAACGGTTTTCAACTTGCAACTGTGCAAACTTTGCGAGGAGGCGTGACTGTCAATCAAATTCACACATCCTGTTTGGCGGACAATTTGTAAAAAACTTTTTTAGGTGGCCACGGTAAAGCGCGTCGCACTGTAAAGAGCTGATGTACAATAGTACATGTATAAATTTGACAGTGGTGTTTCTGGGATAAAATAATGCTGTACAGATAAATTAACTGTTACAAAGAACTCGTGAAAAAATTGCTTTCGAAGTGTTAACTAATGCAGTGGTTTCAAATCAAATACAATAAAGTTGGTCGTTGGTTTGCGTAGAGTAACCAAGTGTTGTCATTATCAAAAACCAATGAATTTTGAAGTCAGGTTTTTATGCTGTGGAAGAATTTGTGCCTATTACATGTATGTTTTCTTGTCCCTTTCAGACTGAACAATCCTGACTCAGTAAAGAAACGAAGCAAGCTTGTTCTTCCCAATCCACAAATTTCTGACACAGAATTAGAAGAGGTAGTTTCACTTTGCACGTTAAATTTTGGCACTGTACTTGTTTAATAATAATATTATGGGTTCCACGGTACATAATTTAGTTTTTGTGGTATCAGGAATAATCAATATTATTGCATGGGAAGCATTCTCAGCTTCATTGGGGCACTCTGATTGGCTAGTTTTCTGTTGGGATTTTACGGTACGGACCATAACCATGGAAACGGTCCCTTTCCGTATTTTTTCCTCTCCCCTGGGAAATTCAAATTGAGCGAAACAAAACGTTTTTGAGAAACGGAATTTAATTGTTTCTCGTGACAACAATACAATTATAACAAGCGGAATTTAGTTTTACATGTAAAAGATTACCGTTCAAAGTTTGCTGATGGAGGACGAAATTTATGAGCATTCACCAAGCGGAGAAGTGTCCGACCGCTCAAAGAAACGATACCATATAATAAGCAACTTGCTAACCTCACTTGCTGGGGACCGTACTGGGGAATACATGTATTAACCTTCGGTCATTTGCACAACCTCGGGCCAATATTCCCCAGTACGACCGGGACGGTTACTCGTTCGGTTACTAAATAACAGCGCATTTTTGTTAGATTGTGAAAATGGGCCAGGCTAGTGAGACAGCTCGTTTATCAGTGGAAGACAATCACATGGCATCAAATGCTCTGTTGAGTGAGTACTCAGTGACTCCTGCTGCTGCACATGCGCTGAGGACACCTCGCACACCGGCAGAACAAGACACTGTATTGCAGGTACTTTTTTTCATTTTTTGATTTGTTTGCACAAGTAACGCAGTTGACGAATGCTTGGAATTGGCCTATAAAAATGTGTCTCTGATGCCTTTCAAAGATTCGGTACAAAGCAAGGCTGAGTCAGAGAGGAAGCAGATACATGTACTAGGGGCCTTTGGATTATAGGACGAGGACGAGGTCAAGTACGCGTTTTGACTATAATTTTGCTAGCACCGTGGAAAAAATCATCGCATTCTTTACACGGCTGTGCAACCTAAAAATCCTGCTCGATTTTCAAGCTTCGCTCAGGTTTTTGCGATCGTCATATGATCGATCATTGGAATGTGATTAACATCAAATTAACCAATCAAAGAGCTCAGATTGATAATTGTCCGTCTTGGAGGGAAATTTGAGCTTTTTCGATTTGAAGTTTTTATGGAACATTTCTTCGATCAGTTGAATCGGCCGTTACAACTGTCACAAAATAACGTGACGTCAAGCGCTCTCGCATCGTTAGGGTTGTCTGCCTGTGCTCTTTATTAGCAGTATACATGTAGGTTGCTCAGTTATTCTTATTGGTGGTAACGGAGCCTTTTTGCTGATCGCAAAATGCCAAAACTTCTAACGTGTTGGTGACTTGTTTTGACACGACGACATTTTCGCTAAACCTCATACGAAAATGACGACAGTAAGGCGTTTTTCCCGCCAAAATGACGCTGGTTTGCGCGCACTCACTGTTGTTCTATGAGAAAATCTCCTACTCATAGTCGTTCTCGTCCTACAGCTGTAGAATCTAAAGCTCTCTACTACATGTATCAGAAAGCTAACATAGTAGGTGTATGCAGTTTGCCAACTGGCTACAGTAGCTCAGTTGATGTTACCCTGGACTTGACAGGCTCGTCAGCCAAACAAATAACATAAACCAAGGAGAAAGCGCTACCTTAAAAATGACATCTGCAGATGGTGAGACTTATCTAAAGTTTGCTTGAAAATAATGATAACCTGTAGGCCCAGTCTTGTAAGTTACTTATTTTTAGAGTAATTTTACAATCCACCTACATTTTGACCCTCTTGTACAGGTACAATAAACGTCTTTATTTTACGAGGGTAACACGTGAAAGTGTAATAGAGATACTGATAAACTTGTGGCCCTCGGTGTGCACCTTGTACCCCCCCTTCCCCCATACTCCGTTGTACGGGTATTCAAAGATACAGCTACATGGATCTGAGGAAGTCGAAACAGACGTCGGTCGAATGAGACGGAGATCGAACTGGCGACCTCCAGCTCAGAATGCTGCGCACGCACCTACTGAGCGACGCCGGTCTTTCTAAGGTCATTCCTGAATGTTGCACTATATTTTCTCACTCACTCACTCATTCGCTGACTGACTGACTGACTTATTCACTCACAAATGTAATAAGAGCTATGAGTTTTCCAATTTCTTGTATACAGATATGGTAAATGTTATTTTGTATTTTTATTAGTTACTGTTTAAACCTTTATTGTAACTAGACCAATACCTCCCTTTGGAGGGCAAGGCGCAATAGAAAATACTATTACTATTGCTATCACTCACTCACCCACACACGGACTGACTGCCTTACTCACTTACTGTCTTACTGACTTACTGACTTACTTACTCACTCACTTACCCTCTGACAAAAGACCATATTTACATGTACCTTAGAAATTGAACCTGTTACGTACATGTAATTGGTGCCCATCTACTCCTACGTCTGAATGAATTTCTCTGATAAAAGGCCTATGCTCTAACCACCGTCATTCAAATCTCCCTCTAGTGGTTAATTTACAGCTCATTTGATGAAGCAAATTACTAGTTACAATTTACACTGTATTTGTCTGTTGTCTACATAGTTGTCTATTCATCCAGTACTAGTACGTCACCTTCCTGTCTCAGGACTTCGAATTTTACGCTTTTAGGAAGCTCAGAACATCTTGGCATTGTCCAATGTGGACACTCCTTTAAAAGGAGGCATGAATACACCTCTTAAGGAGAGCAACTTTGAAGGTGTAACCCCAAAGCACCAGGCCATTCAGACACCAAACATGATGCTTACAACCCCTCACCGCACACCACAAGGAGAAGGCGCAGGTGAGATAGGGAACTTTTCAAGAGTGAACACGGGCAGGGTGAAATTAGTTATCAACGGTTACTGGTAACCAGGAATTGAATGGTAAATTGCACCTGAACTCAAATATTTTTCCTTCCCAATATAAATATCTCCTCCCAGTGCAAACATGTCTTTCACCATTGTTACACATAAATGTTGCTTTTTCTCCCTTCCCCGAGATGATACAATCGGTACTCTGAAGAAAAAATGAAACGTCATCAGTCAGCTACCCCATTCCTTAGTGGTGCACCCCCTCCTAAGAAAAATCTTGAATCCGCCCCTGCCGTGGATTAGTGTAGTAGGCCCACAAGCAGACAACCCTAAGGATGCGAGAGCGCGTGACGTCACGTTATTTTGAGACAGTTGTAACGGCCGATTCAACTGATCGAGGAAAATGTTCCATAAAAACTTCAAATCGCGATGTTTCTTTTCGAAAATTCATTTTATGGACAGCCAGATAAATAAAGTTCACTCACCTACTATTTTCTGCGTTGTCCTGAGTGATTTGAGGGGTTTTTGGGACGCTTCGATTTCCTCTTCAGATCCCATGCGTCGCCACATACAATATAAATAGACAAGGCCTGCAACTTCCAAGACCGCTCACGGCCGAGTGCCTCCAGAATTTAGCCGAATTTCTCCCACTTCCAAAGGTCGCTCGCCTCCCAACCTTGGGCATGTATAAAGTCGGTAATTTACTAGCATCGCGCCAAAAGTCATCAAATTTACACGGCTCTGCAACCTCAAAATCCTGCTCGATTTTCAAGCTTCGATCTTCTGGCAATAACAAAAACTTGAGCTAAGTTTGAAAATCGAGCAGGATTTTGAGGTTGCAGAGCAATGTAAATTTGATGACTTTTGGGACGATGCTAGTAAAATTATCGACTTTCTACGTGCCCAAGGTTGGGAGGCGAGCGACCTTTGCAAGCGGGAGAAATTCGTCTAAATTCTGGAGGCACTCGGCCTTGAGCGGTCTTGGAAGTTGCAGGCCTTGTCTATTTATATTGTATGTGGCATGGGATCTGAAGAGGAAATCGAAGCGTCCCAAAAACTCATCAAATCACTCAGGACAACGCAGAAAATAGTAGGTGAGTAAACGTTATTTATCTGGCTGTCCATAAAATGAATTTTCGAAAAGAAACATCGCGATTTGAAATTTTTATGGAATATTTTACTCGATCAGTTGAATCGGCCCATACAACTGTCTCAAAATAATGTGATGTCACGCACTCTCGCATCCTTAGGGTTGTCTGCCTGTGGTAGGCCTTTGAACAACAGGGCACTAGACATCTAATTGGTTAGACTCGTGTTAGGAGTCACCTTCAGAAAATGTTTTAAAATGTACGTATCTTTTATTTTCATCTTCATCATCATCATCATCATCATCATCATCATTTTATTTCAATGTTCAATTCAACAAATTGAAGAAATACACAGCCCGCATATAGCAAAACTAATCGAGGCGGGCTGTGTAACTTACAATCACATTTAGCAAATTAGATTAATAGTAATTCAAGTAAAGAAATAAATACAATAAAAGTAAAATAAATAGGTATACACATACATTCACAGATAGCTAGCATTTACATAGAGCAAGAACCTATAAGAAGACTTGAAACATAAGAAAGTAATAATTATAGCTAAGGTGTGATTAATGATAACCAGTAATTTTTAAAATTAACGTTGAGACCTCAACATAATCATCCTCATTACCAAGCACCGCAAGTAAAAGTTGGTGAATTTTGTTTTTAAAAGGTTTTTTCCTAAGTTTGCGCAAGTCAGGCTTCAGACAATTCCATAGCTTAGCTCCAAGCGAATTAAGTCGAATACTCAGTCTTGATTTATTAACATATAAGTTACCAAAATCAGAAAACGTCGGATGAACAGATGAAAAGATCACAGATATTCTAAGGTGCAGAATTGGTAGATATGTCTCACCACAATGGCAAGTTCTTGCATTTAACTGAGAAGCACCAAGAATTACTGTGATCTAAGTCATATTGATTCATGTACCTACCAATGAAAAACGCTGTTGTCGTTTTTTTTTTTTTTTTACGGAAGGAACCACCCCACGTATGACGGGAACACCTCAGAGGAGTGGGGGTGGGGTCACGCCCGGCCGGGCATCAGTGAGAGACAAGCTGAATATCAATCCAGAAGAAGCTTTGATGGAAGAATATGAAAATGGCTATGGAGTTAAGCAACAGCAGGTAATGTTAAAGGAAACCGTCGGTTTCGCAAGGAATTAGACGTCAAATTGTCAAGAAGTTCCATGTTCCATAGCTTTCCTTTATGCAATAATCACCTGTTTCAGGCTAAGCTTAGATTATACTTGCATAGAGGACGTGTTCCATTCGGTAATCCTTTGAGATATGTCTTGAAATCCAGGTTTTCGGATTTCTATAATTGAACACTAAATCAATTAACCGGATTTCTTTTGCCAATTTGTTTTTCTCTGAAATCCTCCACTGGCATGGACTCCAGCAAGTGAAGGAAATCCGCCTTCTTTTGTGTTCGATTTGAAAATCGTCACATCTATATCCGGATTCTTAATTCAAACGCGACTCAGGATTTCTGTTTATTTATGTTTTGTCATTTGAAAAATCGCTTCAAGCACAACCTCGCTCTCATTTAATTGGAACGTTTCGTCCCATTCCGTAGCTATATTGGTACGCATATATGATAAACAAACTTTATCAGGGAAGTTCGTTTTGCCATATTGTTCACTAATCTATTTTCCTTCTCTTTCGTATCGCTATGTGTATGTAAATACAAAAATTCAGCACATTCCATTAAAGTGGTACTATGATCAAAAAATCATATCCTTTTTTTCTTCAGATTTTGAAAGCGTGTTCGCTTAACACCTAACTGGCAAAATTTTGAGCTTTGAGTTTTATCCGAAGGCTGTTTATTTTCAGTGTAAGGTTTGGATTTCACGGTCCGCCATTACTCACGTTCAAAATTGACCGATTGGGCATCAGAGGGTTGGATCTAGAGAAAATGACGTCATTTACTCACTAGCTTAAAATTTCAGCGTGTAAACGCAATTTATTATAAATTATATGCAAAACACGGGTTTAAAAGTCTGAAAGCCCGAAACTCCCGTGCTGCATATTAATTCAGCCGCGTACACACGCATTGCATTCTTAAACTAGTGAGTCTTTGACGTCATTTTCTCCTCGACCCAGCTCTCTCAAGATTTTAAAGTTAGTAATGGCGGACCAATAAATAAGAAAATTGCAGTTAAAATAAACAGGTGTTTTTTCAAAATCAGAACTTAAAACTTGGATCATTTAGT
>OX421446.1:20631917-20649417 GCA_949126865.1 Montipora capitata
CTGGCTGCAAACCGCACCGCGCTCGAAAGCGAGCCGCTGGAAACGTTTACAGAAAAAGAGATAGCGAATGCGCGACAGTTGCTGGCGAATGAAATGGAGTTTGTCAAATCCAAAATGGCGCATGGAGATCTCCCGATAGAAAGTTACACCAAAGTGTGGGAAGAATGTTACGCTCAGGTAGGTAAAGGACCAGTAGACATGTAAATGGTGCCATTGCTGTTTAAAGCTAAAAAAGCAACAGCAACAACGATCTTTATTTTCACATCATACTTGATAAGAAAAGAAAGTGTTACATATAGGATGATCATGATAAAACGAACAGTAGATGATAAGAGGACATTGTGAAAGATGTCGTGGAACTTAATGCAAGAACGTTTTCATGTTTTCTCCTAGCCTTGAAATGATATTTTTAATGTGGTTAAATGCAATTTAACCTTGTTAACAACAAAGAGATGCTAGTTTTCCGCGCGTTTAGGTCCTCAATGGAGCGGTTTGCTTAGCGGTCAGCAGTTCATTCGTACGTGCACAGGCTCACGTAGGTCACACGGTCTTAGTGTAGCGGCCATTTCAAGGTACGTGGGAAGAGTGTTGTGCGGCCTCGTTTTTTAGCGGTTTTTCTGCCTGCCTCTCCCCCCCCCCCCCCCTTTTTTTTCCCACTTTTATCACAGTGTGACGGGTGCCCGGATGTCCCTGTGTGTGGGGGCTCATGGCTGGGTTGCGGGGATTGCTAGCCGTGGGAGCGTTTTACTGTCTAGGGGCTGGTTGATCACAGGGGAGGCCCCTGGACATCCCGGCCACCCACCTTCCACTCATCTCGATGAAGTTGTTAAACATTCTTAAGTTCTTATCAATTCTTAGGTTATTAAGTGATAGTCTTAATATTTTAATTATAAAATGATATTTTTTCAAGCTTGAGGTACCGTAAGTAGAAAATGACAATATTATTTTAGGGAGCCTTCCTTCCTTCAAAAGAATAACGTTAAACCGGAGCAAAAGATGCTTGCAATCAAGTTTGTTTGAGTTTTTTTTTTTTTCAAAACAAGTATTTGTATTGAAAAATTAAATTTTACAATCGATAATTATGACTTTCAAATTTCCCGGTACGTCGTCGCCACCGTCCTTAACACGATAAGGCCCGGGCAAATGGTTCTCAACATTTGCTTCAACACACGTTCGACGACGCCTGCGAAATTGAAAAACAAGAATAAACTGATCATGATTATGTCAAAGTGAAACTCTATTTCTGCTGGTCGCGTCGTTTTGCGGAATTAACCCTTTCGTTAGGCGCTCGAATCCCGCCATTACTCACTCAGTTTTTCGAAGTATCAGTTGTCTTTATTTCCTCTTAGTTCTGTTTTCACGCATTCTGCGATTAGTTGAATTTTTTGTTGTTGCCCGTTGATTTTGGTGATAGTGGAGGTTGACTGTTTACAAGTAAACTTTTACCTTGAATTTGTAACGATTGCATCCCTATTAGAGGTGAATTTGTAGAAAGGACGTCGTGAGCACGAAATGGTCATACCAAATCAAATAACGGAATAGATGTTTCGACTCATTAGAGAAAAGGAAAAATTGTAGTAACTCTGTGTGTTATGTCTTTTAGGTCTTGTTTCTACCAACACAGCAGCGGTACACCAGGGCGGCATTAGCCAGCAAAAAAGACAGACTTGAATCTTTGGAGAAACGTCTTGAGGTATGTTTTCCTTAGCGCTGACGCTTCTTTTCTCTCTCTCAATGGATGGGCTTGCTCTATATGATAAAACCTAGGAAGGCAATGCCAATCCTTTCAGTCGACCTACGTCCGGGTTATGATTTCCGATGGTTTGGATTGACGGAAGGGATTTTTACAATGACTGCAAAATTCTCGCGCGCTCATTGGCTCATTTATTGTCAATAAGCGGACGCGATGTTGCTCGCGTCAGATTGAAGTTTCTCGCATTTTGTCCCGCGTTCTTCTCGTGTTTTGACTTAATTTTGATCCCTCTGTCTTTTTGTTATTATAAAAAACAAATTGATGTCAGTTTTTCATGCGTCTGCCCTCTTATTGACAATGAATTGTCAAAGTAGTCTGCGGATCCACTCGGCTATAGCCTCGTGGATACACAGCTACATTGACAATGTTATGACGAAATTCATGATCAATAACAGGACAGACGCATGAAAAAGTTACATCAATTTGTTAATTTGAATCCGATGGACAAAAAGGTTACAGTTGAAGCTGAGTTGCCTGGCCTTGGCGTGGAAGCTAGGCGGCGGAAGACCTTAGTTTGATACAAACAGCTCTGTCTTACTTATGTATGTATATACAGACCTGTTAGCATTACAACAATCTGATTCACATGATCAAAGCACTGAAGTTTGCATTCGATTGAAAGGGTCACCGGTAGCCTCGATGCCATTGAGAGGCCTGATGACTGAGCAAGCTACCGTCAAATAGCCTATTCGGCAAAATTTCATTGTTTCCACTCCTCTTTAAGTATATTCCTTGTTTAAATTCACTCTTTATTTCGTTATTCCAGCTAAATCGGACCCACATGACAGAGGACGCGAAGAGAGCGGCGAAAATTGAAAAGAAACTTAAAGTTCTTCTTGGTGGTTATCAGGTAAGGATAGCGTTCATCAGTTTAGCGCTGAAATGCGAAACAATAATTTTTGAGTGTAGCTGTCTCGAAACGCATCGACTGATTTTCCTCTTTCGAAATTCCAGGAAAAGACCTAAAATCCTTGCTAGTGTTATAACGGATATATCTAGCTTCACGTTATTTTGTCGTCAACTGCGAACGAAAGTTTGCTGCTTGTCATATCAGTATGAAGGTCCTCTTGTTGAAGCTTACTTCTTCATGTTCTCGATAACTGTGCCTAATAATAATAATAATAATAATAATAATTGGCAGTGCTAATCCCCCTATACTTGCAGTATTGAGGACTGAATTGAGAAGGGCGCAGCTCATGAGATTGGGCTGAAAGCATACAAGGGCTCCTCTGGCTGCCGCTATACAGTCCATGTTTGATGTCGGAGCACAGCACCACAGCTAGATGTTGATTAGCTGTGAGTCGATTTTAATGAGAGAGGAAACCCGGAGTACCCGGAGAAAAACCCTCGAGTCAGGTTGAGACCGACTGAAACTCAGCCCACATGCAGGCCGGGGTCAGAGTTGAATCTCCCGGCTCGCAGTGGTGGGAGGCTCGATAGATAACCACTAAGCCACCCTGACTCCCACAACTGCAACCAATAGAAAAAACAAACTTAAGCCCTACTTTTGCTGCTCGTAAGCTTATCCTTTCTACATGTAGCTCTCTCTGAATTCTTGGACAGATACTAGTCTCTTACTTGCGAACTAAAACTATTCTTTCCTTCCAGAGTCGTTCCGTTGGATTGACGAAACAGATCAACGATCTTTACGAGCAGGTAGAACAATCTCACACAGAGAGAGAAACGTTCAGATCACTGAGAGAGCATGAGCTTAGGGCTATTCCAAAGCGACTTGAGGTACAGTACCAAAAATAGACTTTAAAAATCTAATAGGCTTTGCACAAAACGTGGACCGTGCGAGCACGTTCTCGAGCAAGTTCTCCGGTAAGCTATAAAACCCAGAGTTACTCTTGAGAAGAGGAGCCGCCCGCGCGATAGGCGGCGCGGTTACCATCGTCCCACTGATTTTAAATAAAGAAAGATATGAAAATAATTTCATCATAAGATTAATCTTACACTGACCATGCTTGTTCGGTCAAGGTCGTTCCTTATTCGCCTTGTTGCTCCCGCTTTAGTTTTGAATTTCTGGACCTTAAGGTCTTTGAGTGAAAAAAAAAATGAGAGTGCGGTCAATATCCAGCCACCGTGATCGGACTAACTTGGTAAATAACCCATGAACCTAAAAGATAAGCGAGGTTTATTCTTACTAAGTATATACAACACAAGTGAATCGTGCTGCTTTACGGCTCGCTAAATATCCAATACTTTTACCGACACTGACGTGAATAATTGTTTATTATTTTGGTCTATTTTCCCTACAGGCACTGAGAGAAGATGTTAATCGGCAAACTGATCGCGAGCATCAACTACAAAGTCGTTATTCGAATCTGTTGTACGAGAGAGATGCACTCTACAGCCATCTTCCTGAACAATGAAAAAAAGACTTAAGCCGATCGTCTGCATCAAAAGTGTTTGTAAAAGGAAACAAAAGAACATGCCATCGCCGACAAAAAAATTGTTTTGTTTTATCGTAAACACTTTTGGGACATTTAATGAAGTTGTATTCTTTCTTCCCTTGCCACCCTTCACAATTAGCGACCTTTAGGTGAAAATACGTGTACGACTACAATTGCAACTCTGATCACGCGAGTTGGATTTGGAGGTTGAGTTTGTGACAAGTTCGCTTGTTCGAAACCAAAAATTTGTATAATGCTCGCTAGTCTACGATCTGCCATGCTCGACGACATCAAGAAAAAGGTTTTAAAAGATTGAAGTCTAAGGTTTTGAAAATTTTAACGATTATTCCACTTCATCCAGTTTCTACAAAATTGTGGATCATTCATTCTAGAAAAGAGAACTGTGCTGGAGCGAAGAGAGAAAGTTTATTTGGCCGCTGTGTCATCATGTTTTCCTTAAAACCTACTTGGGGTTTGCAGGTGACCAGGAGCGTACGATTTCGATCTATCTTGTCCTTCGGAGTTTGCACAGACCAGTTTTTAGTTGAGAATGGTCGTTCGTGACAGACTTCATGTCGCATGGAAGTTGCAGAGAATGGGACAAAATGTACCAAACTACAAGATGAACTTGTAAAGCTGATTGAATGAGTTTAGGTGCGCGTGCGCGCTAGGCTTCTTTTTTTCTACCTTCAAACAGGCCCCAGTTGAGGCCCTCCCAGGGGTTTGGGGGAACAAGAGAACAAAGCTATTTTTAACTGGGAAAGGGGGGAACAATGTCAAAATATTTTAGGGAAGGGAAAAAAAACAATTTAAAACAATTTTAGGGATCAAAAAGCTGGGAGCAAGTTTGACAGTAATTTGGGGAACAAGGGAACACAAGCAAATATTTCAAGGGAACAAGAGCTTAATAATTGTGACGTATCGTGGTTGCCCTATTGGTTGCGGTCGCATTAGGGAGTTAACACTAGTGTTAAATCAAGTTATATTCAATACACCAGCAACTAGAGTAGTGTCAACACTAGTGTTACACTGTGTTTCTCTCAAGTGTGACCGCGACCATTGTTTCAAAACAAAAGCTCCTAAGGGAACCCATTACGTCACAATTATTCAAGATGGCGGCGCCCGGTAAAATTTGTAAGGGTAAAATTCTTTTTTTTTTTTCCCTTCGATACAAGCACTTTTTTGAGGAAAATTGGCGATCAAATTTGATTACAAACATAATTTTTTTCAGTTTACAATTATTCAGCAGTCGGAGTGGAGGTTCCCTTTAAACGTTGTTTCGTGGCGGTCTTTCTGATCATACCGTCGTGGATTGTACTTAGTTATTCGCAGGAAATTAAAAGATTTTTAACTTCATGTGGGTCATAATTTTTATTTCAAAGCCTTCCCTCAGTTATATTTGTAAAGTGTGTCACTTTAGAAACATGTACAATGTACTCATTCGCAAATTAACTTTCAAATTTAAGTCTCGTACCCATAGTTACGTTCTGCTCTATCTACAATTGGAAAAATGCAAACGCTGGACTTAAGCTTGAATGCACGCGCCAAATGTTTCAGTCCTTGTCAGTTTCAACGTCTTTGCAGTATTCGGGTGAATTTCAGAGGGATTTCTTAAGAGGATGGTCTCTGCACGGACTTCCTTCCTTCCCTCAGGAAACAATCGGGAGTTTAAGCAACCAGGACGAGCACGACAGCAACACCAACAACGGCGCTTTCTTAAGGCACTCTTTTGATATGAGATAGAAATCCGCTAATTTCACTGTGACTTTTTGCAAAAAGAAAAAAAGAAGAAGAACAGGACAGAAAGGTACTAAAGCGTGTGCCACAGGTGCACCACGATAATCTACTGATTGAATCTAATGTGTTGTGGTTTTGCCGATGCGAAAGTTCACTGAGGGGGAAGGCTGCTTGCAGATTTGCCGAGGAAGGGCTTCAGGAATCCGTTAAGCCGGAAATACAGCTTTGTTAACATAATCTGATAAATGAAGGCAGGTCTTTAAGAATAATATTGACATTTGTGCCTGAATAGGGCAGTGGCGTACTTTTCAGCTGTTGGAAACTCTATGCAGGAGAACATGCGCCGTAAGATTGTTATAGCCAAAAATTGGCTATTTGAACCTTACGGCACCTGCTCACTCCTCATGCTAACATAAATGCACCAATTAAAGACGCTTTTGATTGTTCTCCACGAAAACCAATGGGAAGACACTTTTTCAGGGTTCCCAGCTCTTCTCTCCCTCCGTCAAGAGAAGAGCTCTGGGGTCGAGATTAGTAAAAAGCTTTAAAATACAAAGCAATGTATGGCGTTCTTTCTCAAATTGAAGCTTAAGTATCTCAAAAATGCATGGTTACCCCCCATTTTCTTTTTGGATACCAAGAGTACTTACTAAGATCTACTTTCTCCGGATAGTTTTAAACCGCGCAAAAATATCCCTGCATTAGTAAGCATCGGCAATACGAAATCCGAGTATCTGGAGATGCGCAGAACGTATGCGCGATAACAATAGTAGGCACCGTTTTGGAAGGTAACAACTTAAAGGAAACCAAACATAATTAGCCGATGTGATACTAGGCGAGTGTAAAAACCCGCGAACGAAACAGGCAATTGAAAGGATAAAATGACCGATTCGTCCGACAAGGTAATAGCATCTCTGACAAATTATAACTTTGAATAAGGCATGTCGATGCAGACACGGAGGAATACTTCAGTATTTTCTGCATGAGTACCGAGCTCCGAATCAATCAACTAAACACAGAGTGGGAGCATTTTTTTAATTTTTTTTTTTTGAGTGTCGGAAGTAACTCGCGATTGCTTTTCCCTGCTTGGTGATTTGCTGAAACATCTTATCTCAGCTTCTCAGCCAATCATGGCTGCGTACATTTTGCGCTCCATACTTATTGGCTAGTTTAATTCTTATTCGACCCACTGCATTGGGTAAAAGTGATTCACTTACATTAGTTGTGCTTTTACGAAATTCAATCATTAAAAATATAATAAATTCTTATTAGATTACTTTTAACGTTTATTCTGGTACACTAGAATCCCGCGTATAAGAACCACGATTTTTAAGTACACATGAAACCTTGGTACATCTAGGAAAATTCTAGCTTCTTATACGCGAGTTTGTACCGTGTGCTCAACGAAAGCTCCTAAAATCGTATTAATAGACAAAGGGCGTTTTTTCTGTCATTCCTTATCTATAATGTTTTAGTTTACGTATAACGCCCTTATGCTTATCTTAAGGATAAGGCTCTTCAGCAAAACGTCGGGTGTCCATTAATCCAACCTGACGGGGACGTATCCCTCCAGACGGATGACGGGGGTGTTGTTGTGGTGTCGAGAACAAAAACTCGGGACAGTTTTTACTGCAATGTGGGGAGTTGCAGCTGCTTTCAATAAGTGGCGTGCAGCTGCTAGAGCTTTGACTAGAGGACAGATACCAAGCATCCAAAGCATCGTTAAGATTTTTCCCAGCCACCTTGACGCTCAGCCAATCACTGCAAGCAATAACAATAACCAAGATGTTTGCGAGCGTTCTTTTGCAACAGGTGTTTTTTTACAGTTTTCTGGCAAAGAACTTTGAAGAAATCTTTCCAAATGATATTTACTCACACTGGAAAAAATTCTTCACATTTAAAACAAGGATATTAAATGATTTATGCAAGATAGGTCTTAGCTTCAATACTAAATTTTTAGCCATGCCTTTCAGGACAAGACTAGTTACAGTTCTCGAACTGAAGGCATGCACGGAAGGACCTCGCAACTCTTCAGCGTTTCCGATCACATTTTGTCGCTAATATCAGCCGCATTATCTCAATTCCTGACTAAACGTAAACCACCACTTAACAAAAAAACTGTTGTCTCTAGATCATTCAGCATGAGATGCAAAATGCTTGCTGGTTTACGTTTTCTCTATAGTCCACTATTTTCTCCAAAATCCTGTTGGAGCTTAGGCAGGAGCGACCACGTGCACATGGATGATAACAACGTCATCTGAAGAGACAACATCGCATTCTCAAACCGCGATAAATCCAAGTTTTCTGGGATGCAAATTGTATAGCAACTACGTACACCTGGCAATTAAACTGTTACGAACAGTTGAACTAGACAGAGAAACTTGAATGTCGAGATTTTCGTGCCACCTTAAATATATATATATATATCGAAGCCCTTGTGCAAAATTAGAAATGATTCAATTACGATTGCAGTTTTTCCGTCTAGATTAAAGCATGCTAAAGGGGATGTGACTGATCCAAATAACTACAGACCCATCTCGCTTCTTTCCGTTTTTAACAAAATCATTGAAAAACTTATTTACCGACAACTGAAGTCTTTCTGGAGGAACGTAATATTCTTTACCATTTTCAATGCGGTTTCCGAGATTGACGATCAACGGAACATGCACTTATTGACATAGTTAATCAAATCAAATCTAAGTTTGATCAAAGGATATATACGTGTGGTATATTCATTGATTTGAAAAAAGCTTCTGCTAAAAAAAACTATACCATTACGGTATAAGAGGCATCGTGAGCAATTGGTTCCGTTAAAGGTAAAGGTAAAGTAACTTTATTTAACGTCGGTAGTTCCTTCAGCTACGAGGCTGGTATCAATGGAAGCCGACGGCGCGCCTTTTACCCCCCTCCCTCTGTCAGTGCTCCGTTTTACGGGGATTTAAAGCTATAGCTACACGGATCAGAGGAAAGTCGAAACAGACGTTTAAGTTACCGAGGATCGAGCCGGGGACCTCTCGCTCCGAAAGCTGCGCACTAGCCATCTGAGCCACGACTGTTCTTATCTTTCCGACCGTATTCAGTCAACTCAAATTGGACCTGATATCTCAAAAACAACCTATGACTTGTGGTGTCCCACAAGGTTACGTCTTAGGACCGTTACTGTTTCTCTTATATGTCAACGATATCCACTGCTCATCTGATAAACTAGCTTTCTACTTGTTTGCTGACGACACAAATTTGTTATATGCTGATAAAAATCTTCGAACCCTGGAGCTCGTTGTTAACTTTGAATTACATAAAGTCTATGAATGGCTAACAGTTAACAAGTTAACGTTGAACGTTAAGAAGTCGAATTTTAATATCTTTCATCCTCATCAGAAGAAAATTGACTATCAAGTTAACTTGACCCTCAAATATTTGATAATGATTCCAAAACGTTTTTGCCTTTAGAACAAAAGTCGTATCTCAAATATTTAGGTGTACTAATTGATTCAAATCGCAGCTGGAAATATCATATTGGACACATTACTTCAAAGATAAGCAAAACGATTGGCAATTGCCAGACTACGATATTATGTACGTACAAGCGTACTGCTAACAATTTATCGATCTTTGATATTCCCTTATCTATCCTACGGCATTCTGGTGTGAGGCCAAGCTGCACAATCTTACATTAATCAAATAGACCAATTTCGATATATTAAAGTTCAGTCCTAAACAAAAGACATCATCTCGAGGCTCTGGGAATAAATAGAAGGATTTGTATAAGTTTATTCCCCAGAGCCTCGAGATGATGCCTTTTGTTTTCGACTGAATCTTAATATATCGAAATTGGTCTATTTTGGTCTTACAAAAGCGTGCCGTTCGCCTCATATATTTTGCACCTTATAGGTCACATGCCACTCCTCTTTTTGTCTCCTCCAATACTATTCCGGTAAATATGCTTTATTTTAAATCTGTTTCAATACTCATGCATGATGTTTTCAATAAGTTAAGCCCAAGTGTAATGTTTCTAACCTTTTTGATTGCTCAAATGAGATACATAATTACAATACAAGATTTTCTTTAGCAGGCAATAATTATCAGTATAAAATACGATGTAACCAACTGTTAAAATCTTTTTCAAAATTAGAGGCCAAAATATCGAGCGGCATCGTACGAGAATTACCCGCCAAATTACCAAAATGTGTATTTAAGAAAATTATACATAATCGACTTTTACAGTTTTGATGGAAGAGGATGGTTATGTTGGCACACCTTCACCAATCATAAGATTTCAAAGTAATTGCTAAAAGTAGATTTATCTAACTGCAATTTCTGTTCTATTTTATTTATTTACTTATTTTATTTATTTATTTATTTATTTATTATTAGTTTTTAATACCAAGTATTCAATGTGCATATATATCTATGTTATCTCTTTACTTATGTAATACTCACACTTAGCTTTACTATGTAAACAGTCCTTCCCGCTATCCGCCTAGATTAGCTTTAGCTATTTGCGGGCTAGCGTTGTTTTGTATTGATTTGATATTGACTTAATAATAATAATAAACTTGACTTGATTCTGTAAATTTGGTTTTTTAACGTTGCTGTTTTAAAAAGGACGGCAAAAAAGGCGTCAAGACGAAAGACGCATTTGCAGATTTCTTATTTGAAATTATTGAACTATTGGAATTTTTGGCGACCTCCGCTTCGTGGACGTCGCCGTTGCTTTTGGCCCAGATGTTAGCATATCAACGACCGATTAGCTTCACTTGCCATTATCACCCCCCAAGGGATGGTCGCGCGCTATGCATCCCAAAAAAATGTTGACAACATTGTTGTCACATTACGCCGCGCGCACAACATAGCCACCCAACAGATACTAAGGATAGCCGTAACTTGACCATCGGTCATTTCCGAATTCATATCAGCATCATTTCTAATCGAGTCCAAGTGATTTAAGTGATAACTTTTCTTCTTTGCAAACCAATAAAAGCACAAAAGCTTTGCCTTCGCAGGCTATAAAAAATGCTTGAATAAACTCCTATTATTATCAATAAGCGCGGCCAAATGACTGCCCTCTGTAATGCACGCCCTTTCAGCGGGCCAAACGGGAAATGCCCGGGCTGATTCTGATTGGCTGCAGAGATGTCAGACTACTTCGCTCGGCTAATGAGATCCTGAGGATACCAGTTCAATGCCAGAGTTGGCGCCAATTTTTGTGGATGAGGATTTCTTTTTTTGCTCTTTTTTTTTCTCAATTTTTGCTCTTGTTGAGCTGATCGTATTGTAGCAAGTATTTTCCATACCATAATTTCATGCCACATCTCTGTTAAACATTTTTTGTTATTAAATGAATTTGTACGACATCAATGGCTTTTGTTGGGCATGTAGTTTATTTTTGTCGCTCGCAGCATCATTTGCACCCTCGCTCCGTTCGGCGCAAATGATGAAACTCGGGCCACTCCAAAAAGTCATGTGATTTCCCTATTTCTACACACAAAGTATGGAGCAACTGTTCACAATCTGTGACTGTGGCCGTCTCTTTTCTACTGAAAACTTCGATCACACCGTCCTCAAGTAACAGTTTGCAGCCTTTTATAAAGGTCATTTGGCTGCCCGGGATCGCCCATAAACACTATATGATCAGTATTTAAAACGTATCGATAAACAGACTACTACTTACCTTCTTGTTAGTATTGTGTGAGAAATACATGACGGAGCAAATACAGCACTAAAATCAAGGAAGAAAAAAAACCTTACTTCAGAAAATTAATCAAAAGTGAGCGTATGTTGTGGCTTTTTATCCAATGAGTGGGCAATGATTTGGAACTGATTTAAAATGATAACTGTGAGGTGGAGAAATTCGAGAGAAACCGAAGAAAAACCTTTAAGCTAGCAGAGACGAAGTAATACAACGCGATCGACCCAAAGTTACAGTAAATAATAGCAGTTTATAATTTGGTCCAAATGTTTTGGTTGGTCCAGGTTGTCTTGATTGGGATAACCTAGAAAACAGTGCTTTGGGCATGAAATCTGCATTCGCGGAATCGTAAACGACCCCTGTGCCTCTCTACTTCGGGTCGCGTTACAGTACTCTCATGTAGAACTGCGTCTATTACACCAAAGTCCTCCTTCCTATTCCAAAAACTGAACATTCTAGGAAGTGCTAGTGGCTCAACCAGTTTCAACACTTTCAAGACACCTTGTTATTAAAAGGATTGACACTACGACACTTTATCACGTAACAGCAATGTTGTGGTACCATGTGAAACATAAATTATTGCTTAACAAGATGCAGTCATTTGACGTAACAAGTTACCATGGCAACAGGAGAGCCTTGCAAAAACACCCCATATTTTGGCTTTAGTCGCTCATGACTGAAAAACGAACCCTGTGGCAAGTGTGGATACCAGGAAAATCAGAACTCACCATTGCAGTCCCTTAGTTCTGAGGAAAGACTGCTTCAGCTTTGTTCCATTCGAGAGTACTCTTTGAACGTCAATGTTAAGATTATGCAGATCTTTGGGGATATTAAATGTTCCAAATGCAGTCCAGACCAGCTGTGCTATATCATACAACCACTGGAAAACAAACAGAGGACCTGTTGACGAAAAGAAACAGAAAAAAAAGGCATTAATTAAGAGTAACATTCATCTTCAACTCTTTGGCTAATGTCAACAGATACATCTAACATCATTGGAATGTCATTTTCTTTATTGGAAAGTCTTTTATGTGTTTGGATTAACATTAACATCAATAACACTGTAGGCTAATGACATTCTTGGAAAATTATTACTGGCATGCAAGTAGTACAAGTACACTGTACAAAAGCACACAAATTGAATACTGCATGCCGCCAAGACGAAATAGAACTCCAAACGTAATCCCTGGAAGAATTGTCAGAGCCCTTTCAGGGCCAATGGAACGAAGTCAACGAAACAACACTCAGGGAATTTAAATAACTGTGGAGAAAGTGCTGCCTTTGTAATGACATCTGCCAATGGTTGCACTCTCTAGTCTTCTCAGGTAAGGACGATAAACCTTCGACCCCGTCTCACAACCCTTCAATGTTCATAACCCTGTGGAACGTAAAAGAACCCAGACACCATTCACAGAGAGTAAGGCATGGGGTTCCCGGTGTTGTGGTCTGTCCTCAGTTGTGGTGTATCACGGTTAGGACGGTAAACACCCGGGCATATTAGCTACATCAAGCTAGGCTAAAATCCGATGGTAAATAAAGATATGTTGATGAACAACAACTGTTAAGAATCCCAACTGGCCGGAGGGAAACCATTAGGCTATTTACAAGTGCAGCCGAAAAGTTGAACCAGGGAATACCAAGAACAAATTCTACGAGTGGTCAAAGCGGGTCTTGAACCTGAGATCTCCGGATATCAAGGCAAGCGCTCTAACCAATGGGCCGCACAGCCTCACTATCCACAGCTCGATGACAGGGCACTCGGATTCCACTTGGAGAGTATCGACAATGAGTTTTCTTAAAAGCTTCTAAAAAGAATATGAATACCATTATGACTGCAAAGTAGGGTGCATGGTAGAGATTCAAGCAGACATACGTACCGCGTTGTCTTAACAGCGAACACAATGAAGGTTCATGATGAGGTCAGTATGTGGGTAATGCCGAGAGTTAAAGTCCTCAATAATCTAACAGTCACTTAAAGTCAGACAGGCAGATCTCGTAAAGGAAGCGAGATACAATTCCTCCTCTAATCTTCACTCACGCTAACTAGCTCGTCTGCGCGGCTGAAGGTAACGGCTCCAGTAACTTTCAAGGGACCACGTCCTAAATAGCATTTAAACCGGGCTCAAAACACACTAAACGTTACCCAAGAGAACCCACTATCCAAAGCGGGGAGAGGTGACTGAGAAAACTGTCGAGTGACTGTCTTCATGACAAATCAAGTGCTAACTTGGTACTGTCGGTTATTTCCTTTTTTACTTACTATGTTTTGGGGATTGGCTATCTGTTCCGAAAACATACTCTCCAAAGTAACATTTCCATTTTTCGTCGGGATGCCTCCGAGCGCAGTCTTCAGGAACAATTCCTCTCCAATAACTAAAAGAAAATTTAAAACATCTTTGTTGCATGGCGATCACACACATATATATCGTTGCTTTTGCGAGCCGCTATTGAGCTATTTATTCTTTTTTCTATGATCTTTTTGTCGTTACTATGCATTTAAGTCGCCGGCGAATAAAGAGTGTGATATCTAAATAAACGAAATCCTGGCACAAACGACAAATGTTGATGTGAAATCTTACAAGATTTTATCAACTCAATCAATGTACATGTAAATGAATGTTCTTTTTCTTTGAAAATTCTCCCAAGTATGTGGATAACGGGGCATTTGGGAATTACAGTTTTACTGGTTGCTTTGACTGATTAAGAAAGAGGGTGGTTTTTCGGTTTGACACGAACAATCGCGCTTTTTTAATTTGGGCGTATTAGTTGGGTTTTTCGTAAAGTAAAGTAAAGTAAAGTAAAGTAAACCTTTTTTTCACGTGGTCAAGTACACTCAGCTCCAGATATTAAATATATCACTAATTTGCAGGTACTGCCACAAAATAATAATAAGATTATAAAATGTTAAAAATTAAGAGAACTAAAAAAGGAAACATATGCAAATTTGTATGGTACAATTAAAAAAAATAGATTATATATATAAAATCCATGAAATCATAATGCTTTTCACACCCTTTTTCTACTCTTCGGTTTCCACTTTTTGCGGTTCTAAACAAAGATCCACACAAAAGAAACAATTTCCCAAGTGGGCTGAGGTTAGTAGATTAATTCCAATTTTGATCGCTTTTAATTCGATTATGACCGATGTTTAGTGAGGTTTAAGAGTATTTTTAGGCATTTTTCATAGCTATGCAGTCAGTGTGTCCCTTCATAGATTCTGTCCTCACGGCGGCAAACACAATCTTTATTTTCGTTGTGACGAAGAGAATTTGTCTCGGGATACAATGGGTGCTTACCATTTAGCCAAATAATCCGGACGGAATGATCATTTGCATAAAGGTAAGCGATTTTCCGAAATTAATGACCAACAGGATGAGAATGGCGCTTACAATTTTACTACACAGCATTCCATCCCGCATATTTACGCGATCTTGTGAGAAAGGGCCTTGAAACGGAACGATTCTCGCAAATGGTAAGGGCATTTCGCGAATTCCGTTCCGAGCGGAAAAAGAGGACTATCTCTGGAGGTTGTCCACAACTTCCGAAATGATTTTCTGGAAAATTGCCTTTCCATTTGACCTCAAACCTAAATTTCCGGATTTTTTGCTTAAATGGTAAGCACCCAATACAGTCTCGATTACCAGCTGCTGTTTCGGGAAATGAGCTAGCTTGAACTCCCGAAATCACGGATGGACGCGTGAGGAGAGCCATTGTTAATCTCCGCCAATCAGAAACTCGCCTGCACAAATCTGTTAGGCATAAATTATATTTTTTGGCTGCGAAGTTTTTTGACCCGGCCTGTTCGAGCTTTACAGTTATTTTAAGGAAGGAAACAACGATGATTTCGACAACGAAAAGTGTTCGAGAAGCTGTAAAATGAGGATTGCGTCGTTTTCTACCGCCTGGGTTCGGAAACTTCACTAATTTTCCAGTTGGCACTAACGTCAAAATACGGCTTTCAAATCCATTGCATTGCAATTTCTCCTCAGATTTCGCTAATGTAAGAGCAAGAAAAATTCCTCAAGATCAATTGAAATTACTGCTGAGTTTATTGGTGGAAAAACGAGGAGGCCGATGAGGTCGACTGAGAGCTGAAGAGGCCGAAGATTTTGTTGATGATTCGCTGGTTGAATTCAAACTCACATTGTTCATTTAACCACAAACGTAAGCTCGTATCATCTGGAAACTTCGCACAGACGTTTTTAGCATTGTTATGTAATTGCTGTTGTGTTGAAATCAATGTTTTGGGATGTCTAATGCTATTTCCCAGCAACTATTAACTTCGCATAAATTACATTTGAATTTACGTCACAGACACAATCTATCGCTCACGCTTCCAGCCGTCTCTTCTCGGGGAGGATATCCGAACTCGAGTGAGCGGCGGAATTCGAGCCTAGATACAATAGGCCCTTTGCATGACCGTGTCACGTGACCTTGTCAATCATAAAAAGTGGTCGTCGTACAAAATAAATCCCAGAAATGGAAAAAGCGAGATGAAAGTTTGAAAAAGGTAAAAGAATTATGCACTGGAATCCAGCAGCTGTTTTCCATATAAATCTCGAAATTTCGTTCCAAAAATTCCCCTGGTCTGGGGTACAAACCCAGTAGGGGTGATAGAGGCTCAAACGTATGGGCTCCTGCGTCTATTTTGTACCACGGCTATTTTTGATGATTGAAAAGGTCACGTGACACTGACATGCAAAAGGCCTATTCACTTAAGCTTGGTCGACACAAATAAACCGTCTACTTACGCCATGCCTTGTTGGATGGCATGTGATGCGCGGGAGCAGTTTTTGGCGCCGCGCCTGAGGCATCGTCGGATCAGCGGATGATGGTCACCGATCAGGTACCAACCAGAATCGGCCAAACCTCGGACTTGGACTCTGGATCCACTCGCTTTGAGCCTTTTTGCGATTCTGTCCAAGTTAAGTATCACGCCTACGCCACCAGCGCTAAAACAGCAAAAACAAGGAGGAATCCCTGATCACTAGGGTTAAGCATTGAAAATACCACTCTTCATATTTCGAAGCTATGCTTGCTTAAGCCCGGTTTTCTCCAGCGACGCAAGCACAAGAGCAAGCCACGGCATAAACAAAAGCGCAAGAGCGCTTATTTCACCGTGAAAACGGGCCTCACGCAGGCATAAGCACATGCGCCAGGATCAAAATGTTTCTATTTGCTTGTGCTTGTGTCATGCTCACGTTCGCTTGCGTTGTATGAAAACGGGACGTAAAGCAAGCACAACACAAACTGTTATGTTCGTCCAATGAAAAAGACCTCTTCCAGACTCCACCCTCAGCGCCGCGTTGTAAGAGAGAAGATGGAACTTGTAAATCGTCGTCTCTGCGTCGTGTGCTTGTGCTTTGCGTTATGGTTCGTTTTCACTCGATACGAATCTTTTGTGTTTGCGTTTATTCTTGCGTCGCGACTGAAAAGCGGGCTTAATGACTCGACCGACAAAATTTTAACTTTCCATCGAAGAAAAAACTGAGATCTCATTATTTACTGAAGCGTTTCGGCCTTTTGGACTTCTGAGAATGGTGCTTTCTTGTTTTGAAGTCCGACTTTGGTGATACTAATATCACAAAAGTATGTTTATAGTTCTAACGTATCAAAAAAGTCCACTTACACGTTTACATTGTACATATACAATTTAATAACTCCATATTTTGTTTACTCAAAGCCCTGAGAGTACTTGAGAACTTATTAAATAACGTAACGGAATACACGTCTATACTACAAAAGACGTCACAAGGCGATGTTTTGTACCTGCTGCCTGCTAAGAGAAGATGCTTTGAGTGGTAAAGCCCTTCTAGTAGCAAAGCGTCAATCACTTTATCCAATATCCTGGTTCCCAGAAACGAGAAATTCCCTGTGAATTGAAAACAATACGAAAGCAAAATAAGTTAAAGGGATACGATAGGG
>OX421446.1:20654417-20666917 GCA_949126865.1 Montipora capitata
CGCGAAAATCGCGAACCCGCAACATTGACCACATGAGTTCCAAAGTCAAAACGTATTCAGAACTGACTTGATCATTTTGTTTTGTTACAAAGGCACTTCGCGGGAATTTGACAACTTAAAGCTATTTAATTATAGCAGGGTTTTAGCAGTTTAAATGAAACAATCTGTAAAGTGACCGATCTCCGCAGTCTCTAATGGATGGAATGTATCCAGAAATTGTATGGCCTAAAAAGGCAACTTTCCCTGTTTGTTTTCGAGACGTTTTTACAAAACTTTATCTCCATTTTAAATAGAATAAAAATAACAAAAAGAGCTACGCGCTATGGCATATTAAAACGACTTGAAAGGACACAGAGACTATTTCTCACGCGCATCAACGCGTGCCATGCACTGAAGTAGGATCTAAATGACGGGTACGGACCTCTATCGAAAGTACACATGGCTTATCCCTGTCCATTGCCGCTAGCTTTTTGTATTTCATGGCCCTTCTTTATATTCTGTAACTTAACTAGTCCCTGAGCGAAAATTCTGTGCGTTTGGAAGTGCCACAAGATGGCACTGTTATTCAAAAAGCCTTGTTCACAAACACCAACTTTGGCGGACCGTTTGGTGAACATACAGTTTAGGAACTGTTTGAGCAGGCCATCTTTAAGCAACGTTTTGCGCCCATGAGGTAAAGTAAAAATAAAACGATACGCGACTCATTATTGAGCATCATTCTAACGGAAGTTTTTTCTTTGGCAATTCCCGTGTAAAGCTGTGTAAAACGCTTCCGAAAATGTCATACCAGAAGCAGACCTGATTGTGTTTTTGTATGATTATAATCAAGGCCGTAGCTAGAAATTTTTGACTGGGGGGGCAATAAAGCGAGGTCTGAAGAAATGCTTTTTCAGAAAAATTTGAAATGAATGCAGAGGTATTAAAGGCTAATCAAAAGTAAACGTTAATCCTACCAGGTAAGTCTAGGATTTCTCCAGTTGGATTTTCTACTTAAAGTTTGAGTTCTTCAAAGTTAATTGTGGCTTAGAATCGACGATATAAATACTTACTCGGGGAACTCAGTTAAAACGAAGCCCGGTTCGTTCACCTCCGTCAGTTTTGTTTCATTTGGTAAATCACCTCAGGTTCCGGTATGTAATCCGTCCCACGATGAATAAGGAGCATCTATACCCGAGAAAGGTCTGGGGAGACTACCTTGTATACCAATCCCTACTCATTCCAGGGTATTTATACCAAATACGTGTGTAACTATAGAAGTGGAAATGATATATTGTAATCGAATATTGCTGCCTTCTTCTCCTCTGTATCATAACGACAAGCGATCGGTTGTGAAAAGTTTCAAAGTAACAAGGTAATTTCAGCAAATTTCAGGTTTTCTGCTCAATACTTCAGAAAAAGAATTTTTTTTCCAAAATATGTTTTTTTTTGGGGGGGGGGGGGGCAACTGCCCCCCTTGCCCCTCCGCTAGGCGTTACGGCGTTGATAATGATGTCCAAGACAAAAGTGTGAAATTGAAACAAGTCAGAAAACGATGAGCAACACCAACGAAATTATGCGTTTGCCAGTGTGGAGGCACATTGGTTTGCATTAGTTTATCGAAACACACTCAGTCTGAATAACACACTCTCGAATCATTCGATTTCTTGCCAAATCTCCCTCGCTATCTTTTCTCACGTGTTGAAAAAGAGATGTATATATACAGTGATGGATCGGAGTGGATCAGCTTTTTGATGGACTGACATTCATTTTGCATACACGGAAAAATCGCAAGTTCCAAGTCCCGCGTTTTAAAACCAATCGTTTCAGAGACAATTTTATTGTAAGCCATTGCCGATAACATGCCCTTTTACAACTCATATATATTAAATGATCTGATTTTGAACAATTTTAGCTGTATCTTGATTGCAATTTTGTGTTTACATAATAATAGCTTGATTGTTAAATTCTTATCAAATAACTTTCTTAATTTATCATTATATTTTATAGTTACAATTAATTAACGTTTTACATTTGTAAAAATTATCGTAATTCAGCCTAATCTATCTATCTCTATCTACTTCGGAAAGCGGGGCTATTACACGATCAGTTTTATTGGACTGACAGAAGCTCCAGACATGTAACAAGATCGTCTTCTTGCGACTTGACCAAAGACTGTTGTGATACTCTATTAAACTGTCGGCACTTGCACCTAATGGAGTAACTTCAAAATAATCCCTCAAAAAATAGAGCTGCTAAAATCCGTTATATTTCGCACACAAAGACTAATATCCGTGGAAATGCTTTTTCTCACGAAGTAAGTAGATTACTCTAGACATCTCCTTAGTGCAATTCTTACCGCTATGCAAACACAACTGGCCCTTGTTTTTCATATTTTACGAGCAATAGGACTCCAACGGCGATCCGATTAATACTCCATTTACACCCTGACCTGTTGGTAATCATTTTGGTGATATGAGACAAAGTAAACATTTCCGGTAAATTTTTCAACGTGTGAGGTCTGACAAAGTAAATTTTAATGACAACGGGACGGCACTTTTCAAAAAAAAAAAAAAATTTGCAGAGCTACCGAAAGGCTATTTCGCATAGTAAGGATTCCGCGACATTAAATGAACATTACAATTAAAAGCCCTGTTAAAAACCAAAATACAGCGTTATAAATCAATAGGGAAAAAAGCCATAATTCAATGCACAGTTTGGCCTTTTTATCGTTGCCTTCGCTATGTTGGTGGATACGTGTATAGTTGTGGAAATAATAATTCCGCGGAGGAAGGAGGGCACCATACCGTTCGCTCTTTTCATTCCAATTTTAAAAAACGCGCTTGGTAAAATACGCTTTATACAATTCAGAAACTTCATCGTTAATCAACTTTACCCATAAAATAAGGAGTAAAACTCTTTATTACCTTCTAAGTATACGAGCCACCTCCTACTTCCGTGTGATTTTCTCAAATAATACCTGCAAGAAATACGTTTCAAAGGAAACAAATAAAAAGAAACCCCGATATATAAAGGAAAGCATATCTTTTGCTGAAGTTGAAGGTTCCTACTATTATTCTATTGTGACATATTTATCACATTTTCCTCAGTTTTTTAGCCTCTAATATTAAGTTAAAATTTTCGTTTTCGTAAAATACTGTTTAGGCTTTTTTGAAGGGCAAAATTCCAAAACTCGTTTGGTATTCAATCGTGGCTTTAGTGTTATCGGCTTTCGATCAACTAGGCCATGAACTACCCTGCGTGAGTATAAGTTTTGCATGCAAATTCTTAATCGATGTCAGCCTCAACAAATGATTTTATTGCACAAAAAAGAGTCACACTTGAGAGTCATATAGTAAACGCGACAAGACTGAAAAACGTGTCATGGGTGAGATTTCTTCTAGTTGCCTGGTCTTGGCTGTGGATGGGCCGATCGATGTCAGTTTTAAGAATGCTGCATCAATATGACTCAATATGACACTTAAAACAGAACTGACCGTTGATGAAATGCATTTTGATAGATTTCCTGAACTATTTGTTGATGCTGAAAAAGCTGATGCCTTGCCAAGGACGCCAAGCTCTTTGGGCATCAAATAATCAGTATGTTTCTTTCAGAAAACTGGAAAAAGTCTTTGTAACAACACACCGCTGTTTATTCGATTTCTAACTCAATCGTTT
Organism: Montipora capitata; assembly: GCA_949126865.1. Lineage (NCBI taxonomy): Eukaryota > Metazoa > Cnidaria > Anthozoa > Scleractinia > Acroporidae > Montipora > Montipora capitata. Next base: position 20,658,072 of record OX421446.1, read on the forward strand.
CAGAACGCAAAGAATTTCTGAGAACTTAATTTATTTATTATTATTATTATTTTATTCATTCGTTTATATCCCGATGCTGGCAAAATCGATGAAACAAACCCCATAAGATAGGCATCTGAGCGAGTTCTTCTTTGCGAAGAAATTTAGAGTACCTGACCTCGTTTCAATGAACTGAGAAGTCTCTGCAAATTTGAGCTTCCGCATTTTTTTGTTGTCGAAACAGGGAGACGCTGGGCAATGGCTCCAAAAGTCTGAATATTTTCAATTCCGGCCTCGGGTATGGGGTAAATGAGTTATCAATTCTACACAGCATTCAACGACCTCTCTCGAATGCACCTCTTTCCGTTTGTTATTATTTTTTACGATAAAACCTCCATCCATTTAACCCTTTCACCGCCAAAAATGCAAATTGACACATAGATTTTACTCTGTCTAACGCCAGACGATTTTACTCGTCAATGGGGAAGCCCTCGGCAGTGAAAGCGTTAAAACGGTTATTCTGAAGGGAATGCGAAGCTCCTGGAAATCTGAAAAAGGTAACTATTTGCGTGTTTAAATTCATATTGTTCTATTGACAGCCAGCTTAGTAAAATTGGATTAAGGTTTTGGTCTATTACTAAAGAACACTGATTGTATCGGCAAGGAAAGTCATTAAGAAGTACCTGTCAGATATGCCCCTTTTTGGGGGGTGGGGGGCTGCTTCAATCAACAGACGTGTCCACCATTTAAATTTTCAATATTTTGCCACCGATAAATGATACTCGTTATCAAAATAGAATCGAGAAACTTTCGAGAAGCACCAAGTTCCATTGCAATTTAGCTGGAATCAGGACAGAAATCATTGTTACATTGGCATAGGGGCTATGAAGCGCTACTGCATTTTGTCAAGGATGATTGCCCCTTCGTCCGTCGATCCAAGGCATCAGGAAGGACAAGGCGGGAGTGGTACGTGGGCATTTGTGGGCACATCGGCCATGCAAGCAGAATATTGTTCTTCAGTGGAGAATAGAATCGACATTCCATTGAAGCCTAATGTTCTTGAATTTAATCATCGCTTTCACCCTCGAACATTTCCGAGAGTTTAAACTAAGATAAATTAAAATAAAGTGACGAGGCACTATGAATCGCTGAAAAATGCCAGGCAACAATTTAAGAGCATCGGCCGGCTTAAGAGCTTCAAAGTGGTCTGAATAAAAAGGATAAATCCGTATTGTAGGAAGATTATCTCCCCACAAAGATGATTAATGAGCCAAATCTCATCACAGTGAGCTGCCGTGTAAGCTCAGTGCAATCCCAGTTTTGATGAAAAGGTCTGATATTATGATACTGTAAAAACAGCAATGCGAACTACCGCCGGCGACCTTAGTCTTTAAATCCTCATTAGAGAAAATGGGTACCAAACACAGCTACTTCCCCCTTCATCTAGGAAGCGACGATTTCAAAACCTCTTCAACTAAGAGCTTTCGCTTTTGTAAGTTATAATTTCCCAAAAGTAAGACCCTCTGAGCCTAATGTAAGCCTCAGTGCAGCCATCGTGAGGGGGCGCTTCACACCGTTCAGAATTTTTTGATCAATAAGCGTAGCAGTTCTTATATAACAATTGTTGAACGGTGTATCACGTCATGATTAATGATGAAATAGGCCGTTTTATAAGTTGAGCAAAGTTGAACGAAAGAAGAATGACAACCTCTATTCTGTTCAACCGAAGCCGTTTTCATCCGTTGAACGGCGTAAAGCAATCCGGCGTTTTCCAGTCATAATAAGCAGATGACACACATCTCAACGATTGATGATCAACAAGTGTCGAACCGCGTGTCATCAGCTTTAAAAAAAGTCCCGTTTTCGCTGTTCCAAAGGTGTATATTTATGAAGCACTTGAATTGACAGAGCAAAACGACAGATATCTGATCTTTAAATCGTAAATGGAGCAGAGTAGGCCAGTTGAAGGAAGTTAGCAAATGACACAACACCATAAAGAGTATTTGAGACTGATAACAAAAGTACTATGACAAAAATGCATTTCTTCAAAAGACACTTTGTTCACGTCTATCGGCTGTTATTTGCGGCTTGCTTGCTGAAAAGAATATTTCGTCTCCGACCGAGTTCTCGGGAGGGTTGGCGGTTTGTAAACACCACCATAATATTGGCCCGCAAGACTCTACATCTTGCCAATGAAATGACTCAAAAGACTTTTACCTGTCCACGATCTAGTGACATACACGTATGCCCTCACGGAAGAAATGCTTATCGTTTTCAGGTTATAACCTTAACGAGGTGAGACATAAAAAGCCGGGTTCTTAAGTAGCTCGGTTGCGCTTTCATTCAAATGGTCGCGTTAGTGTCACTGATAAAATCGACAGACGACCTATTTTACGTTGAGAACAAGTATAACTCCAGAGAAAAGGAATTTTGAAAATAGGCGTGTTTCGACTTACTCACCCTGCTGGACTGCCATCATTGCATGTGGCGCCTTTGTCATTTTTAAAGCTGTGTAATTCCATCTCAGAAACGGCCTTCGTAGAACACGCCTTGGCGAGGTGAGCCAGTTGAGCCGCCAGCTCTGTTAAGGTGTCATCCAAGGTACAGTTGACGCTTGTTAATGACAAAAACACTCCACAAAGGACCACCGCAAAAACACGGAACTAGAGATAAGGGTACAGCACTTCAATGAGAATGTGAAACTTATTTGTTTTACAAATATACCTTAAAATAGTTTAGGTTCCATGAACCGTAAAAGTGGCAAGCAGCTAACGGGTTGGCGTCAGCCACGTGAGTCTTTTTATACTGTAGGTTCAATACGTGTTTAAGTAAAAATATCAAGGTTAATGCTGACAGAGATTTCCACCACTACTACCTCAGCTTTTTCTTTTCTCATTAAAGACGTCTAATTAAGACCGATACAAAAAAAAGGAGGATTTTTCCCCCTCTCATGCTACCCGGTATACTAACTTCATCTAAGAAGAAAAATCGCAAGTGTATTAATGTAGAGTAGCTCTTGTGGTAAACTCGCGAATTTTTTGGGTTACACGGGATAGATTCATCATAATTGAATAAGTACTGCCGATTGTTAGGAATAGTTATTGGCGGTTTCTTCGTAAATGAGATTAAACTTTAGAAAGGCAAACGCTCTTACCTTGTTGACCAAACACAAATTAATGACTGAGAGAAATGATTCACAAAGCTTATTTCGTACATCACTCACCATTTTCCCGGTTTTAAACAAATTAAGCGTTCTTATAGGATCTTGTTGGTCTGATAAACAATGCTGTTTGAAGTCCTGTAAACAAGTAGAGTATGAAAGGGCTTCCACGTCGCTCCAATTCTCTTTAGCTTCAAAGACTCTAGCCCTTGAAACGACAGACGTTTCACTATTAATCAACAGTACATCACAAGTACAAGACCCAAGCATTCAACTGAAAAACCGACTATCAAGCGCTCTTTTGTAGCAAGACCTTGTCTTAATGGTCATCTGTGATTGGTCGCGGCGACTACAGAAGTATGGGCTAATTGGCAATTATTTAACTCAATGACGTCGAAACCACATGGATTAATTGTACCTCTTCAATTACAAAGACAGACACGCTATTGGTGCATTCTCTAATACTCTAAGCAATGATACCAATAATCTTAGGAAAATATTTACATAGCTAAGTTGCTTGTCACAATAACAAACTGGTCGCGACTGGCGAATGCTAATTGCATAACTGAAAAGATGTGGGGGTACACGAAATTCCCCTAATGGAATAATTCGAATTGAGATCATTAACCTCTTGAGCAAACAACTCATCATCATCCTTTCTCGCTCAAACCAATTAAAAGTAATAAGTGTTCTCGCGTCTCGCTTTCCAATCCCACTTGGGACATGGGTCGGTCCATCAAAGAATTATTGTCATTGTAACTTAAGGGATGAAAGAAAACTCGCCATAACCGCAGGAGTTGGGAAGATGTCCTCCACATTAACAGTTTCTGGAAAAGTTTGAAGAAAATATCGAGTTTTTATGGTATATTCGATAAAGCGTCTCATTTCGCTAAGTACTTACTACTCAAAGATTATTTCATCCCGTCGATCTCTCAGGAAAATGTGAAAATCTTCTTATGGTGTGCCGTCACGATATTTGCCGCTAAATTAATCACAAAACGTATTTAACTGGAGGGGCAAAATGCTCTCTTTTTCTTATGAGAGACACCTCATAATTAAACGAATTCTTAAAAAACCAAGCATGTTACGAGAGCAAAACGGAAATTCATTGAGACAAACTACTTTTCATTTCACGCCACAAGAAAACACTTAAGGACACTCGTGACCAACAGTTTCCAGTCCGAGATCGTTTGGCACGTTATCCAAAAGATTTGCGCATTACCACGCTTTTAAAAAACTCCTTGCATAAACTAATGATTTAGGTAAATATGAAAACCAAAGACCTTATAATGACATATGATTTATTAGGCGTGTCCTGCTGAGTTACGATTTGTTGAAAAGAGCTTTCATATTCAGGTAGTTGTTTCTTTCGAGAACTTTAGGAAGAGGGAGCATTCCCCTTCAACTGAGAATGAAAAAAAGACGTTTTTAAAACTTGTTTATTTCCTTTAAAATGTCTGCTATTTTGTGCTCCAAAAACGTATCGGGGATGCGCACGACCTTCCAATTTCACGCCCAATTTTGTTTGCCGATTTGGCAGGCAACGAAATCAAATATTTCAAGATTTATGCCACCTGTGGCGCATACTTTTTAGGAAAACAAACTAACGTATTTCTAAAACAGACAAAATAGGCCAATGAAAAAGGGAAAAAAAGGCAACAAGCAGTGACTAATGATTTTCGAAAAGCAAGGTTTTTGTTTCGCACTATTGCGAGCAATGAGTATGGGCATGGAATTCAGAGAGAAGACTGGTATTTGTGGTCATTTCTGCTCAGTGAGAAAGGAATCAACAAGTATCGCAACGTCCATATAGATGTTTTGAGATTTTGGAAGGAGCGAGGTTAATAAAAGACAGTAGAAACGAGAGAGGTGTCTTCATAGAGGGAACCTTTCAACTCACTCTGTCTTGATTAATTTTCCAATAACAGGAAACACGCATATTCCATACATTTCTTACCCTGATTCATAGAGAGGATATTGCAAAAGTAATTGGATATAAAAGCTCTAGAGACGGTTGAAGGGTTGATTGCGGAAAACGTAAAAATAGATGGAAGACTTGCAGTATTTTTGATAAGCATTTTCCGGATCATAGAGAAAATGAAAGTATAATTAGCCCAAAACTTTTTCAATAGCATTTTACGGATTTTTTTCTATAATTAGCTACGACAATCAAAGAAAACAAACACGCAAACAAGAAAGACAGAGCAGATTTACTTGACGGAATGCCTCTCAAAAAATGCGGTCAGCATTATTTCTTTCTCACAAATACCCTTGATGCGAGCCAGGATTTGTTGATACAATGCATTCCTTGGACCGATGCCGTGAGTTTGACGAACACCCCGTGTGGGCGGGAACTCTCTTTGATAAGAGAAGCAAACACGAACCGCCCCGAGAAAGTTATTTAATGAATAGTTTTCGAATAGAAATCGTTAAAGTCCTATCAATTTGATAGGAACGAATGAAAAGAAGTTGGATTGCTCTCAGAGGTGAGAAATCCGTGGAAAAGTAGTCCATCGTACAAGTAATACTGCAGTCTATTTCGGGATTGACCATGAGGTGGATTAAAAGAAATATTAAAAGTTTAAAAAACATATTCCTTCCTTTTTGCTTTAATCCATTTTAGACACCTTGCGTAAGAAATGAAGCCAGGAAAATCAATTCTTCCAGGGACATTTTGAAATGGCATCCTCTTATCTACAAAGGAAACATTTGATCATTATTGCAAGCCTAAAAAACACGCTTTTAGCGAGGGTTCTAGGAGAACACAATGCAAAGTTGCTTCAAAGCAAAGCTCCTTCAATTCAAGTCATTTCGTTGGCCTTGCCAATCTTGCATGGAAATTAGAGTGTGCTGTTAACAGTTAAGTAATTAGGGCTTCTGTAATGGAAAAACCATAAAAGATGTCCAAGGGCGTTTCTAGTCACCATCTCGGAACTCGCTAACACCGGGAGATCTGGAGTGCGTGCACGAACTTTCAGATTCTTCAGCTTCAGTGTCTTGGCCCTAGTTGTTCGAAGGCTGGGTAACTTTAACCAGAGGAGAAGACACTATCCAGAGGGTAAAATAGACTGACTCTGCGTTAAAAGTTGACCAAGGTACGTTTTCGTTGGCGTCTTCACTAAGATGCGTTTAGAGTGTACATATTCACGGTTACGTGAGGAAATATTGAAATCTTTGTACACTGAATGGAAACTGTTGGATATAGAGACTTATCCACCGGATAAGGTTATCCGGCCTTTGAATAACTGGGGCCAGGGTCAGTTATCATCTCGATTATTGCACAACATTTCCTGTCAAAACTGTATTGTGACCTGTGCATACATCGCTCATATGTTCTGTATAAGTACTTCAAAGAGCAAAAGTGAATTCCAAATAAAGAAAATACTGATGAGATGAGAACACGGTTAATCAGTGTTTTTGAATCCAAATCTTTACAGACACGAGTCTAAAAATGAAACGACTATAGATTTCAACAGCAAATATAGAAACTGTTGGATAGTCACTTATCTACCGGATAAGGTTATCCAGCCTTCAAACAACTAGGGCCAGGATATTATCAACATCCAGTTAGTAAATCTCTATTGTGGCCTGTATGAATTGTTTCTGCATAAATACTTCAAAGAGCAAAAATGAATCCAAATAAAAGAGAATACTGTAGATGAGAACAAACTATCTTCACGGCTAATTTTGCCGAAAAATGAAACGCCGGACTAAAGATTTCGACTGCAATCCTGTGTGCATAAAATATTTTATTAACTTTCAAAAACCGTTCCGTAGAGTCAATTACTCTTTATAATATCTCGTTAGTACGTTTGTGCAGATACTTTACTTCCGAATCTAGTTCTTTCTAGTTGTATATGCCACAACTGGGGAAGTAGCGTCGACTCAGCCGATAGTCCCTAAGTTGGAACTTTTCCCGGCCATCTTGAAAAACAATAGCCAAAAAAATCTCTAAATACAGTTGTTTATGCTCTCTCGAATAGCCATTAAAAGGATTTTTGGCCCAAAGCATTTGCGGTTGCCATCATCAAGCAAAGATGCCCTAAAAGGTTTCCAAACACTGGAGTTTTGATACGAACACAGCAGTTACTGGCATTCGATCAGATACCATCAATAACCGCAACACAACATACTTCGGGTTTGTAAAGAGGAATTCACATGTAAAAGAGATACACGCACACGCCAAGTGTACTTGTCGCGCTACAGATAAGTCAGCCCATGATTTCAATGCAGCATTGTATGTTGAGCTCCTAAAGAATAAAATGTAGCAACTAGAGACAAGGAATCAAAAGCTCTATTTATACTGAAAATTAAAACTAAACTGTGGCTAAATGGTGCTAGTTAGAATGAGCCAGAGTTAAGGCAGTCAAAATCAGCTTATAAACTCATAAAATGTGTGCACTTAACAACCAAGTTTCCGAAAGTTATATCTGATGATATGGAAAATTCCAGACCTTGAGGATTCGAGTGTCGAATGGAATTATGACGATGCAAAGAAGCATTAATATTGATTTCCGCTAAAGTTATATTCTGAACCACGCAATGGAAACTAAGTGATTTCTGTTGGAAATGCTGCTACTTCTAACTTGTCAACAGGATATTGAAAGTTACACAGGCAAATACAAACAAAAGCTTTCTTTTTATTAGGAGTTTAGATCAGGCTCACTCGTAAAGTCTGCGAAAAGCTTGCATCTTCTCCGAAAAAAACTGATTCAAACAAAATGCTATGCGTATATAACATCAACAGGCACATCAATTACTTAGGAAGAACGTTGACTGCCTTATGTCTCGTTTAAAAGCGGATCGATGTGGAGCACTTGGTATTTCATCCTAGCGAGAGTGTAAAGTATAAAAAAGGTAAATACGGAGTGAGAAGTGTTCCGTCAAAATATACTTGCGGCAACCTTTGGAACAAGGAGCTTTTGAGTACCTTTTGATTATATTTAATACTGCGGACATGGAACGAAGTAGCTACAGTCTCAGACATAAATAGTTGGGATATTTCATTCGAATTTCATGCCAACATCCTCAATTCCCTTCTCATGCGTTCCCTGCTCCTCTCAATGTTGTTTGTCGCAGTTCAGTCACTACATCTTTCACACCAACATTGAGAGGGCAGGAAGAGGCAGACAGAAGTGTCCCAACAATTATGTCTGGGACTGTAGGTAAGGAGTTTGACCGAAACTGACTCACGAACAAATGTGTGCATATCTTCACGCATTTTTGAAGCCATATTAAATATTGGGTGCATAGTCGACTTTTGGGGTTATATTCTATCGCTGGGATATCCTTAGCCCTCAGTCAAGAAGATGACAACCGGGCACATTCTCTTGCATGTAACAAAACTGAAAAGAGAGAACAAGTCATATATATCGCAATCGTAGAGATAATCCATGTTCTACTGACTAGTTCGAGACTGGCACTTGGACAAGCCTCGAGTAAAAACCTATCATCCTTCCTGATGGAGCATTTTACACGAAAAAAAGATGTACTTGTCTCTAAGAATAACCTTACCAGTGATCACCTCACCACAATTTAATACGAACTTTAGGCAGATCCTGCTGTAGTCACTCGGGACAAAGGAACAAACATGGCGGCCACCTCTTACGCCATCTCATTTTGCTAAAGACTTAATATAGACATGGTTCCGTGAACTGCTTTCTCGTCTTTTATGATTTACCAAGTGATTGCAGGTTCTCCGGATTTA
>OX421446.1:20674417-20679417 GCA_949126865.1 Montipora capitata
GTACTCTTGAAGGCGTCAAATCAGAGGTTTAAAAGCCGGAAATAACCGTGTGGTAAATCATTAAATAAAAGTCACATACGTAGGTAAATGCTAAGTTAAACTTTTGTCTGCTACGACATATGAATTATTTCACATTTTTCATTCATTCACAACAGCAAGGGCCCTTCTTGTTCATTTCAACGGCTCATAAATTATTGCTAAGAAAATAATAAATTTAAGCAGAAACACTGAAGCCTACAGTAACTCTACGACATAGATGCATCTTAATCTGCTCTAATGACATTAGATATTTTAATTAGCTGGGTGGTATCTGATAATTGTCTAATAAGAAAATACTTAAGTGGTTAACAAAGAAAAAAAAAAGTTATATCCTGCTTTATACGATTTTATATTTCTTAACCATAAACCTTCTCTTCTTTCTTTGGGATTCGGTGATCTAGGATAAAGACCGAACGCAATGCCCAAACAAATTACACGTGATTGGGTATTTAATAAGAATTGGGAAACTGGCAATGTCCGTCACGTAGTCTATTAAAAATTCAGACTACAATGCCCATTCACATTCGAGAGACTGCATTGGAGTACTTTTCCGAGGTCAAAAAATAAAACCTTGTTTACGAGATCTGAATCTTAAAATTTGAAAACATCTGGCAGACGTTTTCAAATTATTTAAGGATGTTTCAAACATCTTTAAAATTTCGAAATCTCAGTTTCGAAGAATGATCTTCTAAAGTCTTTGCGACCAGAGTCCACGTGATAGAATTCACAATATTTTTTGGCCAAATAGTGTTAAGACTGTTTAGCCAAAGTACCAGAAGGATCCGGCTTAAAAATCTTTAAGGGTCCTCGATGGATCTTGCTAAGATCCCTATACTAAATCAATTAGTGCTTCTTCTGAAATATGGAAACGATACAAGATCTTAAAATTTCCTAAAGGATACTTGCAAGTACGTTTATCAACTATAGTATAGGAAAGGGAAAGCTTAAGTACGCTCGAGACGTCCTTGATAACCAAATCGCTGCATCCATAAACTGAAAATTCACCATCTATTGAACAATAGGGACAGTTGGCAAGTAATACGCAAGAGATACATGTAGAAGTAGATGCAGATGGACAATAGGGAAAATTGGCAAGCAGTACGCAAGAGGTATATCACCTGAACATATTTCGAAGGCCGAGCTCCGTTGAGTTTTCTGTATCTTAGAGCGCTTTTCAATTGAGTGTCGCAATACGAATACTAAAGTAATTACTTCGACCAATCGCAGCAGGCGCAAACAGTGAAATGAACCAATCCAAATTCGTAGCAATTCCATGCAACTTGCTCAAAACGCGGGGAAAATCGCGCGTACAAGCTGCGATTGGTTTTTGGTTTTCCCTCTCATTGGTTGATAAACTGGCGTGAGAATTTTAAACCAATCACTTACCGTAGAAACCGACAGCCATTCGAAAGCACCCAAATTAGCAATGGAAATGTCACGTGACGTGTACGATCTTTTTTTCCAGTTTTCGCGAGTGCACGAGTCAACATTGAGAGATAAATCCCTCCAACTGATTATTCTTATCGATAACTCCGCATCTGCGGCTTGCAATAATGATAATTCCTGCTATGTATATAGTAAATTACCCAACGATATTACCAGGTTAACAAACGAATGCGGTTACTTTTCCACAAAAACACTGTTAATTTTTCTTTACATTACTTCTTTACTTTATTTCAATACTCGGCGGATTGCCAAATTCGGAACAACTTGTCTTGAACTGCTTCCTTAATTCGATCAATTTTCACTTCAGTGCTATTGCAAGTAGCTGAAACTTGGCTCAAAGATGATGATGAGACAAAAATGTTTTATTACAGATGCGAGACTTCATTTCGACAAGTAATGCCCGGTAATAATTATACTTAAACTCCCACCGTTGGTGCACAGGCCACCCGCGCCAAACTTCAACAAAATACTAGCCAACTAAAAGACTGATACGACAATTTTTCGCTAACGAAAACATCGTATGTCGTTTTTATTTTATCGCGGAAATGTACGTAAATCTCCATAGGAGAGTCAAGAAAACAATCAGCCACAATAACAGCCAGAAAACACCTGCACAATGAGCGCGTATTTACTGCATACTTTCTGCAACAATCTCTGATAATCTCTACCAGTGAATGAAGGGGCAGTTTCTAAAGAAACTGTGGTGCTGCGTCGGTGGGGAAGTAGTATACAAAAATTTGGTTTTATCAACGGAGTTGATAATGTAAATTGGCCACCGTACAGAGATTCTAAAAGCTGACGTTTCGAGCGTTAGCCCTTCGTCAGAGCGAATCGAGGGATTATGGGTTACGTGTAGTTTTTATAGTAGAGTAGGAGCTACGCTATTGGTGGTAACATGGCAACGTGAAAAATAGGAATATATTAGTTAAATGAAAAGCGTTCGTTAATACCGTGAGGATTAAGGGTGCCGATTTGAAAGATGAATTTTTGTTCCAGATTCTTGCGGCTTTCCGTCGTACCTAAATGTAGGGAAAGGCTGCAGATAGCCATGTGTTTTTTGGAGTGGTTAGGCAGATTAAAATGGCGAGCGACTGGCTTAGATGCATCCTTGTCATTCTTCTCAACATCGCGAAGGTGTTCGCGGAATCGGTCACCTAGTCGTCTACCTGTCTCACCAATGTATAATTTATTGCATAACGTACAGGTTATGCAATAAATGACATTTGCGGAGGTACATGTGAAACGATCGGTGATCTTAACAGATCGCTTAGGTCCCGATGTCTTGCTAGTGTTAACAATGAAAAGACAAGTTTTGCATCGTGAGCGCGCGCATTTGAAAGTGCCGGGTTGCTCGTTAGTTTTGAGCGCGCTTCTAACTAAAAAGTTGCCTACGTTTTTGTCGTGTTTGAATGAAATAAGTGGAGGTTGCGAAAAGATTCTACCAGTCTCGGGATCATTTGAGAGTAATTTAAAATTACTAAGAATGATGCTTTTGACTGAGTGATTATGAGGATGGAAAGTGAGGGTGAATGGAATTCTGTCATTCTTATCTTTTTGTGACGTTTGTAGTGATGGCTGTCGATCAAATTGTTGGGCGCGATGATAGCCCGCTTCGACCACAGAGACAGGATAGCCACGTTTTTCGAAGAACTGGCACATCTCCTCTGATTTGCTGGAAAAATCGGAGTCATCACTACATAGACGTCGAAGTCTAAGAAATTGAGAATAAGGAATGGAGTTCTTGACATGTGATGGATGTGACGATGAATACAACAAATAAATGTGAATCTGTAAGTTTGTAGTGCACACTAGTACATAGCACGTTGCCTCTAATAGAAACTTTGATATCTAGGAAAGCCAATGAAGTTTTCGAAATTTCCCAGGTATATTTAAGAGCCGGATGAAAAGAGTTGACGGAGGTTATAAATTGATCGAGTTCTTCTCTGCTGGATGAAATAGCGCCGATGCAGTCGTCGATGTAGCGGCCGTAGAGTTCAGGTTTGGGGCCGTTGTACTGATTAAAAAATTGGTGTTCAACATATCCTACAAAAAGATTGGCAAAGCTAGGTCCCATTCTTGTTCCCATCGCTACACCATTAATTTGTTTGTAATAGTTGCCGGCGAATGAAAAACAGTTAAGCATTTTCCAGCTTGACTGGAAAAGTCTGTAAATAAATAAATAAAATAAAATTAAAACTAGTTCGGCAAGGCGGAGGAGCGTTTCCGAGCTAGGTTCTTTGACAGTGCGTTGATCGAAAAAGTGTTTAAAGTGGTACTATGACGAAAATTACATCTTTCCTATCTAAGCCATTTTGAAACATAAACAAGTAGTCTGCGTGAGAAGAAAAATGCTGTTTACTTTTTTCAAATATCTCTTTTCGTTCCAGAGATATTCGAGTTTTTAAACTATGCAAATTAGCCAAGTGATGACGTCATACACTCAACCAAATTTTGTTCACATCTGATGAAAAGAGATATCTCAGCCAATTTGTATCAGAGATTTTTGATTTTTTGCAGTAAGATTCTGCTAAATGTTCTCCACAATATGAGCTTAACAGTTCTGTTACCATGGCATCATACTGGGTTCCAGACCTCCCCCATATTAAAAGCTTTCCTGGCCACCTTTGGCATTCCATTTTGATATTTGCTAGCAGCACTTCATATGCATGATCCAGCAAGCATATAAATATGTTAGCTCGAGTTTGTGGCCTTGTTTAAGATTTTTCAAGCTGAAAATCACTAACATATTGAAATCAAGTGGGTGGGGACTGGAAAAAAGTGAGTTGCCATGGGAACAGAATTTTTCATAGCCATAGGTGTGTTTCCTGTAGAACTATTAGACTACCAAGTTTCAATGGTCTGCGCTGCAATTCGGCCAAGTTAGCTCTATTTATATACTCAAGATAATATTGGGTTGAGTGTATGACATCATCAGTCATCTCATTTGCATATTTTAACCATTTTTCAAACTTAAATATCTCCGGAACCAATGCAGATATTTGCAAACGGTACATGGCGTTTTTGTTCTTTTATGGAATTCTATGTGATACACTCAAAAATTCAAGGGGTAAAAATTTGATCATAGTACCACTTTAAGTGCTTGAAGACCTTTGCTTTAGGAATGACTGTGTATAGAGATGTAATGTCCATGGTGAAAATAAGTTTGTCTTGGCCCGGAGAAATTGAAATCGCGGAAAATTTGTAGTGCGTGTGTACTGTCTTTAATGTATGATGGCAAAGATTTGACGATAGGCGTCATAATCCTGTCTAAGTAGCTAGAAATGAGTTCGGTGGGGCAACTACAGGCAGAAACGATAGGGCGACCTGGGTTGTTGGGTTTGTGAATTTTAGGCAAGAAGTAAATGCACGAAGTTCTAGGGGTGTTGATGATGAGATTAGTGGCAGTGTCCGGTAATTCTTGATTAACTATAAGATTTTGAATGGTGTCTTTGACAAGTTTTTGATTTTTGGAAGAGAGATCTTTAGGGATTTTGGCATAAAACGAGGTATCCGAA
>OX421446.1:20684417-20686917 GCA_949126865.1 Montipora capitata
CTCATGCTTTAACACCTGCGTATATCACATCCTTACTTATTCTGAGACGCAATACCCAAGGGCTTAGAGGTATAAATAAGTTGTACCAACCTCGTGTGAACACTACAAACTATGGCAAAAACTCATTTAAATTCACTGCTACTAAATACTGGAATATCTTAACTGATAAACTTAGAACCGCGCCCAGCGTAACTAATTTTAGGAAGAATATCAAGTCATATATATTTTAGTTTTTATTATGTCTTATCTCATTGTACATAAGGCGTTCCAAACTAAATCGTCCTTTTCCAATTAAGCAAATTCCGTTAAAAAAAGGGCAAATAAGCATGTTAGACAGCACATTTCCGACAGAATACTGGCAATAGAGGGTATTCTACAATAACTGAGGAACACACAGTTGAAAACTTGACCACTTTATTATGTTTCTAACGGAAAGTACACTTTTTTTGACATCTAAAAGGTTATAATTTTTTACGGACTGCGTCTAAATGTCATCTTAAACATAGAGAACAGCTACGAAACCCTCGGAGCCTTCCATAACATTCAAATAATACAATACAAAAGCGCTATAAACCGCGGAACGCTCTTTTATTCCGCTACCAGAAGCCTGTTCGTCGTTTTGCCTAAGAAATCGAATTTTGGCTTTGTAATACCTAGTAATATCATTTGAAGTTATGTAAATTGCTGCAGTAACAGGAAATCGTGCGCTGTTATTTGTACTTTTGAGTCCGATTTTCGGATCCAAAATTCCACCCTTGATTTGGACTTTACTTTTTCAGCCCGACAAGAAGTTGATAACTTTTGATTCCGATTTTCGGAGCCAACATTCTACGTTCTCAGCCCGACACGAATGTTGTTAAATTTTTGAGTCCGATTTTCGGAACCAAAATTCTACGTTTCCCCGACGATCTCAGCCCAACACACCTTTCCATAACTTTTGAGTCTGATTTTCGGACCTAAAATTCTACTTTTCTTCGTATATATCTGCCCACCACGAATATTCATACAGCTTTTGAAACTGACTCCCGGACCCAAGTGAACTACCAATATTCGTATCCCAAAAATTATGCACAAATTACCTACATATCTTGTGTTACTGATTTAGTAACACTGTCTATAAACGCTTTGTGCGTAAAACATCACTGAAGCGAACTATCAGTGTGGTTGTAGTCAAAATAAAGACCATGAAATGCATAACGCGTAAGGGAAAAACCACTTCCAAAATCTACTTTCCTCGCCTTTGAGCGTTGCTTGTCAGGATAAGCTCTAATTTAATGCCCTTTGGGCGTGCTACACGTTTTTTTTTTAGACATTAATGCCGTGAGTAAACATGAGTTTACTTTTTTCGTTGAACTGACAAGTGTTGCACATTGATACTGAAACTTCAAAATATACTTTTTCGATTTGTCAAGCAATTAGGAGACAAAAATGTTTAAATTTGATTAGAAATCGTTATACTTTTTATAATCAACATGCAACATCGTCGCGCCCGCATTGGGAGATTATACCCTATAAAAGCCATCGAGGTTGTTAAAGAGTTTTTTCAGCATCATTGCATCAATCCTGCTGTAGACGTCTTTGAGATAAGTTGCGGTCTCTGGTCGGGTGTACTTATCCCATGTTAACGTGAAGTTGGAAAGCAAAATAACATCCTTAAAGGCAGAACTTGTTTTCACGCTACGTTTCTTCGATTCGTTCTAAAATAGTCGGGCTTCCAGCTAGACTTATAAGTTCCTTTCCAGTAGTGTATTGAAACATGGTCAACATATATAGCGGTGACCTTCCAGAAGACAGGTATTTCATCCCAGTCGAGGAGATTGATGGCTTTAGAAAAACCTACTTCCACTGAGTCGGCTGTATGGTCCTCCACCTCCTGGACAGCTCTATTCTCTCCCCTACGGAGTGGCCCAGTGGTGATCTTAGAAAAAAAAAAAAAAAAAAAAAGAGACCGTTTTTCTTTTCAACTGAAACGACATTGGTTAGCTAGCCCAAAACAGAAATTTGATTATATTTTTATTTGCTTTAAAGTTAATACAGATTCTTAACGAATTCCTTGTTCCGTTTCTAACACCTTGAACTGACCCCCTTTATAGCATAACTTCCTTTTTAATTAAAGTAAAAACTGTAAATCGCAGTTCACATTTAAGTCACTTTATAACGTTTATGGTTAAGTTTTTGTTTCTAAGACTCACAACTGTTCCTTGAAGCCTTCCTTCAAATTTCTTAATTAATCCATTCCTGCGTAGTTCTGCGGGTTCCTTGCTAATTCCTGGTGTTGCTTGCCTTTCAAATGTTTATCCAAATCACTGTAATGTATTTGACAACATTCACAAAATCCTAGAGGCTGTCTTTTACGTGCATTTGACGTCTTTAGTTTAAACTTAAATGGGCAGCTACCTAATGGAGAGTTAGAGTCGATGGAAGGAAACTCTTCAAATTCCACAAATTCTGGCGATATTTTCGGGATTGATCCTCTACTTTGATAAAATCAGGGCCGTAG
>OX421446.1:20694417-20696917 GCA_949126865.1 Montipora capitata
AAATATAAGGCGCCGAATATCGGATTTGTCGAAAGCAAAGATCCACTGGTCTACAACCTTCTTTGTTTTATCAAAATGTCATCTGAGAGCGCGACAAACATCTCAGTTGGTACAACACGGGTCAAATTGTGTAACGATAGATCTAGAATACACGTGAAAGGTAGGGATATTAAAAACATGACATTTCGGTAACGACATATCATCATTGTCAAAAGTAAAAGTATTTGATAATGGTGAGAGTCGCCGAATACTTTTTACCCTCAAATTGTGTAACGCAGCCAAATTCCATGAGTGTCGAAGTGACGAAGTGAGTGAGGAGTTCAGTACATTTCCTCGTCACCAATTCTTGATTTTCACGTGACGTTATCAACATTAAAAAATAAGGAATTATCAATCTTTTTGAAATTTAAGTTTAGTTAGTTAGTTATTAGAACAGCTGAAGACTTATCCTTTTACAAATTTTCAGTTTGATGGGGTTTTTCGTCCTTTGATAAAGCAAGGTAGAATTTCCAAGCTTTTGCGTGACACGATATTAAAATCACATAGTTACATAAGCCGGCTGGCCCGGTTAGGAGGGCTGGCTCGTTCAGCCGAGATCCCGGAACGTCTGAGAAACACATCAAACAAGACGAACGTCTCACCACGTAGATATTTATGAGCCCTCAGAAGACGACTACAGGCTTTTTATATCAAAATTGGATGACATGTGTTTTTGTTTGCCCCTTAGAGAGACACAAACATGGTGCCTCCATACAAAGCCTTATAAATTTGAGTAAAACATTTCTTCGAATATCTCCCGAACGAAACATCGCACAGCCCTGAATCTTTGAGAAACTGTTTGAATATTCATCTTCTTTAGTCTCTTTGATTCTTGACTTTATTTGTTGAATGGTTTTGATGATGGTGTGACAGGGAAAACCAGGAATATTACATTTGCTTATTGAGCAAATGTGAGATGACTTCAATTCCCGGCTTCAATTATCATGCTGTGTCATCCTGTGACTGTACCTATCGCTTTGATGGGCACTTGATCCGTTTAACGCGGTCAACTGTGTGTGACATGCAAAGCTACATGTGAAATCTTCTACCATCAAATATAGCACATGCAATGACCCCAGGAAAATTTGTAGTTCATATATTGGCCTGACAATTTTGATATATGTCAAAAATGTCATACACCAAACTACACTTTTGTCTCATGCCAAAAACAAATAAAATCCTTTGTATTTTGTATCAGATCACGTTTACATTTCAAAGGCTTGTACTTTGTGGATTGGATGTCTGAGAAAGCTGCCG
Organism: Montipora capitata; assembly: GCA_949126865.1. Taxonomy (NCBI): domain Eukaryota; kingdom Metazoa; phylum Cnidaria; class Anthozoa; order Scleractinia; family Acroporidae; genus Montipora; species Montipora capitata. The sequence continues at coordinate 20,695,714 of OX421446.1, forward strand.
CATACTTGTAGGTCAAAAGATGACTTTTAATGTGCCGGAGTTAGAATAATAACTTTTCTTCTAATAGCACAGCTCAGATGTTTCTGCTACTTTAAGGACGGTGCCTACGAATTCAATAGTATTTTTGCCCCGTTTTATGATTATGCAGGAAATGTAGATCTTAACAAGTGTTATTGAAATCCAGAAAGAAAATTCGGGGTAATCTCGCATTTTCAAAGATAATTATTGATGAATAATATCTGTAAAAAGCTATAAAATACAAAGCAATGTATGCCGTTCTTTCTCAAATTGAAGCTTAATTATCTCTGAAAAATGCACTGTTACCCACAAGTTTCTTTTTGGATACCAAAAGTACTTACTAAGATTTACTTTCTCCGGATAGTTTTAAAGCGCGTAAAAATATCACTGTATTAGGAAGCATCACCGATAGTAACCCAGAGTATCTCGAGATGCGCAGAACGTGTGCGCAATAACAATAGGGGGCAGTCATTAATTAATGGAGTTCACACTGGTGTACTTAAGGTAACCCTAAAGACACCTGCATGACCTTTCACTACAACAAAAACAACAACAACAACAACAACAACAGTCAGGAACCCATGGGCTCCTGCAACAATTTATTGGTAGTTTCATATATAGATGGCATAATGACATAGTAACAAAAATACGAAAATCAAACTACTGTAGTAAGCCATTTGAATCAAGTTATTTAACAAAATAATCAATCAATAAAAATACTTTTAAATGTCATCCGAGGTACAGAATCGCTAATATTTAAAACTTGGTTCTATTAATTAAAAAAAGGTCCGCAATGCGTACATGTGGTGGATTAAGTGTGAGTAATTTAAAATCAATTATCAAAAATTGTTTTGAATTTTATGAGGGCCGTAGCTAGTAACAGGCAAACCAAAGCACTTGCCTCAATCATTATTTTTTGTTTTTGTTGTCTTATGGCGTCATAAACCGCATTCTCGCATGATGGTGATGATGATGATGATAATATTAATGATAGAGTTAATGTTCTTAGGCATAAATATGTTTGGGCCCTTCTCAGAGCTCATTGTAACCTTCACCTAGCGACTCGGCTAAAATGAGTCTCAGTCGAGCCCAAAACATACTTGTGAGCTTAAGCACGGGCGTTTTTTAGAGGCTGACGGCAAGCGGAAGTGAGCTGTTTTCCTTTTTTCTTGTCTTCAGAAGAGAT
>OX421446.1:20704417-20709417 GCA_949126865.1 Montipora capitata
TTATGAGGACATTTCCTTATTGAGTGTTAGATGAACTATACGCACTGAGTGGAAAATGCTATGGTGCTAGATTAAGCCAGATAACATTGCCATCACTTCGATAAAGAACTGTGCCGAAAGTCTATATGTTCCCCCGCAAAACAGCTTCAGCACTGAGTAACCTGATCTTAGGAAATTAGAAGAAGCCTGTTATGATCACAAGGGTGGTGCCGGTGGGTTCATAGCCGTTTATATTATGGGCGACATTCTATTATTACCAATGTTTGTAAAGATCTTTGAAACAGAAATTGCCAGTAATTCAACCAACATCTGAAAGAAAATAATTCGCAACTGCACGATTCTCAATTAGATTTTCGAAAACAACGAGGAACAACGATGGCTATCATCCTTGATTTATAACGGAGAGGATTCCGCTTGCTTTTGACTGCAGAAAGATTACTTAAGGTGTATTTTAGATTCAACGCTGAAAGACATTTGACACAAAGGATCATAACACCTTGACTTAAAGAAAACCTTTTAAAACATGGAATCAAGGGAAACCATCTGCATGATTGTTGCCAAATTAACTTGAGTGGGAGGTTAAAAAAAATAAATCCTTATTTGGAAGACCTAATCTAAATTAAGAAACTAGTTCTTCAAATAGACTCGTCTCTAGCATGTCTCTTTGTTTTCCAATGTAATTTTAATTTAAAGGTCACAGTGTCAGCCTATTTTAGCAAATGAACACAGTAAGACCCAAAGGAAGCTTCTGGTTCGGTGACGGTAGCTGCAATATAATGATCAAAATTCAAGGATGTTTTGCTGGTATATGAACTCAATATTTAAAAATTTGTGACCGACGTTTTGAAATTATCTTGTTTCCAACTTAAAAAAAGCCTCTTAAAAGATCTTCAAATTTTAATTGAGACCCAAATATTATTTAAGGATCAGCCCAAACCCTTGCGACCAGGATCTACAAAACTCCTCAGTTTTCTAGCCAAGTTATCTTCACACTCTCTCTCCATAGATCGTGAGTGATCCTTTTAGACTCTTCAAGTGTCCTCGACGGATCTTTCCAAAATCCCGATACTTGATCAATTACAACTCCTTGTGCAATATCCAAAAGGATCCTTGCAAGCACTCTTAGGAACAATCATGGGTGTATAGAGGAATTTGAAAACGCCCGAGGCATCATTGATACATGAGTGAGTCTCTCCGGTCATGAACTAAAAATTCAAAAATTGCGAGAATGCCAACTTTCGACACCTCCCACAGGTCTCCTGTAGCTTACTGGCGGAGTACCCGGACTTAATATCGAAAGGGCATGGGATCGACTCCAGTTGAGGAATAGACAGATTTTCGCAAATACATTTGAGTTATCATCAATAAACAAATCTCTTCAAGATAGTGCTGTTATCTATGAGCTTAAGTGATAATTTGTGATCCAGATAGTAATTCGCGCAAACTACCCCTACTAGTTGTCTGAAGATAGTTTTCAGTACTAAGATTGTCTACCTTCAGAGAAGAATGTTTTCTTTGGTGGGCAAAATTGTGTTCAAATCACACTATTCATCCCCATTCGATCAATTTTTTTTTTCAGGGTTATCGCAATAACTGGGACTGGCTCAAAGATGAGATACCCTGGGGGCGGAGGAGTCGCTTTGCACAAAAACAGAGACTTCCCCGACAGCTATCTTTCGTAGATCTGGAAGGCGTCGGTTGTAGTACGTACCAAACCATACTTCTATCAGAATAGATGAGTATTCAGTGACGATCTCTACCCTGCTTGCAATTTAGGGCAATGAAGCAGATTGGTTCCAAACTAACTTTAAAAAAAATCAAATGGAGTTTCTCAAGGCTACGCAACATTGGGTCCAATACTCTTACTTATTTATATAAACGATGCCCGATTTATATCACACCTGATTCAGGCATCTTGTGTTGTAAACAGGTGGATATCTTAGTTTCCCATAAAAACGTTACAACAAAGCAACAACTGCATGTTCTCCATAACTGGGTATTGGCGAATAGATTGACGATTAATTCGTCCAAAACATGTTTCGTTACTTTTTTTTTTTTTCATAAAAACAAGAAGAGATGACCCGTGCAAGTCTACTCAACAGAGGAGCTAATATTTATCTTACGCGCACACTTATAAGTAACAATGATCACAAATATATGTTAAGGAGCACTTATTGATCAAGACTTGAGCTGGGATATTTGTATTACTTAAATTTCACGGAAAGTTGCTAAAAGCGTCAAACAGGGTGTGTTCGATTGACTCTATTCCGGAATAAGAATACGTCGAGTGATGAATTAAAACGGTATGTGTGGCGTTTTGAAGCAACAAGGCTAATAAAGATATGTTAAAAATAGCATTTTAGCAGGTGTTTGACAATTTTAATGTGAATCTCCGTAAAAATGAAGGATTTCTAACTTCTATTCCATGTATTCCTATTCCGGAATACTGTCAATCGAACGCACTCTCAAGCATTTACTGCTGCTACGTAAAACAGCTTTAAGAACTATAACCGTCCCCCTGAATCAGGTTACGGAAATCCGATTAGAACCTGTGTAAACTACAAATGGATGGAAGCTCGAATAAAAACATCAACATTACTTTCTAGCATTTGACTATTGTTTCTGAAACAACGTTAGACAAGCCGAACGATATCATGCACGATCAACACCAACCAATATTAAGAACTTATCAAGTTTTGCTCGAGCTAACTATTGGTAGAAGGTACTTTAAAATCCTAAAACTGCATAATCTCCTGAAAGCCCTGAAACGTAAAAAATGCTAACACACAAAGCCCAAGGACTTCTTTCCTGGCTATGGTTATACAATTTCATCTTTTTGTTTGTTCGTCTCCTTTTTCCTCAAACGTATTGAATATTGGGAAACGTTCCAGTTGCTATGGTGACCTTTCAAGCCACAATAATTCAGCTGCACCTTGTAAACTTAAGCAAAAATTGGTGTTTTATGGTAACATAACATTGCTGTTAAGTGAGACAGTGCTGTAGATTTATAATTAATAATGCGAATAAGACAGTCTCGTGATATTGTAGAAACTGGTTTGAGCCTACTAAAACTAAATTTAATTGATAATATCCAGCATGTATTACCTATTATGTAAGGTGTGTAAACTGTATGGTTATCGTTCAGAAGCCCTCACCTATAAATTCACGTACACAATACTGTGAGTTACTTTGCCGAGCGTAAGCGGAATCTTGCAAGATCTTCAAAGACCTTTACATTGAAGGGTCCTTAGACTGGCCTTTAGGTAAAGATCTATCTTTACACAGGTCCTTAACGTTACAGATGCGCACTATAACAGAGAAAAGTATTTTTTTCGAAGCAGGTTACTTAAAACCTTCTAACAACAGTGATCTATGGTTAAAACGATTTGAAATGTTTCAAGTTTGCCGAACTTGAGAGTGCGCCTATTATCCTGATTATTTTATAAAAATTAATATTGTAATCAGTACCTTCAATAAAGTATACTTGTACAATAAAAATATATAAATGCTGGCTGCCTCGTCATCAATACAAAACACCTGTTCTGTATTTTCACGACTAAGATCTGACTAAATATACCGAGCTTATTTTCACGACGCGAGCAACAGCATCGATAAAGCATAAGAATATAGTGAAAAGGGCACAAGCATAAGATTCTTCCGCACCTACTCAACTTGTACGACAGCTATTTTAGCGCGAGAGAGTGAGTTCATGTTGTCGGACAGCGAAGAAGAAAGCGAAATATTGCAGTTCTTTCTTTTTTTTTTTGAAAAGTGAAAAGAGGGAGAAGAAAGACAGACAGTTACAAACAGAAACCAAAAGAGAGCTTGAGTAAGAGAGATTTTAGATGTCGGAAAGAGTATAGGAAGAATATCGCAACCTTGAAAATCAGTCGAGGAAACTCGGACTATAAGATCGTGAGTTTTTTTTTTTTATATTTAAGGAACAGTACCAAGAATAAAGCTCTGCTAGCCGCAAAGCAATCTATCAAGACGACAAAAATGCATATTAGAATGTAATCTGGCAGCTGACTGTTTGACACTTTTCTTTGTGCTGCTAATGTCCCTTTTTTTTTTGCTTGTGCTTGTTTGCAAGTTTTTTAATGATTGCGTCGTACGTGTATTAAAAGCAGGCCTAAGCCCTGGCTATAGGTCCTTCTCTCACACGACAAATCGAACCTTGAACCGATGGAAGAAATATGTCCTTTTAGTGTGTAGGCGTTTACAGAACAGTGAGCCAGTTTCACATTTAGACTCACTAAAATGATTAACTGAGTAAAATGATTGGAACAATCAGATAATGGTGAAGATTATACAAGAACGTGAACACCATTATTATATCTCTGAGATAGTACGCGCGCTGTGATTGGCTAAATAAGCGGGCCGTATTCTACAGTACGGCCCGGTAAGTTTGAAATTTCGATAAAAAAATTCTCTTCCAAGTTTTTCATGTCGTTTCTGTTACTTAAACTTGTAAAACTGCAGGCAACTATTTCAAATAGCCAAGAAGATTTCGTTTTTCGGATTTCGACACGGCAATCTTTGTGGCAGTTGCATGAACATTTCCCGCGCGGCTGATTAACACAGAGATATAAATATAATACACATCTTATTAACCTCGTTTTCTTGGTCCGTACTATTGGTCATTACTAGGGAGTTTAAGAAACAACGACGGCTACGGCTACGGCAACGCCAAAAAGCGGTAATATTATTGGTTAAAAGAACCAAAAAGATCGTGCTGCACATGCGGCACGCATTTTTGAACATTTCTCTCGAGTACTCGTCAAAACTACTACCAAATTTAAGGTTTTGACGGCAACGTGGACAAACTAAAGTGAATCTTTCAGTCAACAACAACAACTTTATTACATTTTTGCACATAATACAGTAATAACAGACCTGGGACCGCAGGTAGCGGAAGCTAATCGAGGCGGGCCAGGAAAAATAAAAATAAATGAAATCTGCTAACCTTTGTTTAAAAGAAAAAGAAACATATCACAGAA
>OX421446.1:20714417-20751917 GCA_949126865.1 Montipora capitata
GAATTTAGAACAACTGGCTAATTAAGCAACCTGTAGCCTAACTATTAAGATGGACTGACAGATTAATAGACTAACAAACTGATTTTCAAAGATGGAGTTACAAAGAGCCCAAGACTGCAGCCATACTTCCACATGCGAAGAAAAAAGATGGCAGTATCATATTAATTTTAGTTATCCAGTAGATAGTGCTATCCACCTTTCCAACAACTGGGACTAGATGACTGACTGTCTCTGACTGACTAAGAGACAGCCTCAATTGATGACTACTTGGCTTGCTCATCTGTGTCCATGAGAGATCCCAAAAAGCAATTATTTTTCCATCATCAACATTTCCAAAACTTTGCATCATCAACACTTGAAACTCCTTATTCTTGACCTACATGTACTGTCCAGTGTACATGTACCCCATGCTTCAAGAGTTACAGGATTAATCCATATACATTTAATGACAAAATTTTTTTCCCCCATCCCTTAAAAAACTTTCCCAACAACAAAAATGTTGGCCACTTTGTCCTGACCTCCTGCAAATTTTGGTTGTCGAAACATGTCAGAGCACCAGGGACATAAGTTACATACAGCATTTCCTTGATTAAATGCCACAACATTTATTAAAATAATTGTGAGTGCTTCCGATGCCTCGTTCATTCAAGGGAGGCATTAATTTCAAAATCATATTTCTTAAATCACTGACAACAATTATGGTAGATCATTTGTAAATATTACTTAAAACAGAAGCAGGTTTAAAGTCAGAGAGGTCAGTCTTGTTATACTTGTCTGGTAAAATTCTTGGCCTTGACAGCAGAACTGCAATAGACCATATTCGTATTCTCAGTATTGGACTGGAACTAGCATGCAATGGACGCTAATTCGGGGGAATATATTAAAAAGTATTTGCATTTGAAAAGATTCCCCCGCATTAGCCTCCATTGCAAGCTAGTTCCAGTCAAATACCGAGAATACGAGAATGGTCTATTCTGCACATTGCAAGAATTCTGAAGAATGAGCTTAATCAAGTGAAAGAGCTGCAAAGTATATTGTATGGCTACATCGAACTTAAAATAAATTTCCAAGGCTGGTTTAGATTTTACTGAGTTGCATTCTTTTGGTTGGGTGCGATGTTTATTCTCAAGGGTAGCATTTATTGGTACTTTTCCTTCCATCTGTAGCATTTAATCAAGTGCGGCGTCTATTCAAGGGCGGTGCTTAATCGAGTAAATATGGTAGGTGTAAAAAATGGCCCTGTATCTTGTAATTTATCCTCGGTACAGTACCTCTTCATTCCTTCCAACAGTGCATGCAAAGATTCTGAGTAAAACGTTGTTGGGTTGAATATACTTGCAACCACTCCCAAACATGACATCACAGCATCCTTGCCCACGAGGACAGAAGCAAAACTCTCCACATCACAAGCATCGCCCTTGAATAACTCCAAGTTAGGATGCCTAAAGGACATGAGTTGAGAATGGGGTTTTTTCATAATACATGAAGTATCATACGTGTACTTTTCAACTGCGGAATATAGTAAAATGAAAGTTGGAAGATTCCAACTTTCATTTCAAACATAAAAGTATAATAAAAGATTGTAACAGCGAATGGAATTGCCTCCAACCACGCTGTTTGCGGTTATTCTTTGCTCTTGGTCGCATTTTAACACCAGATCCTTAATAGTGAGATAAATAACCCTCACCTCTTTTCGATTTTCGCAGGATCTCGAACAACAGCTGTAACGTGGTGGCCTCCTTCAAGTGCTTGGTTCACGATCTCCTTTCCTGTTAGCCCCGATCCTCCAAAAACTACAAGTTTTAACTGTTTTGAATCGCTGTTTTCGGCCGCCATTTTGTTCATAGAATTTGCGTAAGGCCTGGGGAGGAAGAAGAGTCAGGTGGGACACTTTGTGTCAAATACATAAGCGAAAACCTTTGGGCCCCTGCCTTTCGACGAAACACAAGAGATTGTGGTCGCAGTAAGAATAAAGGCGCAAGAAATTGTGGTTATGCGCGAATGGAGGAATTACCATGCGGGGTACGATCTTGTTACATAGAAGACTAGTTTACCTAAATGGTAGAAACGCTGCCGATAGGAAGGTAGATGATCAGTTATGGTTGACGGTTCGTGCGTGGAATTGAAGTGGGATTTTAATACGTCTTGAGCGGGACGGTACAAAACGTGGACGCCCAATTGGACCTCCTTTTGGACCCCACTAGAGGGGAGAAAGAAAACACTTAGATGGTTTTCATAGTGTTGCCATCAAATTCTAACGGCAAAATCGCAAGGTCTTCCGGATTTTTTATCTAAAAGACTGGTTGAAGATGACCAAGAAATAAATCTTTTTTCAAGTTTGCAGTTCCGTGACGTCTTTCCTTTCAAAAACACAGCATTTGTCCCCTGGCGTGACACCATGATTTATATACAAATCTATTTGGCCGGTTGAAAAACAAAAAGGTTTATCCCTATGAATTCCAGCAGTTTGAGCCTTTAAAGTACATTAGGAAATGTGTTCATACACATGCATTTTATTTCATAAGTGAAAAGTAGGCGCTTTCATCGCAAAGTGGACTCCAGATGTTTTCCGTTGATTACAGGCCACCATATTGGTGGACCACCTTGCAGTCTCCATACAAAACTCTATAAAATTTGCTTGAAACGCTTCGACAAATAACTCAGAAACGATGTACTGCACAGACCTGAGAATTAAAAGTTCTTGGCCTTTTTCATTGCGATTTTGATTTTAGAATCCGATGGCGTCATAGTGTGAAAACCATCCATCAGTTTCATTCAGTTCTCTCGCGTGGGGTCCAGAGAAATGTCCAGTTGGAGGTTCAGTTTTGTACCGTCCCTGCTCAAGACCGATTAAAATCTCTCTTCAATTCCACGCACGAACCGTCGTTAACTCGCAAGCTTAATTAAACATCTCCCTTCCCCTCGGCAGCATTTCTACCACTTGGGTAAACTAGTATATCTGCGCTATATTTTTAAACCCAAGCACACCGTCGAGGGTGACATTTTTTTCACGTAGGATCTTCTCCTCGTCAGTCTAAGGCATCGTTATATATCAGTCATTAAGTGTGCTATCGGACTTTGGCGGATCCATTTCGAGTGACAACTCGTGCAAATTAGCCACGTGCTTTAAGCTGCCATGCTTTTTAACAAAAGAAGGCAAATTGTTTGGAGTCTGGAGTAGTTCGGGACACCAACACCCATTTCTCACACGAAGTGCCTTGGACCGGCACCAACATGGCCCAAACTCGTTTCACAGTCCAATCCCCTTACGCTCCACGATAAGGGAAAAAGGCACACATTCCCCATTACCCTCACTCCAGGCCTTGGTCACCCACTGGATAGTGGTATAACAAAGAGGTGGTGCTAATCACCCTTTTAGCGCGTCTTTCTTATCAAAATTTAATTTACCACCTTTTTTTACGACCTTTTTTTTTCCCAAAAGTTTACAAATCCTCGGCATGTGCATGATTATCACACCACGTTTTTATGGCAAGCTTTTTATAAATATGAACAAAGAGCACGCTACTCTACTTGTTCTGTTAGATTTAAGCGCCGCCTTTGACACTGTCGACTCAAGTATCTCGTGTTCACGTTTAATAGCAAGGATGAGTTTAAATGGAACTGTTCTTTCGTGGTTTGGCTCTTACATATTTCATCTTCCTTATGGCATTAGCCAGGGCTCTTGCTTAGGTCCCCTTTTTTGAATAATTATACATTCAAGAAAAATCTTTGATATTGTCAGTCGTCATCTTCCAAAATTGCATTGTTATGCAGACGACTCCTAGATTTATCTTTTAATCCAAGTTGTGCTTCTAGTCAAGACGAGGTTGTTAGATCAATGGAACTATCTATCAGAGACTGCCATAGGCTCGATTTCCGACGCTCACTCGGTAGTGAACACTGGCTCATTTCCCGAAACAGCTGCTGGTAATCTTGCTTACCACCTTGTACTGCTCTAGTGCAAAGAATGTATTTAGCTTTCCCTTTTTGGGTTGCTTGAGTAAGACTTGATCTCCCTGTTCGAAATGACTTTCTTTTGCATTCCGCTGATGGTCGGCATAGTCTTTTCCTCTCTGTTTACCACATGCGTCATTGTCACGGGCTATCCTATCTGCTGCTCCCCCGGTCCGGGAACGTCCTGCAATTAGGCTGGGAATTTTGGTACGAATCTCACGCCCGAATAAAAGTTGAGCTGGACTCCCATCAGTGGTAGCATGAGGAATGCTTCGATGTGCCATGAGGAATTTTAACAGCTCCTCGATCCACAGCTCTTTTCTTTCTGCTTGTTCAATTCTGATGACTTTTGGAAGGCTGCGGTTTTGTCTCTCCTGGAGGTTCGATGATCGATGTCCGCGTTGTCTGTAAAGAATGACTCTATTTCTTCTGAAATAAACTGAGTGCCGTTATCAGTTTTGATTGAGTAAGGAATACCATTATGTGGAAAACATGCCTTCCAGGCGGTCAATAAAGTTACTAATCTCGTACCCAGATCTCATTCTGTCACTGGAAATGTGAGATCTGGTAAAGTTCGACAGTACATCATTTTTCATTGGCTACTAAAAAAAGGTTGCGGCAATGCAATCTACGCTCCGATTGGCTTATTTCGCGGGGCACTTAGTGAAGTTTGGTTTTCGCAAGCTCATGTGCTGTTTTGAATAAATGGCAGTTGTGCGGAGGAAAGTTTTGTTTTTTCCGACGCCGGAAAAGCTATAAAGTTGAGGAAAATCATTTTAAAAATGTGCGACGTTTGTGTAAATGGTACCGACGAAAGCCCCACGTACCCTGCCATTCGAATAAAGTTCTGCGTAGCTTGCTACGAGGTACGCAAAAACTAATAAATTCAAGTTTAAGTGTGTAATTTATTCAAAACAGTATTTCTCGTTCTTAAAGCATGACTCGCGAATTAAGTAGTGATCAATTGTGAATTTTACGATTAGATTAACTACATTTTTCCCGAGATCGTGTCAAGAAAATAGCGCTCGTTGCAGTGCTTAAGGGCTAAGCACTCTTTAACATTTTCGCTTTCAATTTACGGTTTGGTTAACTACACTTTTCACGAGATTGTGTGAAGAAAATAGCACTCGTTTACTGATTGAGCCTAAGCGTTCGTTTCAGTGATTCTGCAGTTGCTCCAACAATTAAACAATCTCGACTGTTCAAAAACAATCGCCTGTAGCCCTTCTTTCTGTTTCGGCTTAAGTTTAAGGTTTCCTTGTCCTCTACCCAAAAGAACCTCTTCAAGAATACTCTCGAAATCCATGTTTATTCCGCAAAATCACCCAAAATCACAACAGAGAGTACGAACATTCGCAGTGATAGAAAAGCCCGTATTTCGGGCCTCGCTGGCACTGAGCATGCTTGAAATCGAACTTTTCCAGATCTTCCTTCCGTGTGACCGTGGGAGATCTGGGTTCGAGATTATAAGGTTACTTGATGTCACCGAGTTCATGATAGCAACTTTGTAATAACGACTGTAATAATCCACAACAACAACAAAAAGGTACTCCCCCTGAGGGAAGAAGTCCGAGTAGGTCCGCCGCCACTGAGATCTTTCCAGGGTTCAGTCGGAAATATAGTACGCTTCATTGGCTCAGGGGGTAAAGGTTGACTTGATAAGCTGGCAACCGTGGCACACCTTGCACTTGCTCTAAACACCTTCATCTATATTCGGCCACCAAACCTTCGTCCGCAAATCGCTGTTTTGTTTTAACCACCTCTTGATGGCCCTCATGGATCAAGTCCAGCACCAATGTACACAGTTTCCGTTGCATCACAATTCTAGTACACTGACCTCTCAAAATGAGTTTGCCCATCACAGCAAGCTGGTAGCGAACACCTTTGTCCTCTGGAGGACAACAACTCCGATAACCATTTTTGATGCAGTGTCTCAATTTAGAAAGTTCTGGATCAGCTGAGGATTCTTGTTCCACTTCTTGAATCGAAATCGCTTTTGGGGAGGCCTCTTGAGCCACAAATCGAATGTATTCTGCCACATTTCTGAAGTCAGTGCTTGTCCTTTGCGTGAGGCGTGATAGGGGATCCGTGATCTTCTCCAGGCCGGAAACATGCTTCACTGTAAAACGATAGGGTTGCAGTCGCAAAACCCAGCGTTCAATTGTCGCGGATGGTTTAGATTTTCTGAAACAAATCTCTTCTATAACGGCTTATGATCAGTCAGCAATTCGAACTCCACTCCTTAAAGGTAAACGTGAAAACGTTCACAGGCCCAGGCAAGACCCAACGCTTCTTTCTCTCTCTGGGAGTAGCGACGTACTGCTGTTGTCAGGCTTCTACTTGCAGCAAAAACACGTTTAGTTAAAGCGTGCTCTTGAATAAGGATGTCTCCCAGTCAAACTGGGTTCGCGTCAGCCATAACCTGGGTCTTCGAATTCTTATCGAAGTATGCTAAGGTTTCCGCTTTAGAAAGCTTCTCTTTTAATCGCTGGAAAGCTTTTTTTCTGCTCAGGCCCCCACTGAAACACCATGCCTTGGAGCGTTTGACTCTTCAAAGGTTCTGCTGTAGTTGCCAGATCCGGGATGAAACGGGCGCAGAAGTTTACCAGACCAAGGAAGCTACGAGCCCCCGCGACGTTGCTTGGTTCCCTTACGTCATACACGGCCTTAAATTTCTCATCTGCTGGACCAAACCCCCTTTCAGATGACATGCTCCATGAAGGTGATTCGCGGAATTCGAAACTGGCTCTTGCATTGTCAGAATTTACTGGAAGGCTTTTATCTTTCAATCTTTGAAAAACTTGTATCAACCTATTGCCGTGCTCTTCAGCATTTCGGCTGTGGACGATGATGTCGTCTGCAATATTGTGCCGTGCTCCTTCGCAATCATGTAGTACTTGCTGGATTATGTGTTGATACAGTTCAGGTGCCAAACTGATCGCGAACATCAATCTCCTGCAGCGAAACAGGCCTGCATGTGTGGTAAAGGTGGTAATATCCCTGGATTCTTCAGCGATCTTGATCTGATGAAACACCCATTTGAGATCTAACATGCTAAACACTGTGCTCTGATTCATATTCTGCAGGACGTCGTCGACAGTTGGGATTCGATGTTTTTCCTTCAATATAGCTTGGTTTGCCCTCCTCATATCATAACATAGTCTTCTTTCTCCCGACGGCTTGGGGACTACGCAGACTGGACTGACCCATGGGGTATACTAGGCCTTTTTATTTTCTCTATAATGTCTGCATCTTGGAGTTTCGTCAGCTTACTTTCCAGCTTTTCCCTCAAGCTGAAAGGAACACACGTGAGTCTCTGTGCCACTTGAAGGCCATTCGGATCAACATGCATTGATTTTCGCTTGATAGTCCTTCAACTTTCCAATGCCGTTAAAACATTCTTGAAATCTGACTTTTAAGGCCGAGTCAATACTATTCATTTGACGGAGGTCCAATCTTGAGAACTCCAAGTTCAAGAGCGGTCTTCCTGCCAAGACGCGACATTCCCTTTCCACTAATTACAATAAACTCTGCTTCAGTATCCGTCTCATTGAGCTTGACAAGTGACTTTATCATGAACTTTCCTCGGATATTGAGCGGCTCCGCAGCACCGTACGGGTAAACACTGTGCGTTCCTTTGTTTTTACGTACGTTTTAAGATCTTGCGATGTCTCCTTGTCATCAACATTGCACGATGCTCCCGAGTCAATCAAAACATCCCTCAAGGTTTCCCCTTCGGCATTTAACTGAACAGTTCCACTTTCAACACCACAGACATAACCTTCTGAAACAGAGAAAGCATACTTATCATTACCTTCTGCATCATGTACATTGTGAAGTCGCCGTTTGCTGCTTGCTTTTTGTGACGCTTGTTGCCTTTTCCAGATTCAGGTTCATGCTTTCCAGTTTCTTCGTCTTGCACATGGTTGCAGTGGCCCTGGTTGTGGCACTTTAATAATACAGGTGGCCTGCGAGCTGGACAACTTTGATCTCGGGCGAAGTGACCTTCCTTTCCACAACGGAAGCATCTGCCATTCTTTCCGTGACTTTCACTGACACTATTTACGTTTTCGATCCCATTTTCTTTGCTTGGATCTCCGCTGCCTCCAATTAACGAGCGATCAGCTGAACCTTTTCCAGAGTTAAATCTTGGCATTTTTTCTACACATTTCCTCCTCGGCTTACTTGATCGGCACTTGCCAAACATTTGGTCACGAATCTGTTCGTTTCTGTTTTCCTTGAAATTACAGTTTCCAGTCTTTCGCCGTAACCGGGTTACACACTGGTCGACAGTTTCAGAATTCTCTTGGCGCATTTCAGGCATTCAGTTGACGAAATATATGCCGTTCATACGAAATGTTGTCTTGCGGTTTAAATTATGAATATAGCTTACGAAGACTGCTCTCTCATACATATTGCAAGAATCTGTCCCACCGGCTGGCGGTCCTGGGTGAGTTAACGTAGCAAATATTTCCTGAACATCCATTTCCACGGAATGTAGTAAATATAGTTTACGTCATAGAGAGTACAGGGTATAGGGTTTTATTCACGAGTTGTTTGTTTTTGACATAAACAACGAGTGAATACAAACCGGTACAAAGCACTCTCTATGTCGTGAGCTGTTTATTACAAATAAGACGAGAAGTTTGATTGAAATAGCTTTCTGAACGCAACAATAACAATAGAACCAAATGCAAATTTAATTAAATTCAATAACAAAGTACGATTTGCACGAGTGATTGGCTTGGAAAAGCCTTTACGCTATCGTTGATTGGTTATACTTCCACACGTTAAAGAGCTGTACACCATTCTGATTTTCACATGAGAAAATAAAGCGTATAGATTTGTACAAATGAGCGTTATGGAATAAAATTCTCATGTTATGTATGTGTAATAAAAAGGCTTTTTTTTTTCTGTTTTTGCATCTTTTAATCCCTTTCCGTCCACATCAAACTGGAAACGCGGTTTTCCATCCCTTCCAACGGGGACAGATGCTCGTCGTATCCCCTTTGCAATCGAACGGTGGAATTCCTCCAATCTCGAGATTTGTTGCCATGATTTCTGAGTTTGACGTAAATCCTCGTCGTTAATTGTAGCGATTGGGTCCCGATTAAACAGAGTTTAACGAGATAAAACACCATGTCAAAACAAATCTCGTGGGTCTCTATAGACCTTTTTCATAATGGCGGCCGATAAAATATTGTTTTGTTTTAATGCTAATAAGCCTTTCTAGCCTTGCTACAACGAGCAAATTTCAAGAGTATTTGTGTCAAAACGAGGGCAGTAGGTCTAATTAACATAAATACAAAAGAATATAAAGTATGAAAGTGGTCTATTTATGTCCACACAATAACCTCCGTAACGCATTGCCCTCTGGTTAACATAGGTCCGCAATACGGGAATCTGGGAGCATAGCTCTACACATTACCAAAGCATGCAGTGCTACTTTATATCACTTACACCCCACTTTCGGAGTGCAGGGCTGGCGTAGTGGTGAGAGCACTCGCCTCCCACCAATGTGGCCCGGGGCACTCCGGTTTCCCCCCTCCTCACAAACCAAAATCCTCACAAACCAAAATTCACTCTTTTGTTAGTAGCTGAATAGACTACTGTAACAGTTTATTATTTGTTGTTTATTACAGAGAGTTCAAAACACTGCTGCCTGGCTTGTCATATTAAGGCCCGGGCAAACGGTTTGCTTCAACATCCGTTCGATTTCGTTGAACCCCCTCCCCCCTTTTCAACCGTGCTGAAACACGGTGAAACGAAGTAGTTGAATCGATGTTGAATGACTTTGTTACAACAACCATTCAACAATTCTTTTATTTCCGCGAATGTTGCATGAAGTTGATGCCGTTTGCCCCCAACTTTGTCCCCCCCTCTTTCAGCATTTTTGGGTGTGCGAATGCGCACTAATAGGTCTCTCAATGACGTATCCATGCCTGTACAGTGAGAACTGGACTGAATACCAAGCTTCTCGTAAAGTATTGTTATATCAAATGATGATGTGTTGAAGCCGTTTGACCAGGCCTTTACTCTCGAGCCGAAACACCTTTAAGGTGGCTGCAACCAGTTTCACTACTTTTAAGGACCTTTTTGTTACAAGGGTTGTCAGTACAAAACTGTATCACGCAAAAAAGAAATTTTCTGATACCATAACTAACACCAATTATTGCTTAACAAAATGCGCTCGCTATTTTGACGTAATAGGTTACCATGGCAACATGAAAGCTATCCAAAAACACCCTATATTTCGTCTTTACTTGCTTATGTCTTAAAAATGAACTCGGTGACCCCAATTTTTTATTGTAAAATAGTAATTAGCAATTTGAGATAGGACTACCTGCAAAGTTAAAAAAAATTCTTGGGAGCCAATTCAGGTCTAACTTAAATTTTCGAAAATTTAAGGTAGCCCTGAATTGGCTCCCAAGAATCTTTTTAAACTTTGCTGATAACTTTACTATAAACTTTACAATAAACTGCTATACCGTAAGATATTATGTGGACATTGCATTTGATTAATGTGAAATAAGCAGTGAGAATGTTTAACATAGTTGTCAAAATAACGTTGCTAATTTGTTTCTTTCGGAACAATTAGTTTTGTTCCGTGGTGTGTGTAAAAGGTGCTTGGGTTAATTAGCATTTCTCATCCAAATAAAAGGAAATACGAGAATAATTATCATTTATATGTATCCTAAAATATTGCACTTCTGTTCCTGTCAGCCTCATGAATTAATGAAGCAAATTTTCTGCTGGAGCCCACTTGAGGGTCAGGTGGGTGTATTGCAATGTTCTCGTCCATCTGTGGAAAGAGAAGAATGATTCTCACACAATTAACAGAATAAGTAAGGAGTGTTATTTAAGTCCAGCAACTGCAAATCCTTTCCTATCATATTCAGTGCTCTCTAGAGTCTTCAGCATAAACTCTGCAACATCTGCACAAGTAATCTTGCTAGTTGTTCCTGTGTTACACTGCCCTTCCTCAAATTTATAGTTTCCAGAGCGTTTACCTGAAAAAACAAAATTGATATACCAGAACTCATTTTGTGAAAAATGACAAGAGAAAGAAGGCAACAGTTGCAGCCTCAGGCCTCAAAACACCATGCATATGGAAATGGGGCTCAAAATTAATTGTAACAGCATACCCTCGATTAGGTGACATGGCCTCACAATAGTGTAATTGATCTCTTCCGGATCGCTATCCTCTAGCATTTTCTCCATGACTGCCATGTTCTTCAAGACTCCATTCAAAAACAAAGGCTTCAAAATCCACTCTACAAACCAGTCATTATTAGGTCCTGGCTGTACACACCAGGATGTTACAGCTACCAGTCTTGTGATTCTGTGTCTACATGCATGTAAACAGAACACATAATTAACTAAGAAAAATTCAGACATTTTGCATTTGACTTGCACGTGACTAGGAATAAGAAGAAGTATAATCCACAGCCAAAGTGCTGAGACACTTCTCCCTTATGCAGTCACAATAAGCAGTCATCCCGTCCTCCAACTGAAGTTGACTACAGTTTTAATGAAGTCAAAATTTGACACATGGAGAGGGGGGTTCATCCAGAGAGCATTAAAATATTGGAAAAGGTAAGTACACTTGGTCCAGTCACCAGAAGACCCGGTCGCTAAACTCGTGTCAACCCATTGACTCCTGGGACAGACTTTACTCTGTCTGACGCAAAAGGATTTTACTCGCCAAATTAAGGTATCCTGGGTCTTCGGAGGAGTGAATTGGTTAACCAGTCAAAAACTATGTTCCCTTTGCACTAATCCATTGACTCCTGTGAGTGAGACTTGAGAGATTAATTTTTAATCTGTCTAACACCAGACGATTTTACTCGTCAACTGGACGCATCCTGGGGCGCCTGTGGAGTCAATGGGTTAAACTTCACGGTAGCAATTTGATCTTCATTATAAACTCATTTGTTAAAACAAAATTTTAGAGTCTTACTCTCTAAAATAAATGGACGCAGTACCTCAGTTTCTTAGGAACAAACCCCTTCATGAAAAATACTATGGCTAATGTAAACAACTAAAGCAAAGTCATTTCAGAGGACCACTTCAGTTACATTAACTATTAAGCTGTGCAGCAAAAAGGGAACTGCTTAGCTTTACTGTGGGATTGAAGCAGGCAACTCAAATGGTTCTGAAAAAATTTTAAATACTTAAGACAAGTCCAAAGAACACTAATAATCTCTCCCAAAGAAAAAAACCAGTTGTTCCTTTTTTTTCAAGTTAACTATGCACATTGGTTTAATACAAGGGAAAGGAAAGGAAGGAACTTCATTTAAGTGTCTAATCTTCTAGCGCCGTAGAGTACTAATCGGGGACACTTTAAATTGAAATTAACAAGTTGACGCAAATCAAATCAAATTTTGGTTCTTGAGGAGAGGGGAAACTGGAGTACCCAGAGAAAACCCTTCGGTGCAAAGTAGAGAACCAACAAACTCAACCCACATGATGACGAGTCTGGGAATTGAATCCGGGCCACATTGGTGGGAGGCGAGTGCTCTAACCACTGCGCCATCCCTGCACCCCACGGTTGGGGATTTCTTTCCTCTTTGGGCGTGTACTGGTTACTCCTGGAGTAGTAGTATTTGATAAAAATAAAATTAAATGTTTATATCTGGCAGCATTAATTGAAGGAAAGACTTTATTTAATGGGGAAATCTGTTGAGTACATACTGAAAATACCTTTTCATGCCCTCCATGATTACATGCACGGATTCTGAGTAGAAAGTTGTTGGGTTAAAAATGCTACCAAAAGATCCCAAACTGGACAGCACAGCATCTTTGCCCTCAAGAGCAGGGGCAAAACTTTCCAAATCACAAGCATCTCCTTTTACAAACTCTAAGTTTTCATGTCTGTTGGAATATCAATATGGAAAATACAGAATTAGTCATCCACCTTTCTTCATATGTGATCTGTGTTCATTTTCCATTGATGTTCTTACAGCTGGTGTCAGAGGAATCAAGTGGAAAAAAAGGAAGCTAAAAGTCAGGGGCTGTGGAGAGGGAGGGGTTGTGTGTGGGGGGGGGGGGGGGGGTTATAACTCTCAATTTTTTTTTCTTCTCCCTTTCCCCTCACACTTCCATGATTCATCAGTGTAAAAATGGAGACTGCAGACCTGAAAACCAAGTTGTTAATTGAATGCCATTTGATGCTTAAACCTGCAATAGACCAATTTCGATAAATTAAAATTCAGTTTGAAACAAAAGGCACCATTGCGAAGTTCTGGGGCATAAATGTAAGGATTTGTATGAGCTTATTTCCCAGAGCCTTGAGATGATGCCTTTTGTTTCAGACTGAATTTCTAATGTATCGAAAGTGGGCTATTCAATACAATCCCAGGTTTGAAATTTTGCCTTTAAACTTTAACCCATTGACTCCCAGGGGTGGTTCCCCATTGACGAGTAAAATCGTCTGGCGTTTGACAGAATAAAATACTACGTAAGTCTGGCCGGTTTAGGCTGGTTTGGACGCCAAAGGGTTAAACTAAAGAAAAAGTCCTAGCCAAAACTAAAAGATAAAGAGAATTTGAAAAAAATTCTAAAAATCAGGGTTGACTAAATTGTACTATGAACAAATGGGCCCAGGGGTAAAATGTAGACTAAAACTCCACCATAATTTTCTACCACAATTGCTTATAATCTTGAAATCTGATTGCCTTACTTGCGGCTGTTGATAAGAATCTAGACGAAACTGGTCACATCAAAGTGTAATGCAGTTGTATAGCCAATCAGAAACGCTCATTTTGGGAAATAAACCAATCAGATGGCAAGAAAGTTAATTACACAATGCTTGCTCTAATTCTTTTTGTCACTATCCTGGTCACGTTTTTCTTTGACTTTGAATAATTTTATTGTAGTAAAAAAGAAATAGAATGTGGTTCAGTGTTGTCTCTACTCTTATAGATAACACTGAACAACATTGGATTTGTTAATTAGCCCTAATTCAGCCTTAGCTACGTCTGCATTAGTACAGGGTTTGCATTGCTTCTCCAAAGTCTGTACATTACCCCTGTTCTTGTCCTCATCACACAGAGAGAAAACAAAGTACCAGTATATATTTACCCATATATCCCAGGTGGAAATCTTATTAAGATCTTACTAAGATTCTTAATAAGTTTCTTAATAAGATCTTACTTTGTTTCTTAATTAAGATTCTTACAAGATCTTGTAAGATTCTTAACAAGATTCTTACAAGATCTTATGAGAATCTTGTAAGAATCTTATAAGATCTTAAACAAGTTCTTAGATAAGATCTTGTAAGGTGGCTTACAGTTACAGCTTCCCTCTTGTAAAGGAGTTGTTATCAACATTTTCTTGTTTTGGCTCAGCGCTTTTTACGCGTAAAACAACCGAAGTACAAGCTTGAATCATCGCTTGATCAACTGCCGAATTTCTTCTTCTTTCTTGTGACTGCTGACCAGAGCATAAGGTGGCTCACTCGTTCTCAGTCTCTCATCTGCTATCCAACATGGCCAACTTGACTCGATTTCTTGCACTCACGAACGGACTCGCTGTTTTTTAAACCTTTTATTAAAGGCCAAAATAATCTCTTTGTTGAACGAATTGACTTCCTGTAATAAGAGGCTAAGTTCCTCAGAATTTTAAGTCCACCGTAAGCCCCCGCTGGCCAAGCTTTTGGCTACCAGAAATTCCAATACTTCCAACTTGGGGAAATGCCAAGAAATTCCAAAAATAGTAGAATAGTAGGTAAAATAGTGTAAATTTGAAATATAGACACTGTTGGTCACACATTATTATGAAAATCAAGCTGTTTCAGTAGGATTTTCCAGTAACTTTTTATCTTTGTCTTTTCTTTCATGTTTTTGTTTTTGAAACCGTCCACACACTCCTTAACCAAGTACTGTTAAAAAAAAATCCTTGGCTCGTTCATCTTCAAAGAATAAAATTGTTGTGAGAGAAAAAGGTTATAAACTAAGATAAATTCTTGCAACATCTTGACAAAGATCATGCACAATATTGTAGGGTGTGTACTAAGATCTTGTAAGATCTTCACTAAGATCTTGTGTAGGATCATTACTTAGACTTGCAAGATCATTCCTAAGATCTTATTTAAGATCCTTACTAGATCTTGTAAGATTTTTTTTAAGATCTTCACCAATATCTTGTAAAATGTTTACTAAGATCTTTCCTAAGATCTTAAGTAAGATCTGTTAGGATCTTGACTAAGATCTCGTAAGATTTTCACTAAGATCTTGTAAGATCTTTTATGGTAAGATCATGTTAGATGGTCCTAAGATCTTGTAAGATTTTGTTAAGATCTTACAAGATCTTAAAATTTCAACAACATTAAATTTTGGAAGAAAATTTGATGAGCAAATGTAATAAGATCTTATTAAGATCAAAGATCTTAAACAAGATCTTATTAAGATCAAAGATCTTTAACAAGATCATACTAAGATTTTCATCTTAACACCCATCTTACAAGATTCTTACAAGATCTTAATAAGATTTCCACCTGGGATATCTATAGATATAATAACCAGAATGTCAGGTTAAGAGGCATAATTTTAAGCCAATAATACTAAATTGTGAACTTTATTAACATTTTTATGCAATTACGGTGATTTGTTTTTATACAAGGTCACGTGTACCATTTTCAAATAATTCTAATTCCGTATCCCCCCACCCCATAATGCAATACGTTTCGGGGGATTCTTTGCATAATTCTTGGTTTGCACATGATGTCACAAAAAAAATAAAATACAAAACTAAAGAGCCTTTTGAGTTTTGATCTCGATCAGCTACAAAAGGTTTTAAAAATATATCAGTTTGCATGTTTTCAGCACGGTACTGTGCTTCGTTTCGAAAATAGAGCAGTTTAAATTTCAGAGTTTTTCATAGTGCGTGACACATGTTGGCACCATTCGAAAAACATGCCAGTTGCATAAAAACATCGATTTCCCTCGTGTTTTTGTGGCCTAAACAGCCAATATAATAGGAGACATGCCTATACGAATCCTTGCTAGCTCATTTACAGCAGAAAGTGTTAAAGACACCCAAACTAAATTCCAGATGTTTCCACAGGTTTCCGGCCGCCATGTTAGCATACTAACTTAGCTCTACAAATTTGAGTAATACATTTTGCCGAATAACTCAAGTACGAAATATCGCACAATCCTGAGACTTGGGACCAATGTTTCTTTATGCCTCTTCTATAACATTTCCATTTCTTGACTCAACTTCTTAAATGGTAAGCGATTTATGTTTTCACTTGCGTGACGTGCAACCCAAGAATACAATCTATGCAAATAACGTGGTGTAAATAGCGAAAGACCTCATGATTTTCTATGATCCTTATTATTATTGCTTTGTCATTGTTCTTTTAAACTTTTCAAACTGCCACTAAATTGCAATAAAGCGAAAATATTAAGAAGTGAAATTGAGAGAAGCGCTCGTCTACACGCAAACAAAGATTACGAAACAGGGTTACCACAAGTCTTACTTTATGTCAAGTTTCTCTGGTGTTCTGACCACAGCCGTAACATGATGTCCTTTTTCTAACGCTTGTCGCACTACCTCTTTTCCCGTCCGCCCCGTGGCTCCAAAAACAACAAGGTTGAATTTCTGAAGAGGGAAGTGCTCCTGGGCTGCCATACTTCACCGATACCCACCCCTTGTTTGAATGATGGAGCACTGGGACGAGGACGCCTCAAATGATAAGAGACCACCGGGAGCTACCGGTAGCCTACACTCTGTTCGAAGGATTTTTAGCCGATTCCTATTTAGTTGTATTTCAGTGTTTTTTTTTTCTTTTAATGTTGCAATATCTCGAGCGATTCTAGACTACCCGGCCATTTTTTCACAGCATAAATCTGTTGGTCCCACACTCCCGTATCGAAAGCTAAGTGGAATTCAAGTGGTGTATAACTGTTGCTACCGCAGTCCCACACTCCCGAAATCGAAGCTAAAAGGAATTCAGTGGGTGTATAGCCAGTGATCCCAACAGGTTTTTAACTTCCAGATTTTAGTGGCCCAGTTTTCTAGAATCTAGCCCCAAATTTTGCTCAACATCAAGTTGAATTTCGTAGTCCGAAGTCCGAAGTCCACATTCTGTGACCGAACCATTGGATTAAGTGCGATCGTAGAATACTTGTTCACATTTAAAACTGTTGTTAACGGCATTGATTTCTATCAAAACCAGTAAGCGGATGCTTTACAAGTTTGTACTTTGGTATTTAAAAATATTTAATTCTTTATCTTAACATTTCCGGGAGAACGATAAAATTACGTAATTAGCCCGGTAAGATGTGTTACCGAGTCATACGATAACCGGATATTGCATTGCGTGCAACGAAAACACAAAAACGCGGACAATTCTCTAATAGCGTTTCTTCGAAGGTGAGCGCATACTAGTCTTGAAGTTGATCGTGGGCTTAGGCTTGATGCAATCCTGCGTTGAGCCATTACTGGCTTTGTAAAAATGCATCGACCTCATGCGACCGTGGTGGCATTGGGACCAACGCATGCCACGCAATTCGATTCCTCCACGTTTCTCCGACGTTGCTCATCAAGTGAAAGTTTCTGCCGTGTTCGTAGTGAGATTTGATTATGCAAGTATTTCGATCTTGTTCCTGCGTTCCCAGTAAGATATTTGACAGTGTAAGTTTTTCGACGTTGCTAATAGTCAAGGACGTGGAAAGGTAAGTTAAGGCTTATAGGCCTTGATCACACGGCGGCCATGTTGAGTTCCGAGGGACTGAAAACTTTAGTTTTTGCGAGGGTTGTCCAATACACCCAAACTGAGTCCGATGGACGAAGGCCATGAGCAACCAGACTCACCGGAAGTCAGTTTGCGAGAGACTTAGTACATATACAGCAAAGTATAGTTGAGGAGGGGGTAGAAAATGTCGGCAAACGGACTCCATCGGATCCGATGGAGACGGGTTGCGGTGGCTAGAATCCATCGGACTGCCGAGAGTCAGTTCGCGAGAGACTTAGTAAATATACAGCAAGGTATAGTTGAGGAGGCGATGGGAAATGTCGGAAAACGGACTCCATCGTATCCGATGGAGACTGGTTGCGGTGGCAAGAATCCATCGGACTGCCACATGTCAGTTCGCAAGAGACTTGATAAATATACAGCAAAGTATAGTTGAGGAGGGGGTGGAAAATGTCGGCAAACGGACTCCATCGGATCCGATGGAGACGGGTTGCGGTGGCAAGAATCCATCGGACTGCCGCGAGTCAGTTCGCAAGAGACTTAGTAAATATACAGCAAAGTATAGTTGAGGAGGCGATGGGAAATGTTGGCAAACAGACTCCATCGGATCCGATGGAGACGGGTTGCGGTGGCAAGAATCCATCGGACTGCCGCGAGTCAGTTCGCAAGAGACTTAGTAAATATACAGCAAAGTATAGTTGAGGAGGGGGTGGAAAATGTCGGCAAACGGACTCCATCG
Organism: Montipora capitata; assembly: GCA_949126865.1. Classification (NCBI taxonomy): domain Eukaryota; kingdom Metazoa; phylum Cnidaria; class Anthozoa; order Scleractinia; family Acroporidae; genus Montipora; species Montipora capitata. The sequence goes on from OX421446.1 coordinate 20,732,813, forward strand.
GATCCGATGGAGACGGATTGCCGTGGCAAGAATCCATCGGACTGCCGCGAGTCAGTTCGCGAGAGACTTAGGGTGCGTTCGATTGACCCTATTCCGGAATAAGAATGCGTGGAGTGATGATTTAAAACGGTATGTCTGGCGCTTTTGAAGCAAAAAGGATAATAAATATATGTTTAAAATAGCATTTTAGCCAGTGTTTGATAACTTTAATGTGAATCTCCGTAAAAGCGAAGGATCTCTAAGTTCTATTCCATGTATTCCTATTCCGGAATACGGTCAATCGAACGCGCCCTTAGTAAATACACTGTATACAGCAAAGTATAATTGAGGAGAGGGTGGAAAATGTCAGCAAACGGACTCCATTGGATCCGATGGAGACGGGTTGCGGTGGCAAGAATCCATCGCACTGCCGCGAGTCAGTTCGCAAGAGACTTAGTAAATATACAGCAAAGTATAGTTGAGGAGGGGGTGGAAAATGTCGGCAAACGGGCTCCATCGGATCCGATGGAGACGGATTGCTGTGGCAAGAATCCATCGGACTGCCGCGAGTCAGTAATAATATTATATGAAAATTACTCTGCGGTGATCGTTCTATCTCGATCACAGTTTCCATATAATCGCCGCCAAACGATCGATACAATCATACATGTTTTTTATTATTCAGGCGATTCAACCGAGTAGATTTTTGGCGAGTAATTGTGTGACCGAGTGAAAAGAAAACGTTCCATTTATTAAATATCCTAATTTTACTTCCAAAGGTTGACGATGGCTCACTTATGTCCAGAAATGCACGGGATGACAAAAATGGCAGATTTGGCGAAAGAGCTCCACGATTGACAATCTTGGCAAAATTAGCGATTTTGGCGATATTTTGCCAATTTGACAAAATCGGCAATTATAGCGATATTTCAAAAGTGTAAGCGCTCGTTTCAGTGATTAGGCCTAAGCACTATTATAAAATTTTAGCTTTCATTTTACGGTTCGAAGAAAGCAGTCGTTTACTGATTACGCCTAAGCGCTCCTTTCAGTGATTAGGCCTAAGCACTCTCTGCTTTGTGCCTTACCTTGTTGGCGATTGTGGCAAAATTGTCATTTTCGCCATATTTGCCAAATTCGCCAACATTTTCTCTTTTTTGCCATTTTTGGTTGTTGCGTGCATTTCTGGACATATCTCTGATGGCTTCGGTGGTTCAGTGACATTGCAAGCGCACACCGAGCCGGACGTTCGGCGAACAAGTTCTTGCTGGGGTAGTAATAATTTTTTGGGTTTGTTAAACATCCTTCAATGTTGTTTTCACTTACTTATTTTCATAAATAAATAACATATCACTTATTCCGAATTAATCACAATTTCAATTAGAAAAACAAATGGAAGTTTTCATCCAGGTAAAGGCTCTCGTTCGCGCAGATTATCTTTGTATTCTACACTGATTTGACTGAACAGCTAATAATTTATTGTTGTCGGAGATTGCGTGAAAAGTGTAGTTGACCGAACCGCAAAATGAAAGCTAAACTTTTGCGAGAGTGCTTACTGGGGCCTAATAACTGAAAGGAGCGCTTAGGCTTAATCAGTAAACGAGTGCTTTCTTCTTCACATAATCTCGTGAAAAGTGTAGTTAACCGAACCGCAAAGTGAAAGCTAAAGAGCGATACCTGGTTTAGCCAAGTTTTCATGTCCATTTTTAATTTGTTTGGGAAAACGGCGGAACGTTTTAGCTCACTTAAGGTGCTTGGATACGGTCGAGGTATAACGCGGTTACATGGTATTCATGGGGATTTGTTTTTGCTTAAATGAATACTAGTGAATGGTAATCAGTGAAATCAACCAAGTCTAGTGTGCAGTTTAGACGTTCTGGAACTCACTTAGAGAGTCTGGCTATTCTAGAACTCTAGACATTCTAGAGCCCACAGAGGGTAACATATAACAATTGAGAATTCTAGAACTTAGAACTCTAGAACTCGGAACTCTAGAACTGCGAATTTGACTGACTTAGAACTCTAGAACTGGAGCTCTAGTACTTTAATCAGAACTTTAGAAGTTTGCACATACGACCATTTTACTAGAGCAGTTCTAGAATGATATAGAACTTTCTATAGAGCTCTTCAAACTAGAGCAGTTCTAGAATGCTATAGAACTTTCTAATGTCATAACCTTGACCATTCTATATTTCACATATAATCAATATAGAGCTCTTCTAACTAGAACAGTTCCAGAATGCTATAGAAGTTTCTAATGTCTTATGGAATTAATCACAATTTCAATTAGAAAAACAAATGAAAGTTTTCATCCACGGAAAAGCTCTCGTTCACGCAGATTTTCTTTGTCTTCGTCACTGAAATCAGTGGATTTCTGTCACGCGCGAACTGACTTCCGAGAGTCCGATTGACTCTTGCCAGGAAGAGCTGTCTCCATCGGATCCGATCGAGTCTGTTTGCCAACTTTTTCAACCCCCTCGCTCCTCCACTGATCAAGCGCCATGCACCCATTTCCGGTTCCGGTCGCGATCGGACTCAATTCGCCTGCGAGTGAAGACAACCCGACTCAGGTCGAGTGTATTGGACATGTATGGTTTTTTGCGCACCGAAATTTGTTCCCAAACATTTCAACTCGAGGCCAGGGGTACGAAATCTATTGTCTATGGCCAATTTCGATGCCGCGCGAATAAGGCCCATTGATTTGACTTTAAAAAAAGGTTGCTTAGAAATATGAGTGGAGCTATTTAGTCCAATTTGAGAAAGTTTTGTAGTGATGCATTTTCCAGCAAGATTTCGCACGTCGGTTGTCACTTGTACCCCCAGCGAATTCCGTTTCTTTTACCACGTCCAATTGTGGTAGCCGACCAATCTTGATGAACTGCGTTAGTAGATCTAATATTGACTAAGAGGGTGCAGACAGATTCGTCATAAATCCCAGTTACGTAGCTGGGTGGCCAATGTGCCAATCGACCATAATTTGTAAATGGTTTGAACCCAGGAGTCATATCATTAAGTAAAGTACGATCGTCCGGGTGAGTGTAGTCCTGAGAAAGACTGTTTGAGATGACATTGACTGACGTTTCGACAACCTGAGCGGAAGTCATCTTCAGAGTCAAGACCATAATTTGTAGTCAACAAAACATTATTCAATCCAGTTACGTAACAGGAAGACAAGGACGCTGCGAGCAAGCACAGGTAGGTCTATTCATATTAGCGAGTTTACGCACGCTACGTTTTTGAGCCGCGGACGGTAACCGGAAATGGAACATTTCGCATGGCAGGACAGGACTGTCTCCCAGATCTTTTACCTAATAATCTATAATGGAGGAAAAATACTTAGAAATATAAAGGTGGTAGTGACAAGACAAGTTAACAGGGAAAACAGCTCACCTCTGGTTGCCGTCCGCGGCTCAAAAACGTCGCGTGCTTAAACTCGCCAATGGAACGTGTCGAACGCACTTCACTAATCGGCGATTACATCAAGTAAATATTTCCCCTTTAGTTTCTCACGTAGTTAGGAGACACCCAGTTCGAATCCGAATTTGGGCTGCCTTCTCTGAAAAGTCTATCAACCGGGCAAACAAATCTTACGCATGGGTAGAAAAATCGCAACCCTCCCCCCCCCCCCCCCCAAAAAAAAAAAAAAAAAAAAAAGCTACGAGAGAGACGATTGACTCTGATTGTTTACGATGGGCGTCAGGACAAACTAGCCTAAAGAAAGTTACGTGAAGGAATTTTTTACAGTGGTTATCAGTTGCTTGTTGAGTGCTATGGGATATTGAAGACCCCTAGGGGCACCTCTCGACCAATGAGAAGCAAAATCAAAAGCTATCCACCACACAAGGACAAAGAAAAACTCGGGTCTGGGTGAGAATCGAAACGCATGTTATACCAACCGAGCTACCAGGTCAAACGGGAGATGGCCATAGGAATTAGATAAGTCATTTCTACTTCTGTTGCAATTCAAGCTTTGATGATCAGTATAAAACTCTTCCCTCCAAAACATGCAATGTCTCAAACTAAATATCACAATAGTTTGCCCATATATTTTGTGCACATGGCATTGCACAAGCAAGCCTGTTACAAGAACTCTCCAGACTGGGTTAGGGGAACCTCAGGGGAAGCTTCGGTACGAAGGAATTTGGGCGCGCCCTAGCGAACTTCCTTCTTCCTGCACGCGTCAAAATTCCTTGGGGAAAATACCCCTTCCCCTTCAGCCTTACCCGCAGCCAGAATTGGCTACTGGAACCCCTTTGGACACGGGTAAATAATATTTAACAGAAACACTGAACTCACACAAGCACTCCATAAAATTGCGACCTCTGTCGATCGATTAAAAATCAGGCTTGGAGAGACCTCCGTGTTTTCTGCGAGGCTTTCCGGTCAACATTCGATCAGATATAGATCAGATTTAGCGTGCGAAATGCGAAAATATATCTTCAGTTTTATCCAGAACGTTTTGTTTTTCTCAGAGAAAGAAAGAGTACCGTTGTCGAATGGTAGCTGCCCTCGATAGTTTCGCACATTTGGGGTAGTCACATCGGTTAACACATCCATATGCTATACAGTGCCTTTCCATACTTCCCATGAAAAAAAATTGAGGCCAGAGAAACCTCAAATCACTCGAAAAAGGGTGAAGAAAACAGTCAAAAATCTTTAGAGTTGCTGTCCATGTAGTGCTTGTGTCACACTGCAGTATTCCATACATAATAGCTTCCTTTTGGAAACAGCACGAAAACTTAAGTCTTCGTACAGAAGAAAATTAAAATTCGGCAGGAAGGGGGAAATAGATCTTATTATCGCTAAAATCATTTTAAAAAATATTTTGTGACGACTTAAAGAAATTTAAGGGCTCCTGAAAGGCCGAACAAGTTTCTTTCAGGAGTTTCCGCCACCTCAGTGAACAGCTTATGCCATTTTCCGACATAATAACTTCATTAAATAGTCTCACGTTCACAACCTCTTGATATCCGGACATCATAATAGTTTACCATTGGAAAAATGCTCCAAATGAAGTATTATCCTCCAATTAGATTACTCTGTCCCAGGACTTGTGGTAGCATATAAAACATAAAAAAAAGTAAAAGAAGTCCCTGCAGGATTTGAACTCGAAACACCAACTTTGAGGGAACTGTTTTTATCCACTTAACCACTAAAGATCAACTGACTGATAAGTGTGCCGATTATTTACCAAAACTAATTAGTATATATGTAAAATCATGGCTGGGTAATGGTTAAGTCTAAGGCTTGACATTTAAATGGTTAGCTTTCTCTTGAAGTTTGGTAACCGACATTTTTCACTGTGTAAGCATGCTTCTTAGCGGGTGTTTATACACGTTTACGGCGGCATTTGCAACAGAAAAAAATATTGACATTTAAAAAAAAATTAATCCTCGCAGTTAGTGATGTGGCAGTCTAGTGGTTAAGTAAAGGGGTTATTAATCAAACATTCCCAGGTTCGAGTCCTACGAGTGAGGGGTTCGGCGTTTAAAAAAATATGCTCATTTCCCATGATCCCTATCAAGCTTTCAGTGTCCATGAACGATAATACTTCACTTGGCCATGGAGCAAATTGACAATTCAATTGAAAGACTTATAAAGACTTGGTTGTTACGTGCTAGTTACTTCACGCATATGCCCCAGGTAACTCGAAAGTATTGTTTCCGAGACACTGGTTCCGCGAAGTCCTCTCTTTTGTGCACAACGTTTGTTGAGGAACGAAAAAGATTTCTATTTGACAGAAAATTTTGCTTGCCCGTCAAATGTTTCCTCGTTTGTACACAGCCAAAGCAAAAACGTTTCCACAACGATTGACAAGGTACATCATCACATTCCATGACCTCCGCGAATCTAAGTTTACCTAACGGTTATAAAGTAAGGAACAGCGACAATTGACTGGAACACCTTCCATGTCCACGCCAAAAACGACTTGATTGATAGCGCGGCTCGCGCGTATTCATAATTTTGGACTACTTGTGGTCTACAGAAGTGGTTTGGCGGGTAACAATAGACCATTTTCGAATTCTCACGGCTGGACTGGATCTAGCATTAAATGGAGGCTAATGTGGGCAAATCTCTTCACACACAAATCAATTTGCTCGCATTAGCCTCCATTTCATGTTAGATCCAGTCGAGCCGTGAGAATTCGAAAATGGTCTATTCGAAACGCGAGGAGCGGGACAAAGGCCGCCGTCCACCTAATCTCGTACCCAGATCTCTTACAAGAGATCTGGGTACGAGATTACCGTCCACCCACAATTCATTTAACAATGTCATCTGCTACACAAAGGAAGTCGCCTGTAAAATAACATGTATGCTTGGCTTTTCAAAATTTGAGTTTCTGGAACTGGGCTAACGCTTGTGTCACTGACGTGATACCATTGACCATCTGGTGCGGGCTCATGACGACACGTCGAATGAGGCTGCCTCGTTTCTGCGTTTCCAGTCCACATGTTCTGAATAAAATCTACTAATTCACTCATATCGGTAATGCTGTCGTACAGACCCTTGACTGACGGTTCGCTGACCTTCACGTAAGCAGTGTAGTGTCCGCTGTTCATATTGCCGCTGTGATGAATGACACCGTACAACGAATACAGCACACGACCTTCCGAATCGGCGCGTGTCTACAAAAATGAAAAGTAAACGATACAAAAAGTTCGATGCACCTTTTTACACCTCCCTAATATTTATAGACAATAAAAAAGCGCCACAGGCAATGGAAACAAAGTGTCTGAAAACTCAAATACAGAATTAGGATTCATTTACAGTTTGGACATACAAAATACTTATTGACTTTTACGCCTATTGATATCCATTGGAATACCAAGACAATCCCAGGTAAGAGAAAGGAAAGGCCGAGCTGCAACTCCGGGAACTCCATGCCCTATTCTTTATGACTAGTGGGTGGGATCTTTAACCTCACACAGAGATTATGAACATTGACGGGCTGTGAGACGGGACGTACGGTTTAAAGTCCTTATCCGAAAAGACTTGAAAGGCTAACCATTTGAGGATGTAATTACAAAGGCAGCACTTTCTCCTCAGTTATTTAAGATTCCGAGTGTTGGTCCAGCCGTAGTCGAACTCACGACCTCCCGCATCAAGGCCTCGGTCTGAGATTTCCCTGTAATGACCTCAGTCTGAGTCTCGGTTAATAAGTGGTATTTATTTTGCGTGAGTCAAATGAAATATTTGCCTGTCATTTGTACGAGGTCAGTAAACCATCTACCGCTCACATATTCTATCCGTATGCTAGTGTTTCTGTACCGATCCGTTCACTTCCGACCACCACAGAAATTTTTCTTAGTTTTCGTTCAAGTGTGAATACAATCTCGTACCCAGAGTCCTCGGGCTTTTTGGCCAGCGGGTGAGCGCCCGGAGAGACTCTGGGATAATCGACTCCATTTTCCCAGAAAACGTGGGTTCCAGTCTTATTACATATGCTTGAGTTTAAACGGAAGCAGAAAAGAGAAAACCGTAAACAGTGGAAATGGCGGGTTGAAAGTGTTCGAGAAACAAGAATTTTAGCCTTACACACAAAGAAACTGGAGAAATGACCATTGGCTTGCTGTAAGAGCAAGTGAAGATGAAACCTCTGACGCTTTCGGTGAGTGTATTTTTAGTGTTTCAGCGTACATTCCATCGTTCAGAACGCAATGAGAATGCTATCGTGCAAGCAACACGATCGACAAATTTTTTTGTGGAAACGACACAAATGTCCTCTTCTTCTACAACTTGATGTTTCCGTAATTCTGAATGGCTTCGACAAGACCTTATTCAACGGATTTCTCCTCAATGAGACTGATGTAATGTTTTCCCACGGTACTTTTGCAACAGCAACAGTAATCACTTTTTAGCAGCGTGGGAAAATTCCCGTGCGGTATAAGACATAATTCAAACCTCGTCGTTTTATTATTTTTGTAATTTATATATTTCTGAGGTAGAAAAAATCAAACAGCACTGAAACTAGTATTAGATTTTGAATCTCCCTCCAAATTCTGGGGCTTCCGAATTACTTACCGACTTCCTGTCGGACTGCCATTGTTACGCAAGCGGCCAATCAAAAATATAGTTCAAGTCGATTATCCCAGAGTCTCTCCGGGCGCTCACCCGCTGGCCAAGAAGCCCGAGGACTCTGGGTACGAGATTGGTGTGAATACTGTAAGCACTGACCGCAGCGTCGATTATAGATCAGACACAAAATGACCCACCCTTCCCCAAAAGGTATAGAAAAAGCCCTGCTAGTTCTACTCACCCTTCCGCTTCTGCTGCAAAACGGAGCCAAGTTCAGTTCCAGGGGAAACTCCACGTGGGTAGTGATTTTTCTCAGCGAGAATCGCGCCTGCTGGAAGCGTTTGAGATGAAGCGTGAGCACTGGTGGAGCAAGTGAGATCAGCAGCTGTTTAGTGGCAACTGTGTACACAGTGCGTATGGGTTCTTTTTGCTTTGCGGCCTCCGCACCTTTACATTCGTCTGAAAGAAAAAAATATCAAACTACACATATCAAGAGTACGAATCTGCTACCATGTTTGTCCTGATCAGCGTCAGAAAAGTGTCTTTTTAAACCAAGTTTTGCGGGAGTATAAACAATAGAGCAAATCGGCTAACTCAATATGTTGCACCCAATTTAAATCTCCCGGGGCTAAGATTCGTTGTGGTTGTATTTGCATTATAATGAAGCATTCACATTTAAATCATGTGGAAATACCTGTACCAAAACTTTTTATTCCCACGGGTTTGAATTGGGTACAACATTGAGTTAGCCGATGTGGTCTACTGTCTATTTTCCCGCAAAACGTGGTTTAAGAATTCACACTTTTCTGACGCTGATGGGGACTAGGCCAGTTTGAGGAAATCTTACTGTAGGGTGACGGATTCTTGGTTTCGTTTAACTAAGCTTAAAGATTCAGTGCCCAAGAGCAAACAAACCCGAAGCGATCATGGCATGGCCATAATTTAAAATTTCATTGCAATGATATAGCGGTTTTCAATTGAGTTATCGAAAGTAATTAGCGAATTGCTCAAGTCTTGCATTACTTCACTCAGTGATTGATTCACCACTTTTTCAACCAATCAGAAGTGAAACCAAAACCAATCGTGGCTCGCGCGTGCACATTTTCCCGCGCTTTGTGTCGGCTACGCGTAATTACTTCGAGGTTTGATTGGTTTACTGGATTATCTCCGTCCTTTTTGATTGGCCAAAGTAACTACTTTGGTTTTGGTTTTACGAAACACGATTGAAACTCGCTCTATTCAACTGATTCTCCACTTGAACAAATCTCATAATACATCTCTTTTAGTCACCCAAAAATTTGCATAGACATTGTTTTCGATTTCTCTTGGGACATCTTCATGTCCCAGAAGAAATTGCAAACAATGATTATGCAATTTTTTTGAGGTGGGGGGAGAGGGGGGTAAAGGAGGTGTATTATGGGATTTGTGCAAGTGGAGAATAATTAACCAATATAAAAAAAATACCATAACACTCTTTGTTTGTCCCTCCAAAATTTTGCATAAGCATTGTTGTTATTTTCTCTTGGGAATTATAATGGTCCCAAGAGAAACTGGGAACAATGCTCATGCAAAAGTATGAAGGGACAAGCAAAGTATTATGGTATTTTTGATATCGGCTAATTCATACAGAAAAGCAAAAGGACTGTTTAGTATTTATGACTTTTCTTTGCGTCGGATTAACTGTAAAATAACAAGAAACGTTGCGGGGTTTTCTATTAGCTCAGGCCCCAGTTGTTCAAAAGGTGGATAGCGCTATCCACCGGATAAATCAATATCCAACACATAGCGCAATTGGTTTCGCTTATCCAGTGGATAGTGATTTATCCGGTGGATAGCGCTATCCTTCTTCCAAACAACTGGCCCCAGGCTCCAGTTGTTCAAAAGGTGGACAGCGTTATCCATCGTCTGGACAACTAGGGCCAGATGGATAAGGTTTCCTTAATGGCTAGAAAGTGAGCGAATATTCGGCAGACTGCAGAGATTCCAGTTCTTCCTTCAGATCCTGCAAAAATTAAGCATTTGCTTACCGTCCTGACTAGCGTCGTCTCCGCCTTCCTTATTTCTCTCGCCCGCAGTCGTGCTCGATCTCTTCTTGTCCCTACACCGCTGCGCTCTTTTGCTGCATTCTTCGCAAGCAAACTTGTTGCTACCATCTAGCAACTCTGACGCGCAAAAGTAGCTCAAACACGACATGACAGAACACTCCCCTGGAGAGGGGTGGTAGGTCGGCTGTCGTGTCAGCATTCTTTCGTCTCTGGGTTGACTTTCATATTCCTCGTCCGAACCAGTTTCAGATACTTCTTCACAACTTTCGCCGTTTTCCACTTCCTCTGTTTCACTTCTTGCGAAATGATCGGGACGAGTTTGCTTGATATCGATCTCTGCGTCTTGAACATTTTGATCGTTATTCAAGATCTCTGTGACACTATCGTTTGCCCTTGATTCGGTTTCATCTTTCAAACCATTTAGAGAAATATTTGTTGTGCTACTTCCTGGTGAGTTTGTCCCATTATCAAGTGCCTCCAAATTTTCTGAGTTTCCGCCAGGCAAATTCGCCCTACAAGCCAAATCTTCATCCTTTCCTTCTTTACAACTTTCAGCCAGTTCCGTACTCAAATTATTCGCACAATCCAACAACGAAGGTGCATCTTCGATAGCTTTTAATGCACAATCCACTGAAGAATTAGTTGGAGAACTTTGCGCGCTGGAATCGCCCTTTCTCGTATCGGCAACTAATTCTTTAACAGGCTCCAAAGTCACGCGAGAACTTGACAAAACACTGTTCAATTCAACAGCATCTTTTTCTCCAGGTTCCCGGTCAAAACACTGCTTTCGGTTTTGTTCTTCGAAATAGCCCGTTTGTTCCTTGACGTTCACAATAGGGTTACATCCGGACGGTTCTTCTGCATTTGTCTCCACGTTCAAGGAATTAGGTTCTTCTGCATTTGTCTTCACGTTCAAGGAATTAGGCTGCGACGAGACAATTAGTCTTTTAGTTTCATTATTCAACATGTCAATCGATGAACTTTCGCTGTCCGCATCCGCAGAATCTGGCCCAAATGCGCGCTTTCCAGTGTTCAAAATATCGGAATTACAATCTTCATTATTACTTCGAGAATTTGATGAGCTGCTCTTCTCATTCTTATCCTTTACGAACGCATCATCACCAGGATTCGCGTCACACCCTTGATAAGCATCATTCAGTGATACTGCACTTTCGTTACTCAAACTGAGTTCTTGTTCCTCTCCACTGCCGTACAAACCAGACAAGTTGATATCGTCGAGTTCATCGTCTTCTGCATTTGACACATTCTGTTTTTGCTCATCTTCGACTTCGTCGGCTTCTTTTTCCCTTTCTTCAGCGTCAACACCGTCGTTGTATTTGTTGCTGTTATCTACAGATTCCTGGGATTCCTTTCCTTTCCCTCTTTTTCCTCGGGTATTTTTCGCCTTTTTCTGAATAAAAAAAAAAAAAAACACACATTGAATTATTTATGATTGTAAAACAATCAGGATAGTACGCGCACTCTCATTGGTCAATTGCTGTGTTTAGATGAGAGTATGTAAACACGGCTGTGACATCACACGAATTTTAATTGGTTATGTGTTGTCAGACGCGTTCTTTGGTTGGCTGGCAGGAACTATGAGCGTGTATCAGGAAAATCAGTTTCAATCAAGGATTTAAAAAAAAAACACCCAGTATTTTCCATCATTTGTCCAAATACTTTTGAGAAATATTTTATAAAAGCAGAAGAGGGCTTTTTTTCGTGTTTACATAGCCTCATCTAAACGCTCGGGGAGTTGGGAGAATTCTCGACAGTTACGTAAACCCTGGACTGCGTCTCGGGTTTGCATAACTGTCTTGAATTCTCCCAACTCCCCCTCGTGTTTGGATAAGGCTATGTAAACACGGAAAAAGTTCTCTATTGCTTCAATTAAATATGAAAGAGTGCAAGGGGTAAATTATATAATGTTTAAAAAACCAGAAGCAGTGTTTTATCGGGCGTAGCCGAGTGTGTTTAGACCCGATAAAACAGGTGCTGCGAGTTTTTTGAACGGCTTCAAAAAGATTCCGCAAAAAGGCGTGTCCTTCGGGAGTCCGAACAAGAGTTCAAACCGAAAGAGGAAGATATTACCATACAAGAAAAACAAGCCGGGCCTCATTACTATCCTTGGTTTTCATCCACGTGATGAGGCGGCCATGTTGGTCACGGTACAAAACAATAGAAAATGGCCCCACTAGTTTTTGCATAAGAATAGAGTCAAATTCCCAAAAGACATTTTACTGCATTGTTCTGTACAATAACATGGCCGCCGTGACGTCATATGCAAAACATAAATTCTTTATACAAAGAATTTTATAAAGGAGTATTTTATCTGGTTTAAAGGTCATGCGCGTGACGTTTTATCGGTGTCTTGATAGGCAATCTCGACCCCAGAGCTCTTTCTTGACTGAGGGACAGAAGAGCTCTGGGGAACCCTGAAACAAGGTGTCTTCTCATTATTTTTCGTGAAGAACAATCAAAAGCGTCTCTAATTGGTGCATTCACGTTAGCATGAGGAGTGAGCAGGCGCCGTAAGGCTCAAATAGCCAATTTTTGGCGATAGGAGCCCTACGTTGCATGCTCTCCTACATAGAGTTTCCCAGAGCCTTGGGTTGATCCGAGGCTGTGGTGACGAGAATGTCTTGATAGGCTGTTAGGTTCATGAATTATTACTGAGTTTTTGAACAAGGGAATAAATGAGTGACGGGGTAAAACAAATGATCAGTAGAGATTTGCTGAAGCAAAGGCATATAAAATACCAGGAAAGATTTATTGCTGATCGATGTTTCGGGGTCATCATGCATGACTCCATTATCAAGAGACTAGTTAAATAGCATGCAAATAAGGAAAGGTACAAGATAAGCATAAATTACAATAAACGGCCTAAACAAACATCTTGCACGTTCAATGTTGGTTTACGCATGCGAATGTATAACATTTCTTTAACGAGGCAATCAAATTTGCCGCTTCATTTCGTGATGGTGTGAAATTGCTCAATAGACTCTTTGCATAAATGGCAACCAAATTTGAATAACAATACTTGATACATCCTTAGCCTCACATTCATGAGAAAAATCCTTTGTCTTGAAACATAAACACGAGGCTAAGGATGTATCAAGTATTGTTATTCAAATTTGGGCGCCATTTATGCAAAGGGTCTATGAAGCGTTCAGGCATTTCACTACTGTGTTGGAGGTCTATGAATTTAAGGTGGCTTACTACAGTTTTCTGAAGAAAAAGATCAAGGTTTTGGAATCTGTGAAATTAAAGCAACAGGAAGTCTCTTTTGAAGTGTTAGTCACTGCAATTAATGTAAAATGTAATTTTACCGAACAAATAAATGCAAATCAGGGGAAAATGCTAAACATAGTGACCGAGCTCCTGGAGGGGGAACTGGAAACTAGACACTTGATTCAAAGGCTTTTTTCTCGAAAACCAGCCATACAACCCCACCTCAAAATTCAGGATTTCCCAAAGCAAGAAAAAATAATTATGTAGAGAAATAAATAGTTAAATCTGCCAGACAGGTTTTTCACAAATGACAAAAACGTCGATTTTCGTCTATTTTAATAATAACTGAAAAACTGTCTGATAGAACTTTTTGAAAAAATGTTGACGGTTTTGTCAACATGTTGTTTACTTATTAGCAAAATTTTAACCCTGGTTGTACGGCTAGGTTTTGAGAAAAAGGCCTTTGAAATGTCTAGATTCCAGTTCCCCCTCCAGGAAGTCCGTCACTATATTAAGCGTTTTCCCCTGATTTGTATTTATTTGTTAGGTAAAATTACATTTTACATCAATTGCAATGACCAACACTTCACAAGAGACATCATTTTGCTTTAATTTCACAGATTTCAAAATTTTGATATTTTTCTTCGGATAACTGTAGTAAGCCACCTTCAATGTAACCTGTGTGATGCATGGTACGTGGGTTATACACGTGGTCACTTACACGAGCGCGTAGACGGGAACACAAGAAAGTCATCTTCGATTTACAAACATTATAACCTCCAACACAACACAATAGTGAAATGCCTGAACGCTTCATTGAGCAATTTCACACCATCACGAAATGTAGCGGCAACTTTAATTGCCTCATTAAATGTTGTACATTCGCATGCGTAAAGCAACAATGAACGTGCAAACAGATTCCATGCATCCGCGCCAAGGTGTTTGTTTATGACTCTTTTTCGATACGGTATTTTCCAAAAATGGCCGTGCGAAATCAGCCATCACTAAAAAATGTTTTTTTTTTCTCAAAAAGTACTTTCAGTTAGGGCACAGGCGGCCCAGACGTTGTTTGAGATTTACATACGTGACAGTATTGCGTTACGTTTTGAGCCATTGAAGAGAATGTATGAAACGGTTCGAAAATCGCTCTAAATTCAACTTGTAGTAAAGGATTTAAATAAAAGAAACTTACTTTAGTCTGCTCTTGTGTTATTTTAAAGTCTTTGTGGCAGCTGAGGCGTTCTAAAGTCGTTCTAAAGCCATTTTGACGATTTAAACTTTTCCAGGTTTGCTTTGCATTAAAGTGAAACAAAAGGCTGGCGACCTGGTCGGCCGACGGTTCGAACTCGAAGCTCCATAAATTCCACTAAAATGCTCGGAGCTCGCCAAAATTCCCTCACGGCAGCCATCGATAATTCTTCTTTCTAGTTGCTTCGCCTCGGATCCCAAGGTTTATCTTATCCGCCCGAAAAACGCTCCTTTTCGAACGCTGGCTGCCCATTTCTGCTTCATTTTGATTCGTTTCGAGTTATCTTGGCCACGGATTTCAAAATCGTTGGCTTAGCGACCACCTCCAACACGACAAAGTCGCTCTCAACCGTAGGGAGGCACAGGTCAATTTGCTCTATGCAAATTGGACCGTATCAGGGTCCCTGGGGAAATTACACCGGAAACGGCGAAAACCTCTGAAATACATCATTTCAAAGCTACGAAAATAAGCTTTCCAAAAACATATAACTTCTTTACATAGAACTACAACATTTTATAAAAAAGAAAGTTGAAAGAAAAAAATTGACAAAAAATAACATTAAAATGGTCTAAAATCAGTTTTCCCCACAAATTTGGCCATTTCAACGTCAATTATGAATTTTTTAATGACCAACAAAAATGTTCCTCATTTTATCAGCTTTCTTGAACCAAAATTTGACCGAAAACTGATGAGGCACGAATATTTTTCGATTTTTTGGAGTAATCGGATTAATGTGATAATGCGATAAAAGTGTCAAATTTGCGACCCGTTGCTAACGGCAACGGAAGCGATCGCATAATACGAATAATAGCCTCTGTTTGCCAAAAACCACCCAAATAACCGATTTTTCGACAGAAAATTCATCCCAGAGGATAAAACTATTCACTGGACATGTAATAAAGGTAAATATGCTCGAGCGAAAGCTAAAACAAGCGAATATTTTGAGGGAAAACACAATTCTGTGAGATCAAAGGACCATGTGCTCAAAGACACGCAATTGTATCGCTATGAAAATAATCTTACTTTTTCATCGATTTTAACGCTTGAAATTCCATCCAATGTACCACAATCCTTTTCTTTATCCTTTCCGAAGCCTGTAGTGTAATTTTTTGGCTGAAAAACTTTAGTAAAACTGCTCCGCGATCGGTTGAAAATTTCGCCTTCGCATGGCTACCGGATGGCCACAAATTCCCTGAAGTAGAATGCCCGTTGTGTAAGCGTAATGAAAGCTACAAAGCCGAGTTTGTCAGGGAAACTGGGGCCATATCTCCCCAGTAAACACGCCAAATTTCACAGCGATCCGTGAAAATCGCGGCATTCAACGAATCCTACCAAACCCCGGTTTCTCGGGGAACCCGTTTGAGGCCCCCTTGTCGAAAAAGAGATTATGCCGTTTATTGTAATTAATGCTTATCTTGTACCTTTCCTTATTTGCATGCTATTTAACTAGTCTCTTGATAATGGAGTCATGATGACGCCGAAACGTCGAGCAGCCATAAAGCTTTCCTGGTTTTTTATATGATTAACTGACTTAACGCAATAATGAAACCACGAAGGAATGAAGGAGGGACGCAGAACGAAAGTGAACGAGGAAGAGAAAAAGAAAATGATGGAGCGAAGGGAAGGGAAGAGAAGGGAATGGAAGGAGTGAAGAAGAAAGAAAAGAAGGGTAGAAAGGTAAGGGGAAAGCGAGGAAGGAGGAAAGAAACAAAGGAAAGAGAGGACAAGAAAAGAAAAGGAAAGGGAGTAAAGAAGGCAAGCGGAGGGGAGTAAAGGAATTGAAGGATGGAAGGGAAAGTGGAAATGGAGGAAACACAAATGAACCAACATACTCACGCACGAACCACTCAACAAATGAACAAACTCGTGAAGGAATTTAAATGCGTGCTGGAGCGATAGACCACACCAACCAGCCAAATTCAACGATCCGAGGCCAACAACTAAACGAATGATCGGATAAACGAGAACGTGAGGATAAACAAGAAAATTCAAGTCTTTGGCAAAGACCCCGTAATTGCATACCTTTTGGGCCTTCCTGGCCGCCTTTAGCTGATGCTTGCTGGGTGTCCTAGATTGCTTGCCTTCCACGACAGCTTCTGTGTCGTCAGATTTTGTACTTGTTGACTCGCCGTTGTTTTTAGGGGCCTTTGCGGATGCCCGATTTTGTTTCCCATTGTTGAACGACTTGAAGTTCCAAGGTTCCTACAAATGAATGAGAAATCCGGTGTTGCAGGTATTGTATAATTTGTTTAACAATCAAACGAGCAAATCACAACGCAAAGAAAATCTATGAAGTTGGGGTTTTGCGCGAGAAAACGCGCGCGAGTATATGTCGTGACTGAAAACAAATTTCTAGTTCCTAAAGAAAATGTGGTGCTGCGTCGGTGGGAGAGTGATTCAGGAAAATTTGGTTTTATCAAACGTGATGATAAAGGTCGAATTACTGTGAACGATTTGGAAAGCTGACGTTTCGAACGTTAGCCCTTGGTCAGAGAGAATGGAGGAATTGTGGGTGTTGTTTGTTTTTATGCGGGTGTGAAGGATCTTTGCCATTGGTGGAAATATGGTAACATGAATTTGTGAATAAATTAATGGAATGAGAGGCGTTCATTGATTCCGTGAGGATAAAGTATACCTAGTTGAAAGATGAATTTTCGTTCCAGATTCTTGCAGCTTTCTGTGTTCCCGTGGTGTAAGGATGGGCCGTCAATTGTCATGTTGTGGTGGGGTGATTAGGAAGATTAAAATGGCACGCAACTGGTTTTGATACACCTGTGTCGTTTTTTTCTACATCTCGTAGATGTTCGCGAAAGCAGTCCGCCAATCTTCTCCCTGTTTCGCAATGTAAGTATTCTTACATAGTGTGCAGGTTATGCACATTATTATTCCCATAATCGTTCACGGTGGTTTTGTTTTTTCCTCCGAATGGCTTAGAATGCGGGGCGAGAAAAAAAGGGTAGGGTTAGTTTCTAAGAAGACTGTGGCGTTGCATCGCTGGGGAGTAAGGTAAGCGCTTTCCGACCCGCCGGAGCTTATCCCCGGTTTCTTTAGCAATAAGCGACTAGGAGTATTTTCAACTCCCCCCTGGATAGGATGCTAGTCCATCGCCGGTAGCCATTTATACACCTGGGTGAGGAGAGGCACCGTGGGAGTAAAGTGTCTTGCCCAAGAACACAACGCAATGTCCCCGGCCAGGACCCGAACCCGGACCAGTTCATCCGGAGTCGAGCACACTAACCATGAGGCCACCGCGCCTCCCACGTATCGCTGGGGAGTGAAACACGAAAAATTGGTTTTATCAAGGTAAGATTTTGTGAGCTGACGTTTAGTTCTGACGAAGGACTCGAAACGTCAGCTCCGAAAATCTTATTGTTAGTAGTGGTAGTGGTAGTGGTAGTGGTAGTGGTAGTGGTAGTGGTAGTGGTAGTGGTAGTGGTAGTGGTAGTGGTAGTGGTAGTGGTAGTGGTAGTGGTAGTAGTAGTAGTAGTATTGTAACGGAAAGGCAGCACTGTACTGTTACAGGGTTTATTCCGGCAAACGGCAACTTATCTCTTGTACAAGACTGTCTCTTGCTCACCCAGTCTCACCGTGAAGACTTCCGCCTCTTACACCAACATAACGCTTACTTAACGCCACTTAACTGTCCATTCAGTCTAGCTCGCGCCCATTTCACTAAGCGTTTCGTGACATTATGGTTAATTTACCTTTATCGACTCGTGCGACAAAACCAGATTTTCGTGATGCAAAACCGCAAAGGCAATCTCAAAAATACTCTCCAGGCTTGTATATAAAAAAAACGACCCAAGCCATACCTGCTTAGGTGCCAATAGTGGCAAGGACAAATCCAAAAATGTTTCGTCTACTTTGAATTCCTGTGGACAAAAAGTGAAAAATATGTACCCGAGTATTGAGTACTGAGGGGGACTTAAATACGTACCAAGTTAAGGGAGAACATGTTGGAGAACTGGAAAACATCAGAACTATTTTGCTTTATTTAGCTTCGGTAAGAGGGGAGAGAACAAACCCCACCATATACGGACCTCTTCCAAGACCAAAAAAACTTTCACAGCGTGATTCATCTACATCTTCATGTTGCAGCACTCGGCAAAGTCCCTTTTTGACTTGTGGCTATTTCTGGCTAGGTGGCCTCATACACCACAAGCCTTTTTAGAGACATCACCGCCAAGCCGGCCACTTCTGCTGGAGAGAACAGGACAGCCACAACACCGGGGACTTTATCCCCTACTCTTCTCGAATAGTGCTTGGCTGGGTTCTTTAACGTCCCACAGGGAACTTATGAACATAGAAGATATTTGTGAGACGGGACCTTCGGTTTACAGTCCTTATCCGAGAAGACTTGAAAGTCTAACCATTTGTAGATGAAATTACAAAGGCAGCACTTTCTCCTCAGTTATTTTAAGATCCGGCCGGGGTTCGAACCCGCGATCTCCCGCGTGACAGCCCGATGCTCAACCAACTGAGCCACCGGTGCGCGGTCAGTAACAGATTTAACAAAAAAACGATCATGGTTCATGGGGATGTGTTCTTTCCCCTCATCCTCTGGTGGCTGGGGTTCATTCTCTATTTT
>OX421446.1:20756917-20761917 GCA_949126865.1 Montipora capitata
TGGTTATTACATTGCGTGGTAAATTGACGCGAGCAGCGTCTTCTAGATTCTTATCGACAACAAATTAGCCAATCAGATTGCGAGATTACAAGCAGTTGTGGTAAAAACTCTTATCGACAACGGGAAATTAGCCAATCAAATTGCGAGATTACAAACAATTGTGGTAAAATACAAAATTGACAGTCTTTTCCTTTTATATTTTTTGGCTCACCAACTGACAAAAAACTCTAGGCATCCATGATTGTAAACTTCACACAAAAGTAGCTACTGTTAACTGCTACAGTTGTTCCTTTTTAGTATACACCGTTAATAAGTGGAATAATTGGCCTAAGGATGTTGAGTGTACATGCTGGACACGTTCACTATTTTTGTTTTTGAGAAAAAGGCCTATGAATATTAAGGCCGGGACACACTAGGCGATAAGTCGCTGCGGCACGTCGCGGGGACAAGTCGCCGCAACAAATCGCCTTGTGTGCCACGGTTAATTTCATGAAAATCATTGTCGCTGCGGCAGAATTTTGTCGCCGCGATCAGTCGCACGAATTCAAACCAGTTTAATTTCGTGCGACTAGTCGCAGCGACAAAATTAGCGAAAGCAGCGTTGTCGCATCGTGTGTACACTTCCCGCAACAAGTCGCTGCGACAAAATATAAATGAACCAATGAGAGAGCGTCTTATGGTCAGCCATATTGAATTAGAAAACTAGTTCACATCCCCCCTCATACGAGATCACTGCGTGTGCTCCGAACAGGCGTCGTGTCGCAGCGACTTGTTTTGCAAGTAGTACACATGGAGCAACTTGTCGCAGAGACATATCGCTGCGACTTGTCGCCTAGTGTGTCCCGGCCTTTAGACTAAAATGATAAATATTTGCAAATCTGTACATTTTTGTCGGAGGGTGAAAAGTGCAGGTTGCAGGTTGCAGGTGACGTAACCGAAACAACCCAAACTTTAACAAAAATGCTAACCTTAGGCTTAAACATCATTTTCTAGGCCTAATATTAGCATTAGTAAAGTTTTGGGTTGTTTCAGCTATGGTGAAACAGTAACCTGCAACTCGAACCTGCAACCTGCAGTTTACACCCCCCACAATCATTTTTTTTTTTTAGATTTTTGCACGGGGATTCGTCATCTTGTCCAGTTGGCCTGGCCGGACCAACACTGCGGGACTTAAAATAACTGAGGAGAAAGTGCTGCCTTTGTAATTATATCTGCAAATGGGTGGTTCTCTAGTCTTCTCGGATAATTAAGGACGATCAACCTGTCAGATACACTATAAGCAAAGAGAAGGGCATGGAGTTCCCGGTGCTGTGATCTGTCCTCTGTGCTACAGCTAGAGGGCCGCAAGTTTATAGAAAACTGTAAAAGGTTGCGCCTCCCTCTCTAAATACAGTTCAGTCGTATCCTATCCTATCGGATAATTTCACAATGACAGAAGATCCGAAAGATTCCAAAGAGCTCTGCATGAGGCTTCTTGAAAGTCATCTAGTTGCTTCACATTGAGCTTACTATATACATGTATTTATTTATATTTATTTACTCTTTCTTGCCTAAAAAAAAACTCTAAAAACGCAATAGCCCACTTTAAGATTAAAAATAGTAAAATTGTATTACCTTGATCTCTTCGCTTCGAATCGAGTCTAACAAATACCGCAATAATTCTTGGCTGTCCTGCTGACGAAATCCCTTGAATCGCGTGGCTCTGAAAGGGCAATAAGATATAGACAGATCTGAATGGATTATAGTATTTTACTGTCATTTAGGTTCAGGTTGGATTCACTGATTAAATTCAACAAGAAAAACGCAGGAGAACAATCTCAAGTTCATACATGTCTTCTGCAAAGTACCGAAAACCACACACCAGGCAGCCCAACAGCCTTTCAAATACTTTCCACCCCACCTTTCTTTTGTAAGTGTTCCTATGCCATCATCGATTTATACCTCTCTTAATTAGTTTACCACTTTTAAATTTAAGCAACTCTTCCGTAAAAATAATTGTGAGAGACTCAGAGTGCTATAGACCTTATTCATAAATAGCGGTCAATTTATTATTCCTTTGTCCAAGTGCAAATTGGCCTACCAAGCCTCATTTTGGAGCAACAAGTCTTTCCAATTCACTGTACATGGTATCGAGACCTAGCTGGTAGGCTAATTTGCACTTTGACAAAAGAATTATAAATTGACTGCAATTTATGAATAAGGTCTGTGTGTTGTCATTTTCAGTCGTAAGTTAGCAGTTAGACTCTTATTGGGAGTCATACATGTCCAATACACTCGACCTGAGTCGGGTTGTCTTCACTCGCAGGCGAATTGAGTCTGCTCGCGACCGGAACCGGAAATGGGTGGTACCGGAAGTGAGGGTTAACAGGAGCGAGGGGGTTGAAAAAGTTGGCAAACAGACTCGATCGGATCCGATGGAGACAGCTCTTCCTGGCAAGAGTCAATCGGACTCTCGGAAGTCAGTTTGCGCGTGACAGAAAATATCTCTCAGCCATGACGCGAAACAAGCACACGCTACACGTGAAATATACGTCGTTCTTAAAGCCATGAGGCGATACAAGCGCGCTACACATGTAACATTAGTCGTTCTTTAAGACATAAGGCGACTGAGTCAACATCACGAAACATTGCACTCCACACTATACCTCGTTCTTTAAAGCATGAAGCTGAACAAGATTTTCACAAATCCAGGTCATTGAATTTCCGATTGCGACAGAAATTCTTGTCATCCAATCTCCGACAACAATAAATTATTAGCTTTTCAGTCAAATCCACTGATTTCAGTGACGAAGACAAAGAAAATCTGCGTGAACGAGAGCCTTTCCCTGAATGAAAACTTTCATTTGTTTTTCTAATTGAAATTGTGATTAATTCCATAAGACATTAGAAACTTCTATAGCATTCTGGAACTGTTCTAGTTAGAAGAGCTCTATATTGATTATATGTGAAATATAGAATGGTCAAGGTTATGACATTAGAAAGTTCTATAGCATTCTAGAACTGCTCTAGTTTGAAGAGCTCTATAGCAAGTTCTATATCATTCTAGAACTGCTCTAGTAAAATGGTCGTATGTGCAAACTTCTAAAGTTCTAATTAAAGTACTAGAGCTCCAGTTCTAGAGTTTTAAGTCAGTCAAATTCGCAGTTCTAGAGTTCCGAGTTCTAAGTTCTAGAAATCTCAATTGTTATGTTACCCTCTGTGGGCTCTAGAATGTCTAGAGTTCTAGAATAGCCAGACTCTCTAAGTGGGTTCCAGAATGTCTAAACTGCACACTAGACTTGGTTGATTTCACTGATTACCATTCACTAGTACTCATTTAAGCAAAAACAAATCCCCATGAATACCATGTAACCGCGTTATACCTCGACCGTATCCAAGCACCTTAAGTGAGCTAAAACGTTCCGCCGTTTTCCCAAACGAATTAAAAATGGACATGAAAACTTGACTAAACCAGGTATCGCTCTTTAGTTTTCACTTTGCGGTTCGGTTAACTACACTTTTCACGAGATTATGTGAAGAAGAAAGCACTCGTTTACTGATTAAGCCTAAGCGCTCCTTTCCGTTATTAGGCCCCAGTAAGCACTCTCGCAAAAGTTTAGCTTTCATTTTGCGGTTCGGTCAACTACAGTTTTCACGCAATCTCCGACAACAATAAATTATTAGCTGTTCAGTCAAATCAGTGTAGAAGACAAAGATAATCTGCGTGAACGAGAGCCTTTCCCTGGATGAAAACTTCCATTTGTTTTTCTAATTGAAACTGTGATTAATTCGGAATAAGTGGAGTCCGTTTGCGAGACATTTTCCACCCCCTCCTCAACTATACTTTGCTGTATATTTACTAAGTCTGTTGCCTGCGTAGCAAGCGTTCCTTTTCGACAAAAAGAGCTTCGAAACGATTTTCCGCAAACTGGCCGCGTGGAAGTTGGGGCAAGAGACTGAGGGAACGCTTGCAAGAAGACCCCCTATTTTTGAAAAACGCCCACTCTTTTACTGTTGACTTGACACACGCTGATTGACGTCTTATTGACAAATTAGCCAATAACAGATAACCATGTTAACACAAGTTGGCTTCCGACAAAACAAACCGAGGCACCGAGGAAACACCGAGCGATCAACGCAGAATCTGCCAGTCTGATTTTAAAGTTAAATTTGTAACGGCAGCTTCTAAGCCGGGTACGACTAGTTATGTTTCTTCCGAGAATTTGTTTAAACCATCGAAAAGAAACTTACGGGCTAATTCTAGCTGATATTTGCATAGCGGTTGGAATAGAAGCTAATAGAAGTTATCGAAAACAACAACCAATTTTCAGAACTTGTAAGCAATCCGTGCGCTCGTAAATTACGGAATTTAGAAACATAACTCGTACAGAGTTCGATGGGTAGTAAGTAAGGTCGTTAAATGCAAATCTCCAGCAAAACTGACCATGAAACCATTCAAGAGGTTTAAGTTTAAAATTAACGACGATTTCAGTGCGACTTGCTGGCTATTTTGTTGGTGCAGAATGGTTGACGAAATGGATCGTACTAAATCTCCTGGAAATTACAGGCAAACCTCCTCGCTAGTTTGATAATCCTCAGTACGTTTTTGGTCAAATCGTTACGAAATCGTAGATGAAATAGCAAGTAAAAGTGCTTTAAAAAATCGAATGACTTTACAAAGGAGCCGCTTTCTTCTCACAATAATTAAGAGAATATTTAACAGGCTGCGTAGTTGTCTCAATCCATGATATAGGACTCAAGCTTACATCAGGCAAGGTAAGCAGAGAATTCGACGAATTTCCTTGATTCTGAAACATGTGGATTCTGATAGTTCGCCGGCATTTTATCAATTCATCCTGCGTAAATAAAGTATCTTTTGCAAGCGAACTTTTCGTCGACAATAAACGCTGCCAAAATTTTGTTAAACTAGACCCTCCGTGAGGGTACACTGGGTTGCCTGTGGTACGTGCACCGTTCCAAACAATTTTTGGGGTCTTATGCATTATGCATAAAGACCCCTA
>OX421446.1:20766917-20779417 GCA_949126865.1 Montipora capitata
CGAACGGGTTTTTTAAGAATAGGGGGTCTTCTTGCAAGCGTTCCCTCAGTCTCTTGCCCCAACTTCCGCGCGGCCAGTTTGCAGAAAATCGTTTCGAAGCTCTTTTTGTCGAAAAGGAACGCTTGCTACGCAGGCTACTAAGTCTCTTGCGAACTGACTCGCGGCAGTCCGATGGATTCTTACCACCGCAACCCGTCTCCATCGGATCCCATTGAGTCCGTTTGTCGACATTTTCCACCCTCTCCTCAACTATACTTTGCCGTATATTTACTAAGTCTCTCGCGAACTGACTTCCGGTGAGTCTGGTTGCTCATGGCCTTCGTCCATCGGACTCAGTTTGGGTGTATTGGACAACCCTATTGGGAGCAAAAGTAACATTCTCTGCAGGATAACCGAGCCATTGTTGATTTTAATGCATAACCAATGTAATACTATAATAATGGTTACCAAATTTAATAAAAAAAGGAAAGCAACAAAAACAGTGCTGTACAGTACTTGTTGCAAATCTCTCTAAACAGCTGATTTGGGTTTAGACTGCCTCCAGTTGAATCTCTGAAGTCTTGAAGTAATTTCCACAAAGCTTTGGTAACAGGTCCTGGTGTTTCCTGAATGGACACACTGAGGCGAGGCTGCAGTGACAAAACAAAATATTTTCTGACTTTTTTTCAAATGCTCAATGAAATCTTTGATCACATGACAAGCATGCTCTGAGATCAAAAGATGCCACCTGTATCCCTTTGCATGTTGATTGAGTGCGACATCGAATGAAAACGAGATCCAGCTCGCACGCTAATTCCGTACGGTCAGTTTACACAATTTCTCAAAGAAAAGTGTTGATGCATACTTGTACACTGTGAATGGATAATTCAGCACCATGTACAGGGGTCATGGGTTCAAGTCCCATTCAAACTTGAATAGTTCAGGCTTTCCATGATGACCAAACATCTCAAACATGCTTCTTGCTTCTTAAAATATGACTGCGTCCTTCATATATATTCGTATTAGACTCCTTAGTGCTCTTGATTGCATCATGGGAAACACCTTGGTGGCAAGTTCAAAGGTTTGTAAGGAAATTCAAAGCAAAATAAACTGTCCATGACTCTACTTTCCTAGACTTTTGCCTTCATAAACCAAACGTATTTATTTAACATCAAGTTCACATCTGAGATGATTTGGATTTGGATCTATTCTCGGAATCCCTATAATTATTGCTGTTTTCTCTTCATACACCTTCTGTAATTACAGCAAATGTATAGTAGTAGAAAATTGGTAGACTGCATATTTTTACTACATACTATAATTAGTTTTTTTGCTGGCAATTGAGTTGACTGCTTGGGAAGACGGTTTGAATCACATTGGAGCCACCTGAATGTTTCAGGTGTTTATCACTTCCCTATTTTCATTCATTGAGTTGACCCAGGTTGCTGCCATGAGCATCCTGCTTTGCAGATGATGTATTACCAGTGAGCCTCATCCCTGCAAATTTATACTATCAATATGCAAGATTGTGCAACATTACCATCTACATCACAACTGACCTGAAAGCGAGAAAAAAGAAACATACATCATCATAATAAAATTATTTATTGAAATTTCTTGTACTCACCACACCCCTGCTTCTGGGAGATACGTGCTGTGAAAAGCCTTCTTTGGCAGTGCAAGATGCAGCAACATAAAGCAGCTCTGTTTGACACAAATTCTAGAAGACAGAATCGTTCTAAGGCAAGAATACTCAACAAAGTGTTTATAGATCTGTATAGGTAAACAGGCAATTGTGATGCAAAACAAAACGATTGCTGTGGATGCTACAGCATTGTAAATGAAAGAAAACACAACATACATGTATTGGGCAAGCAAGTCATATATTTTCTCGGTTCAGGATTTACCTCTGACTGTTTGGGAAGATGGCACAAGTTTCTTTTAGCTACAATGTACATGTAATCCCGAGGTGTGGTAAAACAAAGGCATGATGCAAAAGCAAAACAATAAAAATTAAGGGAAATGGATGTGAGAGGAATTTTGCTTTGACATAGAGTGATAGTCTCACCTGCATGACAGCATTGAAAAAACAAGTGTTTCCAAGATTTACCAGACCCTAAAAATATATGGAATTAATATTTAAATTATAAAAGAAAAAGGAAGGAAACGATTGTTAACTTTCCACAATATAAACCCTTAACCCTTTTCCTTCTAAGAGTGACACTTATAGATTAAAATTACTCTGTCTAATGCCAGACGATTTTACTCGTCAATGGGTGACTCTTAAGGGGTGAAAGGGTTTTGAACATCACAGTGAGTTCCTCCCAGCAACGATGCTAAAAAAGGTGATTTGCTCCCTGTATAACCACTATATAAGAGACTTTTTTTGGATACTGTGCTCAAATTTTTATCCCATACAGCATTCAATCTCTGTACAACTATCTCACGTCGTGTGTAAAAGTTGATAGCAAAGTCAAGCCTGGAGAAAAATCCAGGCTTTGACAGGAATCAATGTCATGACACTGTGATTGCACTGCACATTGCTAGATTTAGTTTAAAGTGAGAGCCAAAATTGACACTGTCTGGCTGTTGGTCAATTAAGTGCTGGTCCAAGTGAGAGTATGATGGAGTTCACATCACGTTCAAAAACATTCAAAAGATCTTTCGAGGAAGGACATAAAGAAGATCTGAAGAGAAACTATCTTTTCTTGGTTTGTTTCCATTCTGACTAGATCTTTTAACCACTGTTTTTGTACACCACTTAACACAATTAATTAAAAAAAAAAAAGAAAAATTCAACAAATTTAATACAAAGCAACACTGCATCTTGAAATCAAGTTAGGCCAAAAAAACAGTGAAACCCAGTGCCAATGATCCTTAATCTTAGATTGCTGGGCCAGGCGTAATACCCAAAAAGTCTAACTAGTAAGTAGACATACCTTAATTCTGCTCCTTATGTTATTATTTAATTTCTTTTCTCTTGGTTTAATGTCGTGTGAAGTTTTGCTGGAACTTGAGAGACATAATGACTCCAGTTCTATTGCATAAGGCAAAATCAAATTACAGTAAAACAAAATTAGTATCACAGCATAATCTGACAAAAACAGCACAGGTCCTTGACATTTTAGAGAGTACGACACACAATGGATTCACATAGAGACTTTGCCCCCTGCTAACAGCTATAACTTGTGTGAACGCTTTGTGCTTTGGGGTAATCTGAGAGTTAAAAAATAAATGTTTTACAACGGCTAGGGAAATTCCCAATAATTTATTTGATTATTATGACCTCACCCACTCGACAGGCTGCATGGCAGTGGAAGAAATGGATCCACAAATGGATTAAAACTTACAGCTCTAATGTTTCGCAAACGCTCGCTAAATAAAACTGACACTCGGGATCAGTGGAAAACGCATTAGTACAGTAACCCTATACATACCTCGGATAACATAATTTCCTACCGCAGAGATAACGCCGGACATTTTAAACTACGATAAACAAAGTTTATCTAGCACAATATTGCTGCATTCATGAGAGAAAAAAACCCACCCACTGTTTACAAAAAGTGGGGGACTTGGTATGTGGTATTGTGGAAGGGCATTCTATTGTTTTTCCTGATTGATTGTAAGCTGGATAAAAAGCTGTATGGCAAAAGTTCCCAAAACATCATTGTTAATTACTCTTGAAAAGACACTGGTACAGTACAGCTAATACATAAAAATAATGTACATCATCATATGTACTTCCTCATCAACTAGCCTCTTTTCAAATTAATTTATGCTGTCAGCACCTCAGTTAAAGAGGAAAAGGATTGCTTCCAGTATCCTACCCAGTTAAATTAGGTTTTTATTACCCAGCAAGGGATCTGAAACTAGATTTTTATTTTTTCCTCCTCCTCAAAGAATATGAGAAAGTCTCACCTTTTGTGTAAGTGTTATTAATCAATATTATAAAACTCATTAATAATTCATGATGGAAAAAAGGGAAATCTTTTATTAATCAATAATAACAGTATCAGCAAAAATACCCATTTAACTCTTAAATGCTGACATTTAATAGGTCATACACAATATTTGCATCACATCTGTTTCACATTTACAAACTCAAGGATTCACCTCAAGCTAACTTTGTACATTGTAAATGTGATACACATATCTGCCGCTTATATTGTATATATGACATAGAATGGCAGCTCTTTTTCCTCAGTTACTTACAGATCATAAGAGGTGATCAAGACGAGTAAATTGAACCAACAACCACAAGCACAAATGTCCAGTGCTCAACTACAGTGTATAAGTCAGAGCAAGCTCAAGTTGCGATCATATGACAGTCAAGTAAACTACCAGTACCTGGTGGAGGACTCATGTTCATAGCCTTCAATATCAGTTTAATGCCTCTATGAATTGTTGATTCGGGTTTGACAGGAACTTCATCATCGCATGCATAGCACCTTCATGTGTAAAGACCAACCACAGATGTTTGTTGAAGGTATTAATAATAATTTATCTCTTATATTGTGCATTTTCCACTGTGACAGTAAGTGATCAATAATAATATTGCGCATTACAATGAGGTAGTTGAATCAATAAAATACAATAAAATACGCTACGGATCAAAATACCTAATGTTCCATTAATTCAAGTTAATAATTACATTAAAGTTGCATACAATATAGAGTAATTGTACGCATTGCTAAAAAGATGTGCACTTAAAGTGCACCTGTGATAATAAAAATCAATTCTTTTTTTCTTCAGATTTTGAAAGTGTGTTTGCTAAACACCTGATGGCAAAATTTTGAGCTTTGATTCTTGTCCATACAGGCCGTTTACTTTGCATGTAATATTTACATTCTCACCTTCAAAACTGACCGATTGGACCTTAAACAATAAAGGGTTGGATCCAGAGAAAATGAAATCAAAGGCTCACTAGCTTAATTAAAATTTCAGCATGTGAATGCAGCTTATTATATATGCAAAATGCCAGTTTAAAAGTCTGAAAGCCCATAAAAACTCCCAAGCTGCATATTAATTCTGCGGCATACACTAAGTCATGCATTGTGAGCCTTTCAAGTCATTTTGTCCTTGATCCCGCTCTCTCAAGAACTTGCAGTTAGTACAATGCCGGAACATTAAATAGGAAAATTCCAACTAAAATAAACAGGCGTCTACTTGAAATCAAGACTTAAAAGTTTGGTCGCTTTAAGTGTTTAGTTAACATAGTTTTGAAATCCAAAGAAAGATAATTGATAATTATTTTGGTCAGAGGAGCTCTTTAAGATGATGTTTTAATAAAAGTGTTAATTTCGGAAATAAAGTGGATTTCACATGGCAGCATATTCCACAGTTTTGGAGCGGCGGCCTTGGAATGATCTACATGTATCACCCAAAATCAAGCCTGTGTTGCAATTAATTAATATGTAATATTGAAAATGTAATATTTCAAGTGAACTGGCAATGTACAGGCAAAAAAATTTGACAAGCTACAGTGTAATAATACACAGACATTAAATGTCTGACTGTGTATGTATTACAATGTATAAGATTTCAACTTGTTTTGCCTGTACATTACCAGTTCACTTGAAATAGTTTAATTATACAATAAAGCAAGAATAAATTTTTTTTGGAAACTTTCTGATTTTGAATTTAAATAAGTAGGAGCAAAACTGAACCTAAATTCTATAATGTCCTCAGCAATCTATCAGCGGAGAGGCACTATTACAGTGCGTTCCCAAAACTTTTGACCAGACCACTGGTTTGAGAAGTTTGTTTACAATTCTGGGAATTTCATTATAGACATTTACTAGGTAACTGTCAATCAATCATGCCACATTCCCACGAAGGTCCGGAATGAAATTCCCAAGTTTGTTTAAAAGTTTGCGATTTGATTGGCAGTAACATAATGAAATTCCCAAGTTCGGAGCAAACTTTGAAAATTTAAAGCGAACTTCGCAAACTTCCCATCAACCGTTTTGTGAAAGACACTGTACAATCTGCTGAGAATATCCACTGAGCAAATGTCAGCAGCCTACAAAGATCAGTCTAATGAAATAAGAGGAGCAGAGCAACCAGGTTTCTTTTAAAATTTGTCAGTACCACATAAAAACACATGTTGAACAAACACTTACCAGGCAACCCAGTTTTGGAGATGAACCACTATGCCATGGGAGTGTTTAGAGTTGTAATGTGACAAAGCATGCTTCTCTTCACTAGTCCTGTCACAACCCTGGGCATTAAAATGTCACACTGATTACAATATCACCCAAGCCACTCCTATGTTAGGAAACAGTGGGAAGACTATCAAGGAGTGTCCCATTGATGAGTAAAACGGATGAGTAAAATCGATGAATAAAACTGTATGGGTCTGTAATATGGTCAAGGTCTGTGGTAACAATCTCTAAGTGCCATTCACAGGGGTTAAAATTTTAACAAGGACACCCCAGTCAGTTGTGTCATAGTTTTGAGCATACAGCCAGGTTTATTAGAGAATTGTGGTCCATGGAAATCACTAATATATTATCATTAAAGATGTAGCAGTCAACGCACACTACATGTATATATACTGTATTGATGTCGTTTTTCAGTCCAGTGGGTTTTGTGATATTCCTCTGGGATTGATCCAAAGCCAGACTGTTTTAACTTACCTTTATAAATCAAACAGATTGCACTCGCCTATGATTCAGAGTCTAGCCAAGGGTATAATTACAAGTATTTCAATCCTGTCACATGAGTCATAGTGCTGTAATCAGCAATTATTGAAACAATCTCAAGAAGTACATTCATGCTCATATCCTTAAACTTTTAATAGTCCTACAGATAAGACTGTTTCCCCTTCTGCTTTGCTTCCATCAATAATCTGAGATTACTATTAGTATTAAATGTGTTATCTTCGCTGGACAATATAATTATACCAGTAATCACTGCAAGTAAATTTTATTTAGTATACATGTACATATAATTACATAGGTGATTATTGAAAATTCTCTGGGCTGATTGGTTGCACTCGAGGTAATTATATTACACGACAATTAATTAAGCAGTTTTTAAAAAAATAATTCATGGTCATAAGCCTTTTTTCGATGTGACAAATGAAGAAGTTAATTGTTTTAAAGAACATGCATATCTGTCAAATAATCACTGAGGTGAATAATTATTATTCACCTGAAGCTTGGTGAATATCAGTGAATAAAAACCTCAACTTCGTCTTGGTTTTCATTCACCGATATTCACCTTGCCTTTGGCGAATAATAATAAAAATTGTTAATTAAAAATATTTTTATTAAAATTACAATCTTAGAACTCAGAAAATTCATATTACCTGATTTCCGCAGAAAAGACAAATACAGATTCCTAGTTCATCAGAGGAATCTAACTCTCCACAGTCCTAAGATGACAATTATACTACATGATTATTATTATAACAGGAAACTCAAATGTATATACACTGTAGGATTTAATTGTAATTAAATGTAAGTATAAAAATATTGGTTGGGGAGCGACCGTCCCTGGATTGGCCCCATGGGCAAGAGCAGAATTACTACCATTGCATTCCAGGTTTGCTTCCAAGATTTTGGGTTATAATATTTTGGCAGCTACATAACAGTGTATGTCAATTGATATTTATTTAGTTTTTTTTCTCTGAGTACTTACTCCAGTTTTTCTTTATCATCAAGATCAAAAAATATTTTACTTGTTTTGCTTCAATTTGATTTAATTCAACTCAACATTCATATGTGGTCTATGAAGTAGTAAGACTGTTCTTGCAGTGACAGTTACTTTAAATTGGTGAGACCATGAGGAATTTAGAGGCCGCATTGACGAACATTCCATGCCATGTAATGTCCCATTATCTATTGGTCAACCCCTTACAGTGTACATTCTTTAGGCTTGCACATACTTTGCACAGCTCAAAGTTACTAAGTACAGAATTTTGGAAGGTGTAATGATCCAACAATGGAAAGCTAGTTTAAACAGACAAAATTCATTGTTACGTAGTGGAACTAACAGGAGTTACAGTACTTGATACTATGTAGTTATAAAATTTGCAATTAGCAGATGGCCTTTTATTCTCACTGATGATGACCTTATATAGTGTTAATACTTTATACATGTAGCTTTGTTTGATAGTTATTAAAATTTATGTATTATCTAAAAAGTCCACTGATTTCGAACGATTCAGTGCAAAAAAGGAGAGGTAAAGTCTGCATACGAGCCAAGTGGCCCATCAGGCCGGTGCTTATCCCGGTTTCCATGGCATGAAGTGACTAGGAGTATTTCTACTCCTCCCTGGATGGGACGCCAGTCCATTGCAGGGTTACCCACAGCATTTTGTCGGTACCCATTTATACACCTGGGTGGAGAGAGGCACCGTGGGAGTAAAGTGTCTTGCCCAAGAACACAACACAATGTTCCCGGCCTGGACCCGAACCCGGACCATTCGCTCCGGAGTCGAGCACACTAACCATGAGGCCACCGTGTCTCCCACAAAAAAAAAAAAGGAGAGAGATTTAAAAAAAACAAAACTACTCACCACACACTGTCCCAGTGTAGTGTGAGGAACTTTTTTCTGCAAGTTTTGAATGTTAACTGATCTTGCAATATGTGGGCACCTTTTTACATCTGACAATGATAATAACAAGTGAAATTAAAGATAAGGACGTAAAAGCAGCAATTTTGTAACAATCTTAATGAAGAGAACAAGACTTTTAAATTTGAAAAAAGACATGTTTCGGCAACTCCTGTGCCATCATCAGTTTGTGGATGGAATAACAATGATGTACAATATATAGCGGAAAATTAGAATAACAATGGTGTGATACAACAACTGATTACAAAGAGAGATTAAGATTTACATGAAACAATAATAATTATTGTTGATTTAGGGAGGGTTTCTCCCAATGAATGTGCAATGCCTCCTTGATTTTTACAGTTTGTAATTGTGTCCGTGTTGTTGTTGTTGATCTATGACAACAAAGCATTCGCTTGAACAAAGTGCCCGACACCCAGGTGACTCCTGTAAATTAATGCTTAAAAATGTGAGAGGCCTTATCCATATTTAAGTGTTCGTTTATGCGTGTGCAAATGTGTCGGAAGTCTCGCCAACATAGCAGGCACCGCAGCCTGCACAACTAAATCTATAACGCATGATTTGAGCTCTTTAGGGATAAGGTCTTTCACGCTAAACAAAGAGCCGATTTTGAACGAAGAAACCACTAGCTTGATATTAAAGCTGTTGTCACAAAAACGCTGAATGGTTCTGCGAATCCGCTTTTGTGCAATAGCAGAAAATTTGCCCAGGTAAGGTAATTTAACGTAGGAGCACATGGGCTGTTGTTGCCATTTTGCCTGTTAAACTGAAAAAACTTATTGATAGTGGAATTAATAGCCTTGTCGATAATGTATGCTGGATAAGAATTTTTGAGTACAAAAACCCTTATCTTAGTTGTTTCTTGATGGAATCCTAGCCAAGTACTATTAATCTAACGCTCTATCTATAAGAGTTCTAATTAAGCCTAACTTATACGAGTATGATGTAAAGCTAGTGAAATTCATAAGGAGGCCAGTAAAGGTGGATTTGCGAAACACCGTGGTGAGAACAGGGACCTGATTGTTGTCAATGAGGACCATATATTTAATATATGCCTGCTGTTATTAGGTAATGAAAAAACTGTACCGCATGGGCTTCAGAGTGAAATAGACAAAAGGTGTCGTCGACGTACCGTCGGTAGAACAAAACCTCCGTAAGACTGAAATTTTGTAACCACTCCCTCTCATGATGACCCATATAAAGATTGGCCAATACTGGTGCGAGGGGGGACCCCATAGCTACCCCATCAATTTGATCATAAAAAGAACCGTTGAAAGAAAAATGAGATTGGGCTGTGGCTATGTGAAAAAGATCTTTAAGCTCCTTAGTTGAAAAAGTGGTATTGGTATACTGAGTGATGTAACTAACAGCTAAATCTATACTTTCCTCTAGAGGAATGTTCGTGAAAAGGCTTTCCACATCAAACGACACCATGAACTTGTTGTGCATTGACAGTTTTTGGATTTCATTAATGAAAGAGAACGAATCCTCAACGCAGAACTCAGCGGGAATGAAGGGTGTCAATAAATTACACAGGTACTTGGCCAGATTGTAATTGTTGGCCCCGATGGAAGGGACGATCGGCCGGAAGGGAGGGACCGCACCCTGCTGCCGTGGTTTGTGCATCTTGGAGAGGCCATAAATTCGAGCCGGGTTTGATCCTTTAGGATAGATTCTGCTATAGTCATCATCCTCAAAGTGTCCCTTCTTATTGAGCATTCTTAGTAGGCATTGCAGTTTACCTTCCCTCTGTAAGGTTGGGTCTTGTGACAGTGGTTAAAATTTCGAGCAATCCTGTATGATATTTTGGATTCCAACATCGTAGTCCCTGCAGTCCAGAATTACAACGCCAAGGCTGTTGCCTAACAGGAGCCCGGTAGCCTGGGGCTCCCAAAGAATAGCTCTGGGCGCCTTAATTTTTCACAGCAACACCTTTCACTTCATATGTTGGGCTCCTAAGTTCTCAGCGTTTAGCTCTGAGGGCCCCTTTAAAATTTTCTTAGGCAGCAGCCTTGAACGCCATTTCCTTTGTCGGGTTTCAGGAGAACAATATCCTTATTCTTGCGTAGATTTTTTAACACCTTACACCTGTATGCTTCTTGAGATCTCTGGGTGATGGTTCATACGAAGAAACATACGAGTGACAAAGATGAGAGAGCTCTGATACCAATTGTCCGGATAAGTTCTTGTTCTTGATTTTCTTGGACGCTAGATAGTGTAGCTGCTAAAACGCTACATATACATCGCTTTTGTTGACTTTTGGAGGGTATATGGAGTGTGAGAGACCAAATTTCAGGATATCGAGCTCCTCATCAGTCGGCGAGTACACGGACAAATTCATAACCACGTCATCGGCCGAGAAAGGAAGCACAGTGTTGCGGGTGAGATTTTGTAGTTTCTTTTCGTGCACTAAGGCGAGCTTGCGTGTATTATCCTTGATGGTGCCACGCAGACTTGTCTGAAGTATGTAGAAGTCTAGTCCGTTCAGGCGTTCTTTCAGCCAGCCAATAAGTTTTGCCTTGGCGGTGGTGAGTTTTCTGTGTTCCTTCGACCTATTCGATGTGGCACTCCTCAGAAGCCTCTTGCGAATAGCAATGGTATCGAGCTGGCTAACATTCGGTAGATTGAAGCAAACAAATTTGGGAAACACATTTAGAGATTGACAATTGCTTAAGAAAGTGACATCAAGAGCGGCCTTGTCTTCCTTTATAGAGAGCTTCTCGAGCTTCTCGCTTCCCTAAAGAGCTCAAATCATGCGTTGTTTATAGATTTAGTTGTGCAGGTTGCGGTGCCTGTTATGTTGGCGAGACTTCCCGACACATTTGCACACGTATAAACGAGCACTTAAATATGGATAAGGCCTCTCACATTTTTAAGCATTTACAGGAGTCACCTGGGTGTCGGGTGCTTTGTTCAAGCGAATGCTTTGTTGTCATAGATCAAGCAACAACACAGACACAATTAAAAATCAAGGAGGCATTGCATATTCATTGGGAGAAACCCTCCCTAAATCAACAATTGTTTCATGTAAATCTTAATCTCTCTTTGTAATCAGTTGTTGTATCACACCATTGTTATTCTAATTTTCCGCTATATATTGTACATCATTGTTATTCCATCCACAAACTGATGATGGCACAGGAGTTGCCGAAACATGTCTTTTTTCAAATTTAAAAGTCTTGTTCTCTTCATTAAGAAATTAAAGATACAAATGAATGCATGACAAATATTCCTCCCCTAGTCAATACTTGCCTCAGTTATTTCATCCTCAATCCTAAGACCTAAACTAAAGAATTCAGAGCCAAACAAGCTACCAGTATAACAGACCCCGGCCAATATCTAAGATTCATTCTTTCATCGACTGCCGAGCCAAATGAGCCAGTACTTCCACCGGGCTTGCATGTGGTCATGCATCCTGTAATGAATTACATGTATTGCCCCCTATATATATATCTTTATGGTAGCTAACCAATTGCAACTTGAAAGTTGAAAAGATTCTGAAAGTTAGATAAGCAACTTGCAAGCATTAGCCTGATACAGTAGTACATGGTAGAGCAAGTGTACCACAACTGCGTGGTCATGGATTTCAAGACTGTTTTTCTCTGCCTTACAAGCAACAGCCCTTATCTTGGGCCATTCCATTTAATATCCACCCACACTCCCACTCCCCCTTCCCATGTGGATAACATAAGTTTCTGAGGGGTAGAGAGCCAATCCCCACCCTTCGATCTAGTGGTTCTTTCTGAGGGTTATGGCAAAAACCATCACTACATTTTTTAAGGGAAGAGGAAAACATGGCTTCCTTCCAAGAGGTAATTGGTGGGGGGTGAGGGTATCGTTTCGGCACTTTGATCTTCTTTTTGGGAGGGTTAAATTTGTGGTAACTAAACCTCATCCATTGGTGGGGTGTCGATTTCGTGCCGATTTTCGTGGTTCAATT
>OX421446.1:20784417-20786917 GCA_949126865.1 Montipora capitata
AGAAGAAACATAATTTATAATAATAATTCTTGGATGTGTCCAACTCTTTTGATTTTTCATGCCTCCCTTCTGTAGTTTTAAAAACATCTCAAAACAAATCTACTCAGATTTTTCCTTCTTCAGATTTTTATTAAAGATCAAGAACTGAAAAACATTCAAATTGGCAGCTTTGTAGATGAAATTAATTCATTATGGTATTTGCATTATCTTCACATTCAAGGATAGGGTACTGTTAAAAAGGTGAATATTATGTCTAACATTGTCGCCTAGCTTCTATGAAAAGAGAGTACCGGTAATTCCCTTGTGATTTTTCTCTGTTTAATGATTGCCACTTTTGTCTAAGAGGCGATCCAGTGGATAATTTTATTATGGTAGATGTTGTGTACTTGCCTACCTTCGAAGAAGTCGAAGAAATGTATAATAATATCGAAGGAATGCTCATTCTTGGAAAGGGTAATGACTACCTGATATTGCTAGGAGATTTCAACACAGTGGTTGGAGAAGGAAGTCATAGCTCGGTTGCAGGCTGTTTTGGGCTTGGAAGAAGAAATGTCTGAGGAGACAATTGCTAATCGAATTCTGCGAGCGCAGGAGGCTCATGATAACTAATACCTGTTTTAAGCACAACTTGAGGCGAAGATACACATGGAAGGCCCCAGGGGACATCCAGCACCTACATGTACAGATTGATTACAGCTTAGTGAAACAGAGGTATCAGAACAGTGTGAAGAATGCTGCAGCCTACCCAGGAGATGATTGCGATTCTGATCATAATCTGGTCATGATGAAGGTCAAACTTAGAGACTTAAGAGAGTATGCAGTGGTAAGAAGATCAAGAAATGGAACATAGAGAAACTGAAAGGTGGTCACTGGGAAAAAGTTCGCAAAAGGTGTTGAGCAACATCTCAGAGCGGAGCCACAGAACACGAGGCAGAATTCGGTAGAAAACCGACTGGTATCTCCTCATAAATGCAATTCTGGAAAGTGGGGAGGAAAATATTGGATATGCAGACAGAAAGAAGCTAAAAAAGGCCTGGGTTAGTGAACAGGTGGTAGACAAGATGGAGGAAAGGCGGAAGTGGAAAAACGTGAATATAGAACACGGCAGAGCAATGTATAGGAAGCTGAACAACGAGCTTCGCAGAGAAACGGATAGAGCGCGTGCTAAGTGGTGGGAGAACCAGTGCAGCAACCTAGAAGAACTGGAAAGAAGACGGAGATCAGATCTACTGTACGCAAAAGCAAAGGAGCATTGCCTGGGAGACCGAAGTAGCAAGAAACAAGAAAGCGTCTTGAATAAGGATGGGAAACTTTTGACTGATACAGAAGAGGTTAAAGAAAGATGGAATGAGCACATGGAGGACGTACACGCCAACTGAGGGCGAGAAACCAGACCATATCCCCTTAGAGCCGGAAGAAGAAGTTGACCTTGATAGTCTTAAGGGCCGGAGATCCTAAAAGACGAAATGTTTAAGGCCATAGCATAAACCGCCTAGCAGATGGCAAGTCGGAGGGAATATATGGAAATCCGCCTGAAACGTTGGAAAGCAATTGGCACAGTTGAAACTGACGCATTTGTGGAGCTTTGCTGTACTATATACAAGACTGGAGTATGGCCGGAAGACTGGATACTAAGAATCGGTGCTCATACCTATTGAGAAGAAATCACAAACAAGATGTGAAGAGCACAGAACCATAAGCCCTATACTGCATGCATGTAAAGTTTATTCTCCGCGTTCTGATTAGCAGAATAGGGAATAAGGCTAATCCCAACCTTAGTAACGACCAGAAAAGGCCTTTGACAGAGTTAACTGGGTGAATCTACTAGAAGTTCTGAAATCCGTAGGCGTTGACTGGCGTGATCGGTGGCTGATTGAGAGGCTATACATGTGTAAATGGGGCAAAGTGCAAGAGCTAGGGTGAAAGATAACCTGCGATCAGGCCCTATTTTAGTGTCGCGTGGTACGTAATGTGGAGTTGAGTGAAAGACGGCTTAACAAACCCAGCAGTGACTGGCCGTGGCACAAGATTTAGGCTGCTTGTTATCTCCTGTCCTGTCAACATATATGCGATGTGAAGGAAGGTATTCGAGTGGGAGGCCGTCTCGTCAAGACAGTGCGATATGCAGATGATCAAGCAAAATTTTTAGCCAGTTCTGTCAAAGGTCTTCAGCACATCATGGATAAAATGCAGGAAACCACAGTAGAATATGGATGAAGATCAATTTAAAGAAGACAAAGGTGATGAAAATCAGTAAGAGGCCTGGCGAGGATTTTGCGATCTTCCTCGAAGGTGAACAGTTAAGCCAAGTGGCACACTTCAATTATCTTGGCAGTCTGATTACACAGGACAGGTACTGCAAGGAAAATATCAGATTGACAATCGTTCGGGCAAAGATTGCTTTCTCTAATAGGAAAGAACTGCTGACAAAAGTATTCAGCCTCGAACTTAAGAAAAGACTGTCATCTGGAGCACATTGTTGTATAGCGCCGAGTCGTGG
>OX421446.1:20811917-20814417 GCA_949126865.1 Montipora capitata
GATGAAGTTAAACAAGTCCTTGCTAAAATTGGCTTTGAGAATAAATTATGTTTCCTTTTTGGTGACTTTAACATCAATATCCTTAATGCTGACTCACATGTCCCTACTAATGATTTCTTTGATCTCATGTATTCCAATGGTTTATATCCTCTTATCTCTAAACCAACAAGGATCACGTCTCATTCAGCTACTTTGATTGATAACATCTTCTCCAATGACCTTGACAATCACAAATTTAGTGGTATCCTTTGGTCTGACATTTCTGATCACTTACCTATATTTCAGATCACTAATTGTTCCCTTAAACCTAAAACGAAATCTTCAGTTTATCATAAACGTCTTGTAACTACTGATAACATTGAAAATTTTCGTTCCCATCTTCGCTCTATTAATTGGGATTTCTCACAATCTTCCTCTTCAAATGCATTGTACAATTCTTTTATGGACTGTCTTTATCCAATCTATGAAACATGCTTTCCTGTTAGGATTATCACTGTCAAAGAAAATTCAAATGCCAAACCTTGGTTTACCTCAGGCCTCCAAAACTCCTGTCGTAGGAAGTACACTCTCTATAAACAATATTGTAACAATCCTACACCAAATAACAAAGCTATATATACCAAATTCCGTAACAAATACAACTATCTAATCAAACTATGTAGGAAAAAGTACTACCATGATAAATTGTCTTCTATAGGTTCATCACTAAAACAAACCTGGTCCTTAATTAAATCCGTCATCTCTTCTAAACATTCCAGTTATGGGCCTACTGCCATGAAGGACAACAGAGGTAACCCTATTAACAACCCTCAGTTAATTGCTAATAAGTTTAATGAATTTTTTACTAATGTTGGTCCTTCTCTTGCCACTAAAATTCCCCACTCCACTGCTGACCACAAATCATATTTGAGTTGTTCTTTTAGCGATAGTTTCTTTGCCTCACCTACTACCCCTGATGAAATTATCAATATAGTGTCCTCTCTGAAGAGTAGTAACAGTGAGGGAGTGGATGGTATTAATGTGAATGTGATTAAAGCATCTATTGATCTCTTGGCATCTCCCCTCTCTCAAATGTGCAATATCTCCTTCTCAACTGGCATTGTGCCTGATAAGCTTAAAGTCAGCAAAGTACTTCCCATATTCAAAAGTGAAGATAGCACTAACTTCACTAATTATAGGCCTATCTCAATCTTACCTTGCTTCTCCAAAATCCTTGAGTGTGCCATGCACCGTCGGCTAATGGACTATCTCACCAAACATAGCATACTCAATAATCATCAGTATGGGTTTAGAAAGAAACATTCTACTTTTATGGCAATACTGGAACTTACTAATAAAATATTTGATTCATTTGAGAAGAACGAACTCACTATTGGTATATTCATTGATCTAAAGAAGGCATTTGATACCGTTAATCACTCCATCCTCTTAGATAAATTAAACTTCTATGGAATTCGAGGCACACCTTTTAACTGGATGCATAGCTATCTCCTCTCTCGTTCTCAATATGTTCAAATTGATTCCTGGAAATCTCCACTGCTTCCAATTAAATGTGGTGTTCCTCAGGGTTCTGTGTTAGGGCCACTTTTATTTCTTATATACATTAATGACATTTTTTCATGTTCTAATTATCTCTCATTTATCCTTTTTGCAGACGACACTAATATTTTCTTTCAACACAAAAATATCTCTGAACTAACTAAAATTGTGAACCATGAACTTTCTTTGGTGGCTACCTGGTTCAAAGCTAACAAACTAACTTTGCATCCTGACAAGACTAAATTTATAATATTTCACCCTGCAAGAAAGAAAATAAATCTTGATGATCTTTCTATTAGCATCGATAAGAATAGTATTAATAGAGTAGAACACACAAAATTCCTAGGTGTCATCATTCATCTAAACCTCTCATGGCAGGCTCATATAAAAGCGATTTCTTCCAAAATTGATAAATCCACTGGGATCATTATCAAATCACGACAGTTTTTCTTTTCTAATACTCTTTGCTCATTATACAACTCTTTAATACTCCCTTATCTTCAATACTGTCTTATTATTTGGGCATCCACTTACTCTTCTCATTTACAACCCCTTTTCCGTCTCCAGAAGAAAGCTTTAAGAATCATTACTCACTCTCCACCACGTGCACATACTTACCCACTCTTTAACAAATTCAAAATACTCAACATATTTAATATTTATAAGTACCAAGTTTCTTGTTTTGTTTTCCTTCACATGCAGCAACTCTTGCCCTCTCCTCTTTCATCTCTTTTCGTTCTTAACTCTGATTGTCATCAATATCTCACCAGGCAAAAAGACAACTTACATCTTCATACTCACAAATACTCTTTTTCTCTTCGGGTACAGGGTCCTCAAATTTGGAATGACATTCCTCTCTCACTTCGTAATTCACTCACTCTTTCTAGTTACAAGCACAAACTGAGAGATTATTGTCAAACATTATAAGTTTAAACTAAGTTTAACGCAAATTCTTTTTTCT
>OX421446.1:20819417-20821917 GCA_949126865.1 Montipora capitata
TTCCAAACCAAGCGGTTGCCAGTTTCAGAAATGGTTTTTCGGGTCCGAAAAGTTTTCGGGACTTTCCAAAAACGGGCCCCTGGGCAGAAATCAAACTTGCGACCACAGGCAGACAACCAACCCAGCGCGTGACGTCACGTTCTTTTGAGACAGTTGTAACGGCCGATTCAAGTAATTGAGGAAAATGTTCCATAAAAACTGCAAATCGCGTTGTTTCTTTTTGAAACTCATTTTGTGGACAGCTAGATAAATAAAGTTCACTCACCTGCTATTTTCTACGTTGTCCTGAGTGATTTGATTGTTTTTTGGGACGCTTCGATTTCCTCTTCAGATCACACGCGTCGTCACATACAATATAAATAGTCTATTTGCAACGAGGTTATGCGCATGCCTTGCGCATGCATCAAATGGGATTCCTAACGGACCAATCAGACAAAAGTCTCCATTGCTAATCATATTGCGAAAAGCAATGGAGACTTTTGTCTGATTGGTCCGTTAGGAATCCATTTGATGCATGCGCATAATCTCGTTGCAAGCAAGATGGTTGCCAGAAAAGAAGACAACAGGTCATCGAGCTTTCTCGGCAAAGGAAAAGAATCGATCGCTTGTTCTTTTTTTCTGGAAGATTCTAACTTTTAACTTTTAGCTGGTAGCCGCGTTTGCAAAGGAGGGAAATGATGAGGGGTTGCAAAAATTTTCTCCACCATGCGAAGGACTTTCTAGTGTAAGAAGCCTGTTGGCGAATAAGTTGAAAGCGTGCAAGCGATGTACCATTATAAAATTGGCTGTCGTGTTTGCGGCAAAAACACACGTTGTTTCGCCTTTCATAAAAACAAAGGAAAATATTTTGTGTAGAGGCCGCTATTGTGCTGAAAAAACCAAGAAAACACGCAGTCGACGAAGCGAATCAAGACAGCGGGTCAGGTTGTTTTAAGTCATTTATTTTCTTGTTGTCAGCTTCATAAATATTTTGAGAGTAAGTTTACAAGTATGACAGAAATGTTGTTATTTGTTTATGTTCGGTAGGGAATGAAAGCTCTTCAAATGCAGTTAGAACTTTTACAACTGCAACAGCAACAATCGGTAAGCTTAAGTTATATGTAAGTTACTTAAGTTTGTGACTGGAAGGTATACATCCAGGTACTGCAAAATTTCTTGGGTTAAGATGGAAAACGGAGAAAACTCTGAGGCCGCCTGTTCTTTTCTCATAAAAAATTGTACCAATCAGAGCAAAACTGAACCTGAACCTCATTTGTTAATTGGCCTTGCAGGAAATGAAACTTCACGGAGAGGTCAGGGAGGTCATCAACTGCAACAGTGCCAACAGGTAAGCTGCATGTGATAAATTAAAATGAATCTTACGTTGTACACAGTCTGATAAAGGAAACTTAACTCAAGGAAAGGATCAAGGGAGGATCACTCCCTTGAAAAACTGTTAATACTTGATTCCCAAGTTATACACAATAATTTATCTTTTTCCGGCTATCTTTAAAAGCGGGAATGGGGAATGCGTGAATGGGAATGGGAAATGCGTGAATGGGAATGGGGAACGGGGAACGGGGAATCTTTAACATGGGGAATCTTTAAAACCGGGAATCTTAAAAAACGGGGAATCTTTAAAAGCGGGAATCTTTAAAACGGGGAATCTTTAAAAGCGGGAATCTTTAAAACGGGGCATCTTTAAAAGCGGGAATCTTTAAAATGTCCAGAAATACAGTGGACTTGACTTTCCTTAAACTTGATTGTTGAGTGAACATTGGTTCCCATTTTTTATCCACCTTGATGCCCCAGACCCAAGGCCCATGGTCAAGGCCAGCCATCCTCTTTCATCTGAACTTAAAGTTTTTTAATTGCATATTGATTCGTTTATGTACCTGCCACCGAGCACGAAAAATCAGCGTGAGCTACACGCTAGCGAATCGAAAAAGCATGACCCATAATTTCAAAAACATTTTGCTGTTACATTTTACACCACGTCCGGACATCAGAGTGATGGCTTCTCCTTAGCAATGTTGTCAGTAAACTTTTAGAATACGAAAATATCACGCATTTAAAACTTTGGAAAGGTTGGCAGCTTAAGTGTGTCGCCAGCAGTACATGAAAAATTCCGATCTCCCGCAATTTTTAATAAATGTTCCGCCTAGTTGGAGTGAGTGGAATTTCCCTATAAAGACAGCGCGTCTGAGATAAGTTATCTCGTTTGTCGGTCGATAAACACCTCAAAAGATATTTTAGTTTTTCCTGACAGTTACTCCTCTCCAAAGTGACAGATGGGAAATTCAGATGCATCTGAGTAACAATTCGTCGGCGAATATGTTGTTGAAAGAACCGGAAATGGATCACTTCACGAGATTTTGTGTTGGTAATCACATCATTTCGAGTGCAATTTGGAATGCACGAGTTAAATTTTTTCAAAGACTAACAAACCTAACAATTTGGGATCTATGAAAAATTTACAAGTGCTTATTTATTCCAAATTGTTTGAGAAAAAATAAAGAAT
>OX421446.1:20829417-20834417 GCA_949126865.1 Montipora capitata
ATTTTTATGTCATCAATCATGTATTCAATCATTTGCCTATTGTTTTATTGGTGTTTGGAACTCATTTACATCAAAATAACCGTGACAAATAACAGGTATTATTGAATTTCTGTCATGTTTTGCCCAGAGTGCAAACTACAGCAGTAAAAAATAAAAGAACAGCAATCATGTCTAAACTTTTTCTTTATTGGTCGCTTATTCCTGTCTTGTTTCTATCCAGTTCTTTTTTTTTTGTTTCGTTCCTTATATAGTTCATGTGGCCCACACAAATGGCAAGAACTGTATATTGTGGTAATCTCCCTAACATTTCCTTGATAACTCAGAATCTTTTAGGAACAGAGGGGTGGGGGAATTACGTGTGTTTGTCTGCTCTAGTCCCAAGTGGAAATACACCTACTTTACAACCATTCAAATGTAATTTCCCTACCCATCCCCGGGGGTCAAGGGGTGGGGGAAACAAATGACTAGTGCATGAATATGTTATTCTCGAGCGACCGTCCTGGAAACTTCCTTCTGCTCTTTCTGAAAACTGTGTATCAATATTTATTTACTTTTGCATCAATATTTGTTTTTGCATAAAGCAAGCTAACAAAATCTGTACCTTGCTAAGTTCGCATTTGTTAGCGTTAATAGTATTTTCGGTCCAATGCTTCTGTTTTACGAAGGCGTATATGTTTTTGGTCACCCATCCAGACACTAATCCCGCCGGAGAGGGATTAACTTTAGTAAACTTTAGTATTACAAAGCTGTCAGATACTCAGAGGGCACGCTTAAACTTGTGGTGAAAAGAAGTTTATCAACATGTCAGCCCAGAATCCAATGTTTCTCACTTCCCA
Source organism: Montipora capitata (assembly GCA_949126865.1). Lineage (NCBI taxonomy): Eukaryota > Metazoa > Cnidaria > Anthozoa > Scleractinia > Acroporidae > Montipora > Montipora capitata. Next base: position 20,830,254 of record OX421446.1, read on the forward strand.
TTTATTTTCTTCAATCTTTCTGGGTTCAGTACTTTGCTAGTAACCACATGTCTTCTCATGCTATTTACCCAAGGCTTCTACCATGGCACTACAATGGTAGACAATACCAAGACAATATCGTGAACTGTTAGAGCTACATATTACGCAAGGACAGATTTTTTTCGTTGTACGAACGTGTGAGAACCTGTGAGCCAAAGGGCCTCTGCTGGTATGACTTCTGGGTGACCCCTTAAATGGTCTTAATGACCCCCCAACTTGAAAAAAATGTCTGGAACGGTGCACGTACCACAGGCAACCCAGTGTACCCTCAGGGAGGGTCTAGTTTGCACTGTAATTCGATTCGAAAGAAGAATCAACTTTCCGCTTACACATCTTTTTCGAGGTACATGTCAAGCATTTTTAATTTCAACATTTTGCACTAACTTCGTCTTTCTGTATTCACAAAATTTCAATTTGTTGAACTGTTTGGGGTCAATTGACATGTACACATTTTTGTTTGTGTATTGTTAAGAGAAAAACAAATCCCACTTTCCCCCTTTTATAGTCGAAATAAAACCGGAAATATTTGAGAAATGGTGGGTTAATTTGGCTGTCATTTACTTTGTCAAACTTTGAGACAAACAGACCCCCGGTTGTCTGATTTTACCTTATATATATATATATATATTTGTTTTTTCTCAAACAATTCGGAATAAATAAGCACTTGTAAATTTTTCATAGATCCCAAATTGTTAGGTTTGTTAGTCTTTGAAAAAATATAACCCGTGCATTCCAAATTGCTCTCGAAATGATGTGATTACCAACACAAAATCTCGTGAAGTGATCCATTTCCGGTTCTTTCAACAACATATTCGCCGACGAATTGTTACTCAGATGCATCTGAATTTCCCATCTGTCACTTTGGAGAGGAGTAACTGTCAGAAAAAAAACTAAAATATCTTTTGAGGTGTTTACCGACCGACAAACGAGATAACTTATCTCAGACGCGCTGTCTTTATAGGGAAATTCCACTCCCTCCAACTAGGCGGAACATTTATTAAAAATTGCGGGAGATTGTGAATTTTTCATGTACTGCTGGCGACACACTTAAGCTGCCAACCTTTCCAAAGTTTTAAATGCGTGATATTTTCGTATATTCTAAAAGTTTATTGACAACATTGCTAAGGAGAAGCCATCACTCTGATGTCCGGACGTGGTGTAAAATGTAACAGCAAAATGTTTTTGAAATTATGGGTCATGCTTTTTCGATTCGCTAGCGTGTAGCTCACGCTGATTTTTCATGTTCGGTGGCAGGTACATAAACGAATCAATATGCAATTTAAAAACTTTAAGTTCAGATGAAAGAGGATGGCTGGCCTTGACCATGGGCCTTGGGTCTGGGGCATCAAGGTGGATAAAAAATGGGAACCAATATTCACTCAATAATCAAGTTTAAGGAAAGTCAAGTCCACTGTATTTCTGGACATTTTAAAGATTCCCCGTTTTAAAGATTCCCGCTTTTAAAGATTCCCCGTTTTTTAAGATTCCCGGTTTTAAAGATTCCGCATTTTAAAGATTCCGCATTTTAAAGATTCCCCATTTTAAAGATTCCTCATTTTAAAGATATTCCCGCTTTTAAAGATTCCCCGTTTTAAAGATTCCCGCTTTTAAAGATTCCTGGTTTTAAAGATTCCTCATTTTAAAGATTACCGGTTTTAAATATTCACCATTTTAAAGATTCCCGCTTTTAAAGATTCCACATTTTAAAGATTCCCGGTTTTAAATATTCCCCGTTCCCCGTTCCCCATTACCATTCTCACATTCCCCATTCCCGCTTTTAAAGATAGCCTCTTTTTCCCCTCAGCTGGCACAGGAAATGAAAGTCACGAGACTGTGGTTTACTTAAAGTTAACAAGTAAATTTTGTATTTTTAGAGGATTTTTGAACTAAAGCAAATACAGAAAGTTAACCGGTCTTCTTAATTAGTTACACAGATTTTTCCAAGGGTAGCTTTTTGTACTATGTTAAATTACAATATGTCTTTTATCTTTTATAACATCATTTTTAATCAAATACATTTTCAGATTAGCGGCTGACTGGGTATCACCATTAGTTATAAATTCTCCGCTGAAATATTTCCTATCAGGTAGATTAATAAAAAATTCAGTCCTTCAGGACAATTTCAATTTTCCTGGATCAGTGGTTTACATGATTAAAAGTAAAGCCTTAGCCCATGTTTTCTTTTTTCATATTAGGTGAAGATTTCAAAAATGAAATTCATGCGCTACAGAAGGCCATGTACAAGACATTCATACCAGAAGAAACACTGCCTGTCTATGACCCTGACGAGTTTTATAATTTTCAAGATTGTAGAAGTGTTAATGCTCAAAGTGTATTTGATTTCATTTTGTCAACAATTTCATCTACTCGCCATTCCAAAGACCGAAAAGAGCTGAACAGGAAGTGGACATCAAACAATTAAGACCACGGCTAAACGTGCAAAGGCTTAATCCATTCTAAAGTCTTCACATGGCCTTCTGGCCTTATGGTATTTGTGCTTGGGGTAATTGTCCCTTGACATTTCAAAGAAAGATTGTAACTTTACAAAAACGGGCGTTACGTCTTATTTACTTCTGTAAGTCTAAAGAACACACCGTACCCTTCTTTCTCAAATCAAATTGCCTTCCCCTACCTAGCCTATTTTTTAGAGATTGTAGCTATTTACTGTATGATATAAACAGACAGTCAGCACCAGCTAGTATACTCAATCAGTTTGTTAAAACAAGTCAGATTCACAATTACAGAACTAGATCTGTCTCTAGCGACTCGTTTTATTTTAAGTTCTCTAGAACTAATAAAATGTATTCCTTTTTCTCGAGAATTGGTGTCCAAATTTGGAACTCTATTCCTTACTCGATTAAACTACTTAAACGCTCGTTCTTTCGTAAAAAGATAAAGGAATTATTACTAAATTTCTTGCGGTCAGAAGATGATTATGTCGAAGTCTCCCGTCTTATTAAGCTATTTAATACTTTAAGTTAGCCTCTTGTCATAATCTTAATGTACTTGTTTTGTTTTAGGTTAGTTCATTCTATTTACTGTGTAACTGTATAGTAATGTCTTTACTGTTATTTAGTCCATCTATAGATAACCTTGTACTTGTAGTATGTCCTCAGTTCTCCCCGCCTCGATTAGTTTATATAAGCTATTTGCGGGGGGAAAGAAATGTAATTATTTATTTCTAATTTTCAATAAATTTTGTCGTTGTCGTTGTCTTTGTCTAGCTCTTCTCCATTTATGCAAATTTGGAGTATTTTGTATCTGTTATGAACTCGCATGTTCATTTCCAACTACTTGATAATGGCGTCATGAGGTTGCCGAAACGTCGGAAGTTTAACTTTTTATCGATAAGAAACCATGATTACCATGCCTCAAAAACCAACATTTGACTTGATTTACTTTCATTGTTCATTTCAGTTTACAGTGTCCCCAATTAGCGCTCCAGCGCTAGAACAACTAGACACTTAAATAAAGTTCCTTTCCTTTCCTTTCCTTTTCCTCTGCAACAGTCAGGAGTACGCGGTCATTCAGTGATGTGCATCTTCTCGACTTTGTAAAGCTGCCTTTAAAGAAGCTGCTATAGGTCTTGTTCTCCAAAGCCATCTGAAGGAGTACCTCTCAAGGTTTGTTGTTTTGTTGCCTGGAGACTGACCCTCACAATTTCTCCCTCATCAAATAGTTTATAGGGCATGCAGCTTGTATAGGGAGGCTACACCTGTAAACCCCATCACTTCCTTCCTTGGTGCCTTGTATGGGCCCTTTACATTTAGATCTTAATGCAGATGAGGACATTTTTACCAACTTCCTCCCATTCATGAGGTTTGTTTATGAGTCAATCTTTCCTGGAAAAAAACTAGCAGACAAACCAAAACCATGGCGAACCCAGTTTCTTCTGGAAGTGATATATGATGGTTGGACCTTGGTAAGAAATGCATGTATCATAGAACATCAGCACATCAGGCTAAAAAATATCTACCTAAAACCTCCAATAACATCATACAAAAGGGATCCTCGTCAGAGCAAAAATATAGCCTTTTTTTGGGCTCAAACACGCGGCAACCGCAAAAACCACACTGAAAGAATCCGTGAAGGCCTGTCATTAACTTCCTATCGAGAAGAAATCTG
>OX421446.1:20871917-20899417 GCA_949126865.1 Montipora capitata
TAACAAGAGGTGATTGTCGGCACGAGTGTAAACAAACATTCACGGACAAAATTTTAAAACACCAGAACATTCGGCGCATCAGTAAAATATTCCTAGCAAGCACTGCCTTGAGGTGGAGAGTATTTTCCCGTTTCAAGCGATTTCTCAGAGTGAGTAGATCCTGAGATATCGATTTTTCTTTAGAACGGATTTTTACAAGCGGTATAATGCAATGGAAGTTCAAAAACAATAGGTGTGAAAACTTACCAATTTCACGCTAAAGAATATTTTGTTAACAAAAACAATGGTTTAGTGTTTAGTTGTATGTGTTGTAAGTTAGTAACAATTGAAAGCGAACATTAAAACGCCAATATTGAGATCTCTTGCATATTAATAAGGTATCAAAACGCTTGTACCCGCGTATAGGCCGCATCCCTAATTTCGGTCCCATTTTTCCGGGCAAAAAGTGCGGCCTATCCGCGGGTAAATACGGTAGTTGGTCTTTCAGTTTATTTGGATTGATAATGAAAAGATGAACACAATTCAAGGATCTCCCAAGCCCGAGAAACTGAAAACATGGCATACTGTCATGCTTGTATAACAGGGTAAAAGTTACTAACCCTACAAAATACAGTAAAAACCCACATATAAGAACCTAGAATTTTAGAGGTCAGGCTGAGCAGGTTCTAATATTTTAGGCTACTTTTTCATAATTCAGGCTGATTACATGTAGTTTCTTAATAGGTTCTTATTTCTCAGAGGAACAACAATAAATTTCTATATTTTATTTCATAAAATATTTAGAGAGTATTGCACTGTAGCTCTATGGAAAACATATTTCTAGAGAAAATCCAATAAAATGCCAATCAAAGAAAACAAATACACAATAACAGAAGTTTTTTCAAGGGTGATTTTGTTGTAAAAGAACCTCTTTTTCTTTGCCAGGCTGAAAAGGTTCTTATATTTTTAGGTAAAATGCCAAATTTCAGCCTGTACTAGGTTCTTATATGTGAGTTTGTACTGTATGCATTCTTCCCTAAAATAGAAAACTAATCCAGGCTATCAAGAGTACTTTTTTTGCATTTTAATAATCAGATCAGAGTCAGTAATTATTACTGACTAATTCAACGTCAGGACATTTTACCTTTCCGTTTGATAATAAAAGAAATAAGACCACAATATTTTTCAACTCTATCAGTACTTTCCACAAATACTGGCTTTAGCAAATTTTGGAAATATGATTGTAAACATGCGAACCTCACCCTCTAGAAGGCGTTTCTTACTAGAAGCAAAGAGTAAAAGGAGCAAGCCATTGTCTTCACTTCTTTCAAATTCTATTCAGGAAAAAGTGAATGTTCCACAAGCAAATGCTAACATCATGGAGGGCTTAGCTCTCAGCTACTCCAGAGAGAAGCCTGGAAGTCACAAACGGGTTGAACTGTTGAGCTGTGTGGCACAGCAATACACAAATAAGGAAATTAAGCAAATGTTCAGGTTTACTAACACTCAAGGAGAAGTATCATGCACAGACTACGAATTAACAAAAGCTAGACTTCATAGTAAGATGTATTGTCCAGGAGCAGCACTTCCGAAAATAAGACACCAATGTAGTCATAAACTTCCACCAGAAACCATTGCTTTTGTCTTGGAATTTATCCATCATCCAGACAGTGAAGAGTATTCATCTTATAAAAGTGCCCCCTGTGATGGAAAACAAAAATCATGGATAAGTGAATTATTATTAGGAGGAAATCAACCTGTTTTGTGGTTCAATTAAGTAAAACAAGTCTGCCTTTTATGATAGATATACATTGTAAACGGGAATGTGAACAACTGAAGATTAGACCTATAAGCTTTAGTACATTTTTTAAGGGTTTGTCTGCAGGAAACTTCAAAATAATGGCAGACAAGGCAGGACTCTAACATTTGCACAGAACTTGGCTCAGAGTATTTCATCCTTGGTTGATAAGCTGCTAACTCGTTTAGGTGAAATGCTGAGGAGCCAACGTAAACCAGACATGACTCCAGGATTAATGAGCAAAGCAAAGAAGTTGAAGGGTAAACAAACAACGTTAACAAATAATATGACTGTTTCTGGTACAAGAAAAGTCAGAACGAACATATTTTTGCTACAGTGGTACATGTTCCAACTCCATCTAACAGGATATTTCAATAGCTTTGCTCTTTCTACACCCTGCTAGCAGAGCCTTTCTTTTGCTTGCTCGATTTTGGCGTTCGCAAAAAAGGCTCTGCATGAATCGAGTAAGATCTTTATTGAATATGCGCTGCATGTTGCCAGGATACAGTCTCGAACCCAAGCCTACTATGCCAGATCTCGCCGCCATCTTGGTTTTTCATGGTACATCGGGCTCAATATAACCATCGGTTTTGTCAAAAAACGGACGCTCGCACTGAAAAAACCGGTTTGACGAGAGAAAACAAGATTGACTAGTCCAGAAGTTCGGGCTGCGGCGGTTTCAAACAGTTGACGCGATTCGGGCAGAGCCTACTTTTCTCCTCCTCAGTAAAGAAAAAGACAAAAGGAGGCTCTGCTCGCAGGGTGCTCTTTCTACACCCCAGCAGTCTTTTTTTGGCATCACCTTCACGTTTTTGAGCAATAAAAATTCTTGGAAATGATGTGAACTTTCCAAAAAAACAACCTGCCTGAAGAACGCACGCACGTGAAGGAAGCTCGAACGCAACGTACTGGTTTCGAATGCCAATTATGTAAACAAATCGAGGTGTTGTATTTTCAAACTAAAATTACGCAACTGGTTCAAAACAAAACCACATTTATTTAGGTAGCACTGAAAAGCGTGCACTTTAACGTTCAGTATTGTAGTGACATATGTCTGGTACACTATACAATGAACTCACAACAAAGCGGATAAACAGTGCTGCCATAAAGAATTCGTTAACCAATTATCTCTGCCACAAAGTAATCGCGGATGATTGGAAAAGTTCATGATTTCAAAAGCATTTTACTATTCAAAGTGAAAACACCAGAGGTGGTGTTCAAAATAACAGTATGATCAGTAATCCAGTACTTACCAAATGGAAGCAGATGTCTGGCTGAAAGGGCGATGTTTAAGGTTGAGAAATGCACTACCAGTGCAAGTTTGAGGCGAGATCAGACAACCGGTTCAAATACATTTAAAGCAAATAATGATCAAATCAAGTGTAGAACATCTAGAAACTTTCAATTAAGACGTGCAATCCTTGGTACAACAAGATTTTTGCTGCGTAACCTGACAAGAAACAAGTAAATAATATGGGTTTCGCATAACGGTATATTTTAATTTCAATTCCCAAACGCATAAAAATTCACGGCTGTATATTCCGCTTACACTGAAACAACTAACAAAATTACGGTTTTAACAGAACAGGTGAAGTCAAAACGTTTATTCTGAAATGTTGGCAGTTCCATAAAGTTGATAAATAATCTCGTTTGAGCTTTATTTTCTCAAGGGAGAATTTCGCTCAATGAGTTCAGCTCGACCGGTTTACCGCTCGGCCATTACGCTAATTGTGCTTTAAAGCAGTCTTTCAAAGAGATTTCAGAGTTTTAAAGCATCACTTGTCATTGACATAACTTGGAAGTAAAACAATTACATACCTTTAATGAATTGATTTGGCAATATAGTATCGAAAGTAAACCGTCTCGAACCGTCAGAATCAGCCATAACTTCTCTGACAAACGGCCGGCATTGTTCTCATCTCATGGCAAGTCTACTGAAGCAAACCTTCCATTTGCATCCTAGGGCTTTTTCTACCACAAAATGCTTCATATCCTTCCGACAAAGGTTAGAAATGAAATAATCGAAATGATTATAGCGGCCACAAAAGTACTCCCTGGCGCGAAACACACGTCCTTCCAACTAAAATTGACCGGCGGCAAAAGATTATTATGGTCTTTTTGGCCGCGCAATGCTCGAAGTTCAAAAAACATCTCGTCTTAAATATCGTGGGGCGAATCATCTATAGTTCCGGGCGAATCACCGTCGGGCGAACAGGCTTTCGGGCGAAACAGCCGGATACCGTTCAAGCACATGCATCGATTCTTAATTTTGCTCAGTCCTTATTTTTTTAGGAAAAGTTGATGAAAGAGTGTAGACATTGGAGAATTCCACTGAATCTTTCCGGCAGTAAGTCCGCAACTCGATTTGTGAGGCATGTAGTTAGGCTTAAAACGGAGAACGCGCGCGCTTAGCTTTTTCTTTAGCTCTCCTTCAAATTTGTCAGCAAAAACTTTTGGTCTTACGGGTTTCTTGGCCTCCCGCTATTTCTTCTAACAATTTGGAGGCATAATATAAAAGCTATTGTTCCTTGTGGTTGTTTTGTTTCCGAAATCGCTATGCCGCCGGGAAAGCTTCGAAGAGCTACGACTAGTTCAGCTGTTTACCGTTCGAACATAAACTTGTGTCATTCAAATATCTAACACGACCTCATAGAATTGTCGATAAAACTTCTGTGAATCTAAGAAGCCGAGGGGTACCAGTTAATAAAAAGTGATGAAAAGGTCATTTAAGACAGAACCTAGCAGTGCAAGATCTATTTTTGAAATCGATATTGGTGCATCTGCTCTCCAAGAATTTTGTTAGAATGTGTCAAGTTTTCATACGGTGTGGCGCACTAAAATCATCGACAGCAAGTTGCAAGTTGTAAGAAAAATAAGCTTACTATTAGTTGTTATAAAAGCGAAGTCTAACAATATAACGCTAACAATTGTTGTTCAGGAAAAAAGTTCAATTAAATTCTCAGTCATCCTAAAAAACAATTTGATGAGCTAACTATTATCGCAGAGAATGCCTAATTAGTTTTAAAGGTAATGGAAAGGTAAGGTAAACAAATCTTTTCCTCATTCAAATTGGGAACATATTTCATTTTTTGGCCAAGGTAAAGATCTTTAATTAAGTCAGCTACAAATAACAATGCTAAATTTTAATTTTTTAACAATGATTTATTATTTGCAGATCGATTTGCTATTGTTCGTCCAAGGTCAATTAAATAATGTGAGAAAATTAATGGCCTTTGAAGTTACCAGTTGCAAGTGTTTTTTTCTGTTTTTAAAGATCGGGATGCGGTGTTTAGAAAACCACGAAAAATTACATTTGAAACCTAGTCAAGGACTTCGTCTTAGAACATTGAAAACAGGGTGACCCGAAAACACTGACCCCCGGTCCATGGACCCCTCTACGGACTGGGTCCACGGACTGCCTCACGGACCGGTCCACGGACTACCCTTACGGACCCCCTATACGGACCACCCTAAAACAACATAGAAATAAAAATAAATAAAAACTAAAGATTTGACTTACCAGTTGTCTGGATAGACCACTCGTGTCACTGGTGTTGGCGAAATCTCAACCGTAACGCTCCGCAAATTCAACGGACTAAGGCTCAGGCTCGGGTGCAAAGTCTATTAATCACATATTGCCCCTTCCTTCGCTGTGGACCGGAATCCTTCGAAAACGATTGATAATAATTGAAGTTCTATTTGTATTTTCTTTCTTTCCCTCCGCCATTTATTTCGGATCATTCTCCCGCGGGTATGTGAACTCGCCCCAGGCTTCACCATCTCTCTGTCCTGAACAAAATGGCGGAAGAATTTTCGAAGCACTGCGGTCAACAGCGAAGGAAAACCTTACTCTGATTTGCGGAGCGTAACGTCTGAGATTTCGCTGGCAAGAGTGGTCTATCCAGACAACCGGTATAAACAAATTTTCAGTTGTTATTACTCGGGCCCGTAGGGGCACGAGTTATAAAAGACGTTTGAATTCAGTTTTTTTTTTCCTGTGCAGCAAAATGCACAATAGAATAACGTGGCGGTGTTTGATTGGGCAATGCACAATAGAAAGCACGTGGCGGTGTTTTGATTGGGTAATGCACAATAGAAGCCACGTGGCGCTGTTTACATTGGTTATTTAAAGCAAACACGTAATCCAAGAGCACTGTGATGCGTTGTTTCGGATTACTGAAGATCCACGTTGCGTTGGCTTAATCGATTTCTTCTTGGGGCGCCCAAAACACATACAAAGAAAGGCATAGGCTTTTCGCGGTAGACCCACACTAAAAGATGTCAAGCGTCAGCTTTGAAACAAGTCGTTCCACGAACTGAATGAAACAAAAATATACTCGAGAGATGACAGCGACAAAGACAATAACTCCACAAACAAATGGACGCCATATTGGGATCTTCTGAAGACAAAGTAAAAACACTGGCACAGCGAACAAATGGCCTCACGCTTGTACCATTTTCACCGCGAACAAACAGCCTCCCGCTCAGTGTACCATTGACTACGGAGATAAGTTTTTGGAGCAACTTCAGAATACCCGGCCACGATTGCGTGACATTGAACGCTTGCTCCTGCAGTCCCGAAGTCGATGAAAGTTTGAGCTGGTAATCTATGGCTCCCGCAGTCCCGCACTCCCACAGTGGGAAAAGGATGAATATGAAATGGAGATAAAACTACTGCTCCCGCACTCCCACACTCCCGCAGTGGAAAAAGGATGAATATGAAATGGGGATAAAACTATTGCACCCGCACTCCCGCACTCCCGCAGTGGAAAAAGGATGAATATGAAATGGGGATAAAACTACTGCTCCCGCACTCCCGCACTCCCGCAGTGGAAAAAGGATGAATATGAAATGGGGATAAAACTACTGCTCCCGCACTCCCGCACTCCCGCAGTGGAAAAAGGATGAATATGAAATGGGGTTAAAACTACTGCTCCCGCACTCCCGCATTCCCGCAGTGGAAAAAGGATGAATATGAAATGGGGATAAAACTACTGCTCCCGCACTCCCGCACTCCCGCAGTGGAAAAAGGATGAATATGAAATGGGGATAAAACTACTGCTCCCGCACTACCGCAGTGGAAAAAGGATGGATATGGAATGGGGGGAAAACTGCTGCTCCCGCAGTCCCGCACTCCCGTAGTGGAAAAAGGATGAATATGAAATGGGGGTAAAACTACTGCTCCCGCAGTCCCGGACTCCCGCAGTGGCTCGCCGGTTTGGCAGTGGTTTTAGTGCCTTTAAAGCGAAGTAGATATATAAGAGTGGCTCGGCGGCTCGACAGTGGTTTTAGTGCCTTAAGAACGTGATAAATATATAAGACCTAATCACTGAAACAAGGGCTTATGCTTAATCAGCAAACGAGTGCTATAATGTTCAGACGATCTCATAAAAAGTGTAGTTAACCAAACCGCAAATTGAAAGCTAAAATGTTAATTAAAGGAGAGCTTCGACCTAATCACTGAAACAAGCGCTTAGCCTTAATCAGTAAACGAGTGCTATATTCTTCAGACGATCTCATAAAAAGTCTTCTTAGGAGCATGCATTTAATGTCAGACGATCTCATAAAAAGTGTAGTTAACCAAACCGTAAATTGAAAGCTAAAACTGATTTTACATCTTTTTCCACTGCGGGAGTGCGGGACTGCGGGAGCAGTAGTTTTATCCCCATTTCATATTCATCCTTTTTCCACTGCGGGAGTGCGGGAGTGCGGGAGCAGTAGTTTTATCCCCATTTCATATTCATCCTTTTTCCACTGCGGGAGTGCGGGAGCAGTAGTTTTATCTCAATTTCATATTCATCCTTTTTCCACTGCGGGAGTGCGGGAGCATGCATTTAATGTCACGCAATCGTGGCCGGGTATTCTGAAGTTTAGCCAAGTTTTTTGTCTATTGCGTTTTTTAGTTTGTTGTTGTTACACAGTTTGTTTCTTGTAGTGGTCTAGCTTCTATCGTTTGTTCAACTAGCCATATTAGCGATCGTTGTTCACTGCCATCTTGTGTATATAGTTCTGTTCTAGTTTTACAAGATTTGATGTCATCAGTGGAGACTGTGATCAGCTCTTTAGAAAATAAATGTGATGTAGTTTGAAAGGCTGTACAGTTATTTGATTCTCAATGGTAATAAAGACTTGATTCCAAAGGAGAAATACAGGTCTCGATAAGCACAAGTGTGTTTACTTTAGTTGTGATTTGAGTGTGCATTGACATAGATATGCCCGAGAACCGAGCAGAATTACAGAGAAAAGGCTGAGACGTCTATTTTATAACAGCAGAAAAAAGAGGAAACTTGCTGGAACGTATTTGGTTAACAATGTACCGAGGTCATCCACATTTCATCGTATTAATAGCCAAGGAGATCACTTTCTCGTAAACACAACTATAGGAGCTACCTCAGGTATGCGTTTAAATGTAAGCACGTGGTATGCAACGCTTTTCCAAAAGCGTGGATGAACAGGTAAATGCAAAATGATGTTTGAAACATCGAAGCATGTTCCTTAAACGTAAAAGTGTGTTTGTATTTTTAAAAATATTAGGAACACTTGTGCTATCCAGACCATTTGGAAAATGAAAGTTAAATTTAATACAGAAATCAGGAATACCCGGTACGATTTGTAAAAGAATGTTGTTGTTTTGTTTTCTCCGAAACGGAACGTATTTCTTTTGAATTCAGGGTGAACTATTTACACAGTGAGATAGAGTGACCAATCAAAACAGAGTTTGTAATTGGAAATCTAAACATCTTCGAGATACAAAAACAAACTTGTGAACACGTAAACCTGAAATATTGCAAATCATAATGCTGACAAACCCAAAAACGAAGGAAATGGATCATGGATAGGACGTTTTGGATATCTGAATGATTTTGGGTTAGATTAAAGAATATATTGTTAGAAATTCCCAAGTGATCCCTTTTCGTGTTAATTAGTAATGCAAACAAGTCTTAGTAATAAATTGGATTAACGAGGCAAATGTAACGCATTTAATCATGAGAAGATTCACGGAAAACGGAATTTGAAATTTTATGCAGGGGTAAGTATTTGAAGGTATTTGTAGACTTTATGGTTCGAGGTGTTGTGCACATAAACGAGTATCTGTTTTTCTCTTTAAATGAGATTTTACAGTAATATCAGTAAATACGGTTAATGTTACGTGACCGTACTAAAAGGGCTATTCATGTCGCGATAGTTATCTTCGCGTTCTTTGTAGTCGGCCGTTCAAGGTCATACAATCAACGGGTTTCTTGTAAATAAAACGAGGACATGAAGACTTTGTTCCTAGATCTCAGATTATAACGTACACCCCGCATTGGCCAAATCTGTTAAAGCCTCCTTCGTTAGTGCTAAGGAGCACGGTGTATGCTTACCTGCTACTTGGTAGAACCTGTGCAACTGGCTATTTTAATAGACAGGGTCTAGCTATAAAAGCCTCAGTTAGTCGTCCAAGGTTCACTTGGCAGTTTGTCTTCTATAGTAAATCAACTAGCTGTTTGCAATTTGTCAAAGTTCTCCCCCTCCCTCCCTCCCTCTCACCCTCTGGAGATGGGTTGTATTTATCGCTTTGCCGTCATTAAAATTGGGTCGCTCCTGCGTGGTGTGGTTTAAGTCTGCGCAGCGACTTCCCCCAAGCTTGTTGGCTCCTTGCCTTTGTACATTGCTCACTAGCCAATACTCTTGTCCGATTCAGCACTTCCTGTTTACCACCCAGCTCGTAGTGCTGGAGAGATCTTTGTCACGCAATCTGGAAGTCGCATAGGCTAACCAGCCGCAAGGCAGTGTTTCCCTCAAAAAACCCCAATACGTCTGTTGTCTAGTTCCATTGCGCCTTGCGTTATGTGTTTAAAAGCGAATTATGCATGTTGATACCAAGGAACAGTGACATTAATGGTTAATATTCCTTGACAGGCTTCTCACCGTTCAGAGAGTTTGCGTTCACATTTCTATCTTTATTTCTCGAGAGTTTCAATACACGAAGCAAAATAACAATGACAGGCCAAGTGATCCACACTACAGTATTCTATCTTTTCTCCTGCCCTTACCATTCCGGAAACGAAACAATTTTTTTGACACCGACTCCGTTTGCGTACAGAGGTTATTTTTCATTAGACAAGAGGTTTGGAAATAGAATTCAAATAAAAAAATATTTCTCTTTGAAATGTTCAGTTTGTAAGTCGCTTTAATACTGTATTCGCTATCAAGCGCGGTGCGAGTCAACAATTAAAACAAGTGGTTTTAAGAGAGGATGGGAGAGAGAGAGAAGAAAAAAAGAATTATTTACCAGCAAAGGGTCTGTTCCTATAGCAAAAAAATGTGATATCGGTCTTGAAAAAGCTGCCCTCGAGCAGCAATTTTAAGGCCTCGGCCACAGTTTTCTCTATACGGGCCTCCCAGCTGGCAAATAACACATTTATTTTGACAATTGGGTGCATGCTACTGTGAGTATTTAAATTACAACAAATGGTATATTTTAAATACTTGATTTTCGTGCTATGGATTCATTTGGCATGGCCATCCTCAAGGGACTTTGTACTTCTGAAAGTATTTTCAAGAGTTGAGATATAGTGCACATCTTTGCGTGTTGTGCACGTGACAAAGTGTTTTTTTACGTGCATCAATGCACGAAAGTTTGGTCATCTTTGAAAGATGTTTATACATCTCACCTTCGTTTCTCTGTCATTTTTTTTCTGCAAAAGATGTTTCGATGAGTCATTTCGTTTCATCTTAAACCGTTCAATTAGCGTTTCCTTTCTCAAACACTGAGCAAGAATAACCATCGATCAGTAAAAAACAATGTGCTTTTCTCAAATTTTAACTCGTGTCCAGTGGTCATTGTCACCACCTGTCATGAAGATAATCTGGGTCCGGGTATTCACTACATACACAGTCGAACATCATGAGAATCGCAATGTAAGGCCGATGTAAGAAGGACAGAGTTCTCTGTTTTCTTTTCTTCAGTGCTAAATTAACGATACACCACTGTACTTTTGCAGGCCCGAGTATAGGCTACTTGTAGCCTCTTGTTTATTTTTAATTTTGTGTTTTTTTTGGGGTGGTCCGTAGAGGGGGTCCGTAGGGGTAGTCCATGGACCGGTCCGTAAGGCAGTCCATGGACCCGGTCCGTAGGGGGGTCCATGGACCGGGGGTCAGTGTTTTCGGGTCACCCATGGAAACACGGACTTCGCGAAACTGTGAAATGAACTCCAAAAGGCACAAGAATATACCAGAGGTGAGTCATTTTGATTCACTTTATTGAGTGAACGTTAAATTGAGCAATTTTTAGGCTTCATAATCGACTGTATTTCATTTCCCATACAAATTCTTACAACGCGTTTAAATTCTCAACGGCTGTCTGTAGTGACGCGAGCTTGGGCTGCCTATGTTGAAACTAAAATATTGCGCACACTTGTGACAGTCAGAAAAAAATTATCAAGTGACAGCCTTTGTGTTAAATTAAAAGGTTAAAAGCTCTTTTCTAAAACATCCTATGAAATTACACACAACGCAAGCCATTAAAGCTAAGTGCAAAATGATGTGTACTTTATCATTTTTATATTGTCAAATTAATGTGCTCAGCATAAAGGCAAATTATTGAAATATTACGTTTTATCGACATGTGATTTTAAGTAATGAATGCTTTCATTGAGCGACCGTAATGTGATATTGAGGAACTCTGGTATTGATGATGTGGGTATTGAGTGGGTAGTGTGTGGAAAGAAATCTGTGGTATGGTACCACCTCTGTAGAGTAAACAGTTTTCTATCTTTGATTGATGAAGATGATTTCGTGCAAAGGTAGTGCTCAATTCTGTCTGATCATCAAAAAGCTGTTTTGGCTCAGCAGTTCATCTCACTTAAAGTTACTATTGAATCCATAGACTCCACCTGTAATGTATGTAGTGTACACTGAAACAAGTTGGTTACAATTTTATGTACCCATATCATTTATGTGTAAAAAATTGCTTCTATAATATATATTGTAACTAGTGTTCTGCTTTTAGTTATCCTCCGATGGTTAGTTATGGCTGAATCATGTGGAATTTCACATTCTCTGTTAGGCCAGGATTTCTCAGACCTTACATGTACTTGCCAAAATAAGTTGAAATTCCACAATCAATGAAGCCATTTTTTTGGTTTGTTTCATGACACTTTGAATTGAAATAGCAGTCATTTAAAGAGTTTCTGTCTCTCTTAAGGAGGGCTTTCAATAGAAGCCGGCTACTGCTGGAGCTCCGGAGGTTGTGGGTCATCAAGTCACTGGGTACTTGGTCTAAAAAGTTTTGCTAGCATAACAAACCTCTTGAAATGTTTACAACCTTAACCACTCCATAGTGCAAAAATGTTCAAAATTTGCCTACACTTGTCTTCTTGAGTATAATAATTCATACGTGTTCTTCATTTTCCCTGTGTTTAGCAATGGCTTACGTTCGCGATCAAGACACTTCCTGCCATCTTTAGCAGTATCATAGTAAAGTTAGTCTCTCTTTCATGTCGGCTGTTTAATAAAGCATACCAGACTGAATAGACCAATTCGGCTAACTCAATGTTGTACCCAATTCAAATCTCTCGGGGTTAAGATTCTTTGTGTGTTGAATTTGCACGACAATGAAGCATTCACATTTAAATGATATGGAAATACTTGGAACAAAACGTTTTATTCCCAAAAGATTTGAATTGGGTACAACATTGAGTTAGCCGAATTGGTCTATTATTTGCATTCTTTCCAAAGAAGTCACATTCTGGAACAGGAATTTGAAGACATTTTTACTTTCATTCTATATTGTTTCTAATCAATACTGTGGTATTTTTGCTTACTGAAGAATATGTTAATAACTCTTTCATTGCCTTCGAATAAAGTGAAAGTCTTGTAAAAATTAAAAACACTGTTTCTTTTGTTCATAAATATTTTGTCATTTAATAAATTGCCATTTAGTCGTTATCTTTGACTTTTCACACGTATTTTAAAGTGTACAAAACTGACTCAGATCTCACAGTCATACAAAATTTCTTAGATAGATGTTTTAAAAGGAAATATACATCTATTAAGAGAATTGCCATTCGAGATCTTTTAGAAAAGGCAGATAAGAAGCTTTTGAAGGTATGTTTGGTTGACCATGACTGCCTGCTCAGTAACATTATTCCAAAGAAGAAAGAAACAAAGTATCATCTTAGGAACAGAACTGCGTATCCCTGGTGAAAATCCTTAAAGGATCTTTAAAGATCTTCAAAGATCTTCAAAGACCTGACAAAGATCTTTAAAGATGAAGATCTTCACAGGATCCTTGAAGGATCTTTAAAGGATCTTCAAAGATTTTCTAACATTGAGGACTCTTGGGATACTTCATCAAGATCCTTGAGGAATTTATCAGGATCTTGCAAAGATCTTACCAAGATCCACACACAAAAGCTTGGAAAGATCCTCAAAAGGATCCTTGAAGATCTTCAAAGAGTGACTGAGGATTTAACAAGGATCTTAAAAGGATCCTTGAAAGGATCTTAATAAAATCTTTGACAGGATCCTTAAAGATCATACTAGGATCTTTTGAGGATCTTTGAAGGATCCTTATAGTGATCTTGAAAGAAACCTTAAAAGGATCCTCGAAAGATCCTCAAGGATTGTATGAGGATCCTTTAAGGATCCTAAAAGAATCTTCAGAGGTATCTTGAAAAGATCTTTATCAGGATCCTTAAAGATCCTATGAGGATCCTTCAAGGATCTTAAAAGGATCCTTAAAGTGATCTTGAAAGGATCTTTGTTACGATCCTTGAAAGATCCTATGAGGATCCTTCAAGGATCTTAAAAGGATCCTTATAGTAATCTTGAAAGGAACTTTATTAGGATCCTTGAAAGATCCTACGAGGATCCTTCACGGATCTTAAAAGGAACCCTAAAGTGATCTTGAAAGGATCTCCGTTAGGATCCTTGAAAGATCCTATGAGGATCTTTCAAGGATCTAAAAAGGATCTTTAGAGTGATCTTGATCCTTCAAGGATAAGGATCTTATAAGGACCTTTTTAGGAGTGAAGTGTATAAAATCCCTAAAGATCCTATGAGGTATTAGGTACATGTACCCTCAAGCATCGTTAAGGAACCAAACTTTGAACATAAAAATAATCACGCTGTACACGAATCAATTAAAAAGAAAACGTTTATTCTGATGTAATCCACTGATTGTCGGAAATATCAGTAACAGATTACCTTGTTTGATGAACTCGTAATAGCTGCAGGCCGGGCCAGTTCTAAGCAATAAGAAACAATATACTCTCGAAATATCAAAGAATTCGTGTCAGCACGTAATCCTTTAAAAAAATACCAGGACTAAAATGCAGAATTCAGGGCCACATCTAGAGACTCTAGTGACGAATCGGCTCGATCAGTATCTTTTCACATTCCTTTAAGGGTTAATTCGATGAGTCTGCTATGATTTTTGCTCACTTTTTCTTTAAAGTACAGTCCGATGAATCGGAGGGTTGTAATCCTCCGCCATCTTGGATAAAACGCGAGAGATAAGACTGGAAACTAGTGAGCCATTTCCCTTTTGGTCAGCAGTCACCAACTTACAGTTCGGCGGTTTTATTCTAAGTTTGAATCAACGAGCATAAATCTTATGATTCACGATTGTTTTGCCCTTTAAATACTGATTCAAAACGAGGAAATGCATACAGCGATCCAAGTACAAAGGTAGGCGCTAATTATAAGCAGATAATATTTGAGTTGATGACTTATTGTCCTTAAAAATGACGATAGACTAAATCGGCTAACTCAACCAATTCAAATTTCTCGGGGTTAAGATTCTTTGTGTGTTTAATTTGCATGGCAATGAAGCATTCACATTTAAAATGATATGGTAATACTGGAACAAAACGTTTTATTTCGAAAAGATCTTAATTGCGTACAACATTGAGTTAGCCGAAATTCGAACTTTTCAAACTTCAAGTCCCAAAATAATTTGCAATTGACATGTACAGGCAAGGATTATAATTCGGCTTACTTGCTCTAATCCTGTAAAAAATAGGTGAACCTTTAACGAGATTACTTACTAGTAATAAGGTTTACATCAAAAGAGTGGTTGTTGCAAATTATATGATTGGCAAAGGATCCCTTCGATTCTCTGTAAATGCTACGTGTCTGAGGTTCATAGCAATTTTCAAATTAAAGGTTAGGTGACGCACATTTATTTCCACTTCCACGGCATGACTTGCGAGTACATGTGGAATTCATGATAATCAATATGAGTAATTTGCCCTTATGGCTTTGTTTTTCTTTCAGGATGCGTAACTGCAAAATATTCAGAAAAAGTTCTCAAAAAGCAGCCTCAGCCGACAATAGCACCAAATACTGAGTGAAGAAAAAAATTAGTAATAAAAAGATAGATAAAATGAAATAAATACAAATGTGTTAGGTAAAATCAAACGTTGTTGTTGTAGTACATGTACTTGTACTTGTAATGTTTCTCTTTCGCTGTTTTTCTAAGCTACAATTTAAAGGGGCTAGGTCACGCTATTTTAGGCATTTTCATCACTGATCGAATGGTCATAGAATTAACTAAAATATCAAAATAACTGTTCGAAACTAGAGAAGAACTCTAACAAAACACAGGGAAGCCAAGAAGGGACATGGATGGACAACACTGGAGAGAATTGAAATGGATTGAATTTGGGTAAACTTGAAAAACGTCGGCCCACCTTTTTTCAAATTTATATCAGTCTATATCAAAATGTCATTTACAAAACTTGAAAATCATTCTCAGTTGTTATGTTGCCGTGATTTTGCAAATGAAAGACTCTTGCTCTGCCAATTTGACGTTTAGAGCTCATAATTAACAAAATTAAACAAAATTACCTAAAATAGCGTGACCTAGCCCCTTTAAGGTTTTTGTCTTATTTTTAAGAAACATTTTCTCAATAAAAATGGCTGTTTGTGAAAATATTTTAAATATTCCCAGCCATATCTTCGATATTAATGAGTACTTGATAAAAACTGTATGAATATCTATATTTTATCTCTATTGTTTCTATGATTATTAATATACATTCAAGTCATATTATAGGTAATTTTGAGAAATTGGTTTACTGTATGCAGCTAGACTTTTAATTAATGGATAACCATGCATGTGACCAAATAACTCCAAAAGCTACTATGATTGTCAGTTGAATAAGATGTAAGCAAAGTTGTCACAGAGTTTCAATGTTAAAACAACAATGTTGTCAAAGGCAACTTGATCCACATCAAGTCTGTGAAAAAACAATAGTCAGTGCATCATTTGTTCAGGTTTGTTAGATTTTTATTGTATTCTTCCCATCCCTTTGACCCAGGAGTTAGTGCCAATTTTGGATAACAAGCCAGGGTGATAAGCCTTACCAAACTTCACTTGCATCTTACTCAAGGGAGAATCGTAGTGTGTGGCTGTTTTTCATTCAGTTCAATAAAGAATGCTAGCAATTAAAGTCGGATATTGATTTCCCATGATTCATCATTGTTATTTTACTTCAATCATACTTAGCATTATAACATAAATAGTTTACAGACAAATGAAGCATTTTATGTATTGAAGTTTCTCTTTTACAGAAAGAAAGCTCCTTTTTCCAGGTTAAATAAAAGAATTTGTACATCAAACTGCAGTCCAATACGTGCAATTCAGGGTGAGAAGGTGGACAATAAAATTAATAATCTTGGCTAAGTTCCTGTAAAGTCCTAAATGATATTTAAACATAAACATCCTCAAGGATCTTGCAAATGATCTTGGCAAGGGTTTTTGAAGATCCTCAAGGATCTTGCACCAGGTCTTTGAAGATCCTTAAGGATCTTGGATATGGTTTTTGAAGATCCCCAAGGATCTTTGGTTGGTTCCTTCAACATCCTCAAGGATCTTTGATGATCTTCAAAGATCTTGGTCAGGATCTTTAAAAATCCTTGAGGATCTTGCACAGGATCTTGGACAGGATCTTGGACAGGATCTTCGAAGATCCTCAAGGATCCTTGAAGATCTTCGCAAGGATCTTTGAGGATCTTGGCAAGAAAGGCTAAGATCTTTAAGGATCCTAGGTAGGATCCTTGAGGATTTGAGAAAAGATCGTTAGAAAGATCCTCAAAAAGATCTTTGAGGAGTCTTTAAGGATCTTCAAAGATCCTTCAAAGATTTTCACCAGGGATCACCCACAAATAAATTCTGATAGATTTAAGACAATATACCAGGATCTTTCTCCTTTTCTGAGAATCTGGACAGGTGTAAATAGTTTTTCAAGCCATTTTTACAAGTTGTGATATGTACAGATACAAAATGGGCTTCATGTGTGATTATTATTAATTCAATCAGCAATATTGTTTTCTTGAGCATGCTTGGTCCTGTTTTGTCATACTCATTACACATGATGTCATTTGAGCAGCTTTTTACAGGTGGGGTCACCCGAAGAGTGAGGAGATTGTTATAATGGTTTTGAGATCAGCCTTGTACATGTAGCTTGTTCTTTACGAAGGGAGCCTTCACTTTACTTGATAAATCTGTGTTGGGTTTGTTTTCAGTATGTCAAGATTTCATGTTGCGGGAAGATGGAGCCCTTGCACAACGACCAGGGTTCTCATTAAGTGCCGGCAGCCGGCTAAAAAACCGGCTACTTTAAATTTAGAGCCGTCTACTTTTCGGTCATAAACTTGCTATTAACAAGTGGCACTTGCTTCTCCCGCCGCCTACTTTTATATTTAAGCCATCTACTCCAAAACTTATTGAGAACCCTGAACGACTTCAAGAAGAAGAATGTAATAAATAAGATTTGATTGTCTTGTAATGATACAACTACGTGTAACATTAGTTTTCAGTGTTACAGGGGTACAGGTGTATTTTGTTACTTGGAGGATAGCATAGTTTATAATTTTTGTATTCATATTGTAAATGTAAAAATGTAAATGCTTTGTTTATAGTGGAAGTGCCAGTTCACAGGCACCCCACTTTTATTAATTTGAAAGAAACATGATTAAGAACCCCAGTTGAATCTGGGACATGCAGAAACAAATCCAAATCAGAGGTTAGAACTGGATTTGAACCCGGGTCAACCGCATGCAAACCCAACGCCCTAACCACTGGACGACATCACTTCCCTATTGAAGAGTCCATGTATAAAAAAATACATTTCCAGGAAAAGATGAGTAATGACTCTTTTTACGTAGCACAATTAGGTTATCATCGAGGAATTTTATAGATAATAGTAGGGGTCTCAAATGGTAAAATCCGAGACTCGCTGAGATGCTGAGATCCATGTTTGTGAATCCGAGACTGAGACCAAAACATTTATTCATATGGAAATAAATGTAATATAAACAAGACTTCGAGACTCTTCGCAAAGGATGTCGAGATTTCAAGATAGGATGAAAAGTTTGTGAGTGCCAATATTTTGGAGGTATCATTCGCCACCCTTATTAGTTGATGCATGTTTTAATTATACTGTAAATCAGCTTTTTTGCTGCTACCAGTCACTGTTGGGCTTGAGTGTGGAGGGTTACCTCAGAGGCCACTTAATTAAGAGGAAACTTTGTCCCCTTATCACATGTGTTATTGTGCTCCTGTTTCCCTGTGTAGCGTAGACCAAAGTTCTTGAAATGTTGGTATTGCTGAAACATTTCACCCTTTCAATGTTAGTGTGAAAATTAGCATGAAATGTTGTTGTCTTTATTCTTAGTGTTCCTTGTGTCGCTGTCATTGTTGTGCGCTGCTCTAATAAGTGGCTTGTCCGTGGTTTGATTTGAACATTTCATTTGATTTGTTCTGATTTCAGTTGATTTGTAGTCTCCCAATTATTAGTATTCCCAATTATTTTATCTGAGGTGAGATAAAAAACCTTTGTTTCTGTTTGCCTCAGGTCAACTTAATCTGGCTTTTGCAATAATATTGTTTTTGTTTCCCATATGCAAGGTACTGCAGCTATGGTAGTAAAAGTGAATCTTTTCTTACATTTTTTTTTAAGAGCTTTTCATGAGTACCTTAACCCTGAATTTCCATTTTCTCAGTCCACTTTCCCGCTGTTTTCCTTTCATTTTTATTTTGTTGATCTTTGCCTAAATGCATGCCTTCATCCACATTATTTCTAAAATTTTGTTTTACCTACAGTATCTGATTGATGTCATTCTTGTAATTTTTTTCCTTTTTTGATGAAATTTTCTATTTTTTAAAGGCTGTTGGGCTTCCTTGCCATTTTTCCACCAAACGTTTCTGGATTGCTACTGAAATGCTTTCTTGTGACAAATGCTGCAAAGATCTTTTGCATTCAATTTTGTGACTGCTTTCTTTAAATGCTCTTATATTTAAGCCTGTGGCAAATAACATTGTATGCTTCAAAATAATACGCTCTTTATAAAATCTTTTACATTCATGACTGCCTTCGTTGACTGGTCACAAATCTAAGCATGTGGCAACTGATACGTACGTGATATGGCACGAGGATTTTTAATATATTGGATTCTCTATTAACCACTTCACAACAAAAGATATTAGACATGGCAGACTGAAAAATGATCGTTACCATAAATACTCCTGAATAATAATTGTGAATATAGCTACATTTTTTATTTCTGAAATTTGAGCGCTCACACCTTAATTCTGTAAGGACCAGTTTGAATATGTATCGTCAAAGCTCATGGTCACAATAATTTTTTACTGAAATCTCTTGGATATTTTTAATTGCATTTAGATGAAAAAGTTGAATTGGATCATTTCCTTTAAAAATGGAAGTTAGTGCTGTGCCTGTCTGGATATTGAGTTTTCACAAATTTGCATAATTGAGTGGCATGGTCTAATTCTCAAAGAAGGTCATTGTTACTTTCATTTTACATGAGATTTGTGACGGAAAATTAAAATTTTGCAGCTTGGAAGCATTTGCGACTCGGATAATGATATGACAGGCAGGAGAAAATTTGTAATACATTATTGATTTTTGGTAAATTTCATGCCTAATGTCCTCATCTAGCATTATCAATGGCACGTAGCTATTTCGGAAAAGATACAATATAACAGAATTCCAACAAAGCAAAACCGAAGTAATACACATCCCACAATTGTTTCGTTAGTCAGATATGTGCACGCACATGTTGTGACACGTTCCAAACCAAAAATGAAATCTCTGGTGTGTTTTTGCAGACCAAACCCGAGATGGTGAGAATAATCCCTTCATTGTCGTTTTGTTCCTTCTTAAATCTTTTGTTGCTGTGTGTTGTTAATCAGGGGTATTTTAAGGTCATGTTTGTTGTGGGTAAAGGTGAACAAAAGGGAGCGTTGGAGAGTAGTCATATTCAAAGACTGTGCTTTTGTTGTATCAGGGAACAAACAGAACAATGGCTTGCAAGTGATCTTCAGCATAAGCTACGACAGGAGGTAAACTATTCTTAACGTAATGGATGGTATTAATATTATTGCTCAGTAAGATGTTGTTGATGTGATGTACATGTACATATATCTGGGCATTTTCTTTTTCTTTTTTTTTTTACACCGGGTTGTCTAAAGTAGCTGGCTGCTGGCAGCAGATCTACTGAAATGCTGGTTAGCAGACTAAAATATTAGATTTTTGTTATTAAATATTTTCACCTCCTGCTTTTCAAACATCACTTCAAAACCTTAGTAACCTAATGTTTATACAGAGCAAAGTTATGAAGCTGAAGTTGAAAGTTGCCTAACTAAGTAATGGCAAGATGTGGGCACAATTTGTTAATTTGCAGGGTAAATGACTCTTGATTAATAAACCTAACCTGATTGTGATGTTTGATGCTGCAAAATGAGCAAAAATTAACGATCACTTATGGCCCATGGTGGAAGGAAAATCATTATTTTACTATGTCAGGAGCTAGTAAATGGCTCTTGTTGTTTATTAAAAGACCATAACAAAGACGATTATCACTGCATCAGATTGGGAACCTTCTGAATTTCTCTTACACTTTGTATATATAAATTTATTTTTGTAGTTATAAGTCAGTGAAGCGTTAAAAATGAATTTTGGATTCTTGCTCAGAAGTTCAAACTCGCAATATTTAGCAAATTATACATGTACATGAAATCTTAACACTGTAATAATCATGCTTTTGATTCTTTGGTTTTGTTTTACATGTACTGTATGATTCAACAACAAATTAGGAAAAGCAAAAGGCTTTTTTAATAGAACCAAGAAATGTAGTTTGTTACAAGGACTCTTCTTGTTTTACCGGTAAACCCAATACTGTACAATGTGTTGGATATTCTAAAAATGAACTGAGTGTATTCAAAGCTTTGTACATTTACATCCTTGGGGAAAACAAACTGTTACTATTAAGTAGAATGTACATGTAGCACAATAAATTTTGGAAGTGCGAAGTATTATATCTTTCAAATCAAAAGGGGTGCCCAATAGGCAAAACAAGCCTACTGCAGGCTCTAAAGTTTTAGTTCCAATCAATAGTTTCATTTGTCAATGCTGTTAACCACATTTGCCATGGCACTTAGCAGACCTTAAGAAGAGAAATTGACGAAGGGGATCAAAATCAGCCAATCACATGGCCAAATATGACCCGTTGACCTGTTCTACAACAATTTACGGCATCTAAAATTCACTGATTGGAATTTGAACTCCAGTCTGCATGTTTGTGAAAGGTGCAAGTAAAAGGGAATGACTAATCTGTACACCCATAATAAAAATATGGCGTGAGAATTTGATAGGTGTACCAATTTGCACAATCTGCCAAGGTTGTAACAAGCATGATTTGCCTGTTTTTTTAAATTCATTTCTCTGTCAACCCTACTGCAGCTTTTACAGTCAAAACAGTTCAAGCGTTCCTCTGATGAGCGGATTAATGAGTTCATTATTGCAAATTAGATTTCAGTAATCATTTCAATAATCTGTTCCTTGGATGAATAATGCAATTTAATTCAAATCAACCTCAGTTCAAAACTCGAATTTTGATTGGAATATTGCTGGCTTCCAGTGCCAACCCCGCATGAGAATTTACCAGGTTTACTGATTTGCATAATCAGTCATAATCTGTCAAACAAAGATCATTTCACTCTAGCAACATTACCTTTCTGTAATCTTAACAGTATTCTCAAACTTGAAACACTATGTTTTCGAATTAAAGATTTGTCATAAGGAAAGAAACTTAAAGGGGCACTTTCGGATAAGTTTCAGTGTTTTTTAGTTTAACTGGGTAAAATGCTTAAAATGTTTAATACTAAGCCAAGGTGGGAAAAATTAACTAGCTTGTTATTAATGCCGAAGACTGTGACTTGTCCCCAAAAACTCTTGGTATTGCCATTTTGGAGTTTCATTTTTGTGGCATTGAAAGAAAAGGAAGTAGGAAATGGAAGGCTCACTAGACTATTAAATTGCTTGGCATGAACTGAAATTTTTTTTTTAATGGTGTATTTTTAGAAGATTGAGGCTTTTGTGGTTTTTATGGACTGTCTTGGTTGTCTGTCTCTGCAGGAAGTTGAAGTTGAAAGAAGAAGAAAAGATGCCGAGACAAGAGATGAGGTACACATGCTAGAACATAATGTGAAACTTTAGCAAACAGGTTCAACAACAGTAATTTTTAAAGAGCACCCCAATGATTCAAGCATTTACAGGAGCATCAGTATAGCCACCCTGCTAGCAGAGCCTTTCTTTTGCTTGCTCGATTTTGGCGTTCTCGAGAAAGGCTCTGCATGAATCGAGTAAGATCTTTTTTGAATATGCGCTGCATGTTGCCAGGATACAGTCTCGAACCCAAGCCTAATATGCCAGATCTCGCCGCCATCTTGGTTTTTCATGCCAGCGGGCTCAATTATAACCATCGGTTTTGTCACTAAACGGACGCTCGCACTGGAAAAACCGGTTTGACGAGAGAAAACAAGATTGACTAGTCCAGAAGTTCGGGCTGCGGCGGCTTCAAAGAGTTGACGCGATTCGGGCAGAGCCTACTTTTCTCCTCCTCAGTAAAGAAAAAGACAAAAGGAGGCTCTGCTCGCAGGGTGCAGTATAGCTTATGTTATAAATTCGCAATCTCTGTCCAAGTGAATGTGGTTGATTGATAATCCAGGATCATTCTTCATCACTTGATGATATTTGCTTAACCCTGGGATGATGATGATGATGATAATAATAATAATAATAATAATAATATTATTATTATTATTATTATTATTATTAATAGTCAATAATTGATACAATACAATAGAATACATACTTAATTGACCCCTCCCCATAGGGGCTTTTCAGGGCCAATGAAACACAACGAAACGACGGAACAGAACAACAACAACTGTTAAGAATCCCAACTGGCCGGACTGGCAAACCAGTTGGCTATTTACAAGTGCAGCTGGGAAGTTGAACCAGGGACTACCAGGATCAAATTCAACGAGTGGTTAGAGCGGGTCTTGAACCCGGGATCGCCAGATCTCAAGGCAAGCACCCTAACCACTGGGCCACACTGCCTCCACACATTCACTCCTCAAGCACCCCAGGGCACCCCCAGTTTACAAGTAAAATCGTCTGGTGTTAGGTTTACTGCACTTATCAAAGCTGTACAGGTTGATTGATTTGGTCTAAATCCAGATTGAGAGTCTGTCAAAAGATTTCCTGCTTGGAAATACTCTAACAGCTGAGTATGCATGACCCTCTCTATAATTTTTGATATGGCAGGTAGAATAGAAATCAGTCTATAGTTGCTTGGAATATTTCTTTCATCGGACTTAAAAATAGGATGTACTTTTGCCTTTTTCCAATCATCAGGAAATATTCCAGTCTCCAACACTTAATTTATAATATCACATATAGAATTTGAGATGTATGGACTACAAAGCTTTAGAAGTTTGCTAGAAATATTATCCAATCTGCAACTTACCTAGGGTTTGAGTGAATGTACCATTCACTTACAGGGCGAAAATAAAAATTTGAGTCAGCTCTATTTTAATAGTCCTCTAGTTGAAAAGCAGTGTGTGGAATACCAGATGCCAGTTTACTACCAAGGGAACAAAAGTGGTTATTCATTTGCTCAGCTACATCTTGCTTTTCTGTAAAATCTTTGCCCTCATGAACAAGTTCTTTATAACTGTCACTTTACAATTGCGTCCCAGGGAAGTATTTATTACCTTCCAGGTTTCTTTACTGAGTTTACCACTATGCTTCTTAATGCTCTTATTAAAGAAGTTAGTCCTGGCTTCCCTAATACTAGCGTTTACGTCATTTCGTGCCTTTTTATCATTCCACATTTGATGAGAACTCAGCTTGACTGCTTGCTTTTTTAGAAAATCACGCTTTCTCATCTTCTGCCTCAGTTCGGATGATATCCACGGTGAAGATTTACTTTTCACTTTTCTTTTCCTTATCGGGACATGTTTATTCGCAATTTCCAGAAACAGAGATTTCCAAACTAACCACATTTCGTTTGGGTCATCCAAAAGAGAAGCAAGATGGAAAGGTGTCTCTTTTATGTCATCAATGAAGGCAACACTATCAAAATTTTTAAATTGGCGAGATTCAATTACCTTTGGATCAGTTTTGGTCGTATTATGTTTATGAATAGCATAGATAAGACTGTGGTCAGAAATACCAACGTGTAAGACCCCATGATTTGTTATGATATCTGGTTTGTTAGTGAATATGTGACCGATTAGTGTTCTGGTAGCAGTAGTGATTCTATCAATTGAATGTACATGTGTATTGGTACGTTTCAGTAATAAACTTTAAGTGTTCAGCATTGCAGTCAGGCGTTTGCGATAATAGATTACAGTTCATACTCTCCTTATCTTCTTTATCAAGTTTTAGCAGGTAGGATTCGAATTTTTCAAAGATTTCAACCTTCCAGTCTGGAGGTCTATACCAAGTTGTCAGCAGGAATGGCCTGGACTTGGGCTTTTTAATTTCAACCGTCAAAATTTCTAAATCTTCGCGAGAGGAGAGGTCTTGTCTGTTTACGTAATTCAAGGATTGTCTAATGTACAAAGCTACACCACCACCATTTCTATTCCTATCGCGGCGGAGTATATCGTATCCCTCAATGTCTACCTGGCTATCGGGAATTGTTTTATCCAATTTCGTTTCGTTCAATCCAAGTATGTCAATTGTTTTATCTTCCATGAAGACACACAATTCGTCATGATGGCAATTTAGGCTACAGATATTAAGATAAGCAATTTTAAATCCCTTCATTTTTGGTAAAGTAGAGAAGTTAGGGCTTAAGTTAGATGAATGTAAGATGCTATCCCTTACACAAGTCATACTAAGATCATCATCCTGATTTAATGACTTGTCATTCTTCTTACTTGGTTCAAGTTATTGTTCCACAGTTGTTCTTGTTCTGTTCCGTCGTTTCACTGTGTTTCATTGGCCCTGAAAAGCCCCTATGGGGAGGGGTCAATTAAGTATGTATTCTATTGTATTGTACAGATTAAAATCTGGTAAGTCTCACTCCCAGCAGTCAATGGGTTAAACTATGATGTAGTCAAGTAAAACTGCTTTTTACACTGTCAGAAGTGTTGCCAACACCCCGAGTCTTTTAATAATAATTATTAAATTAAATTAGAAATTTTCTGATAGACGCTGTCTTGCAACCCCTTGGTCGTAAAATTAGTTTGGACACTGAGGAACCCATGAACCATTCACAAAGAATCGCAGAGATGCAACTTCGTGTAACAATAGCATTGTTTAATGATGTAATGCACCCAAAGAAGGATTAAGGTAGTTGCATTGCAATAGAAAAAGGACAACTGAAAATCAAACTTCAGAGTTCATTTTTCAAATTATGACTTACACGTACAAGAAACAATCGGTCAAATTTAATCTCACAGGTGGGGAAGGGCACTCTGACATGGAGCGTCACTGGCACCTCATGTGAGATGGAACTCAACAAAGCTAATCTAAACCAAGCTGTAACTCTTCCCTACCTGAGAGTAAGACTTGTAAATTTTACCCTGGCTAACACCAGACGATTTTACTCTCCAATTGGGTGCGCTTTAGGCGTGAATGGGTAAATTCAAGACTTTTTGGTATAAATAAATGTTCACAATGACAAAAAAAAAAACAGTTTTTTTTGTTTTTTTGTTGAATTGAAACTTTGTTTAGTGTAATTTGAATCGTCATAGATCTAGTAAAGTTAATGATTGTTTATATTCAATTGTCAATTGGGAGCTTAAGCACGCGATGTTTTGAGGCATGGACGGATACCAGAAGTGATCATTTTTCACGCAAGGACAGACAACTGTGGTCTCTCTCAGATTTTTTAACTAATCGTCTCTAATTGTGAAAAGATACTTAGCAGTGTGAATGTAGTAGTGCCAAGACAAGTTAAAAAGGAAAACAGTTGCCGTCTGTGACTCTGCAATGTCATTGTGTGCTTACATGTAAGCTCCGTAATATGACTGACAGTCAGTCAAGCAGAATGATAGGAACTTGAGTCAAACCTAAAATTCAATATAGTAACTGGAATTTTACAATATGATTTTTTATGAAGACAAACTTTTGTTTTTGTTAGATCTGAATGCCAGCAGAAGTCAGATTTTCTCCATCACTTAATGTTTTCTCAATGTATTTATCTACAAAAGGTTAATTAAGCATCATCTCTGCAGCATTATTGCACTAGTATTGCTTCTTTGTGACTGTTGTGGGTGTAATAATTGTTTGGGATGCTTGAAATTTCATGTTGCGCGGCCTCAGACAAAAGAATGAAATTTAAAGAATTTCAAACACTTGCTCTTAACTTTAAGAGCCGGCAGAAGTGGCTGTTTGACAAAAATAGATCTGAGACATCATTTCTTTGCTGTTGAAGGAAATGGCAAGGCATCTGCAAGAAAAGGAATCGTTAAAATTGGAGCGTGCAAGGCAACGTCGTATAGAACGACAACAAAAGGAAGAAGCAGAGGGCAAAATGCTGAGTGAAGCTCTTTCAAAGCTAAAAGAAAATGGAAAAAATCGTGTGAATCATTTTGAAGTGGCTTAAATTCAAAGACAGGTTAGTCAAACTCTTTTAATCAAGAATCAACCCAAACAACCTTCTAATAATACTTCCAAATGTTGTTATCTCGGTAATAAATAATAGTACTTAGTTATAGGTGTTTGCTGGTGTCATTGTTACCCTGTCTAGTTTATGAAATGATGTCATTCTGAGCAGGAACAAAATAATTCCCGATCAGTGTCTACTGTGAAATTACAGTACTGTGCAACCTCTTTCGAGTCTCGAGTCTCGCGAGGATCGAGGAACGGCAGTCGAGAATCAAGCAGTTCCTGTTGTGATTTAATCGAGGAGTAATGCTTTCGCGAAAGCTGAATTGATTATGAATAACTGACAAGGTTTCCCGTCTGTGATTTTGTGAGAATCAAGTGTCGAGGATCTAGTTTGATTTCGAGTGAATCAAGTCTCGATTCTCGAATTGATTTTTGATCCTCAATTCTCGTGATGATCGAGTCGAGACTGTCAACTTACTTTTGCATGGTTCTGTACTGTAAATTTCGAACTGGGATACAGGAGAGGGTCTCTGCGGTGGGGGCAAGGCATTGGCAAGACATGGCAAGACATTGGCAAGGCATTGGCACAGCGAGGCTCCGTTTTTTTAACCAACATTGGAATGTGGGGGGGAGGTGGGGAAATAGGAAGAATTTAATCTTAATCACTGACAAATCAGAGTGCCACATTTTCCCAACAAGTTTTGTCCAAGATGGTAGGTAGGTCTCATTTTGCCACTGCTTACTTTACACTTTTAAAAACCTTTTAAAATCATTCTTTAATACTTTTAGGTGGTTTTACT
>OX421446.1:20906917-20956917 GCA_949126865.1 Montipora capitata
CAAATATCGTAAACAGATCTTTTAGGAAGCATGACACACCAAAGACCTTTCCGACAAAAGTCCCAGAAATGGATAATTCTTCGCTGGAGGGTGGGAGCAACTGTTGTTTAAAACGTTACGCAACACACTTAATAGTGCTTTCCCTAAAATTTTGAGCTAATTGTCGCTGTGATAGACACTCGCTGGAGTCGCGGTAGATTGTACCGGTAACTGAGAAGAAGAAGCCACACTTGCGTTTCCCGTTCCCTTTTTTGATCAAGTACCCAACATCTTGTACAACGAAAGGCTTCAAATGACATACATCATTATGGGGTGCAAGGATGGCGCAGTGGTGAGAGCACAAGCCTCCCACCAATGTGGGCTGGGTTCATTTCCCAGATTCGATGTCATAAGTGGGTTGAGTTTGTTGGTTCTCTACTCTGCACCGAGAGGTTTTTCTCCGGGTACTCTGGTGAACTTCCTCGGAGAACCATGCGTAAATTCGGGGCTGGCCAAAGATTACGAAACGCATTAGTCTATATATGTTGCCTAACAAAGTTTCCTCACATGGGCTTGTCGTGGTAGTCTTAATTTTTTTGGCAACCCCGATATTGCTATGATTTTTTCGTTTCTTCGTTCCGTCCTACCTAACTGCCCATGGGAATCTGAGTTTTGTCGCAATTTGCTTTTCATTCTTTTCCAGTTTCGCACATGCGCACTGGCATACGGAAAGCTTTTACACCTGTCTTAACATCCGGTATCGGAAGTAGGAGCCGGAAATCATCTCGCTCTTAACTACCCTGAGGACTAAGTCTTTTTTGGTCTAATGATTGCTTGCTGATAGGGTCTTCGAAGAAGTACAAGGAAGCAAGGAACCGGCCAAAGCAGTGAAAACCTATTGCAAAGCAGCTGCTTACAAACGTTCTATAATTTTCCTCTAAAAAGGAGTAACTGCAAATTAACGTAGCGCACGAAATATCAGGTCTGGGTTTTTCAGAAAGAGGAGAGGATAGCACGGCATCCACTGTCGACTAACGTAGGTGTCCATTGGATAGTGATTAATTTACTCCCTCCACTAACTCTGATTTACTGAACAGAGCCATCAACGTTTGAGACAACTATTAGAGAGGTTAAGCATGACGTTAATCCCAAACGGCAAACGCCGTGAGTGAAATTAGTGTCTTGCGAAAAATGTAAGAACCCTGCTTGATATTACCTCATTTCTGTCCTCTTAGCTCGAGATATGAAGAAACGTTTTAAAGGAACGAGACAAGTTAAAATGATAGAATTTCCACGCTTTTATGACAAGTAGGAGCCTGCCGTTTCCCGTTGGCTGCAAACGTCATACTTAAGGGGAAAGTACGGCCTAGAAAAAGTTATTCTGAATCGAAAGTTCTTTATCTGCATTGTCATACTTGACCACTCATTTGGGCTTAATGTATTTAACTAGCCAACAATAACGCTTCAATTGAAATCCCGCCATCTTTGTTTTTGTGTATGCCAACGAGGCTATGACATAGCAATAGTCAAGGATTTCTCCGGATGACTAGATGTACTTGACTTAACAAGGAAAACATAGTCGAAGGGAGAGATACTTTGTGGACTTGAATCTTGATCCAGAGGGTAAATTGTATTAATATTGGCTCCACCATCAGAACAGATTTACCCCGTGGTCGTTAAACAGGGTTTTATATGTGAATTATATGCAGGAGTTTTACAAAGGGAAAGAGAGCTTGCAGTGTTATCCCGCGCTCATTGCTGTGAAATAAAGGCCTGGAAATCAAGTTTAATCTGCTTACCGTGGCTTTCTACACGAGATCCCTGTTACAACTTCAAAACAAACGATCGATTTATATATTTCCATCGAATGGTGAGAGTAAATCGTTTCAGTAGTGTCTATGAAGCTAACAAAATTTAACTACATTTCAAGTTGTTTATTTTACTGCCTGGAAAAAGTGCATAACAGTGAAAGTCGTCTATATATTACTTGATTCAGTTTTCTCGCTCCAATATAATGATATTTTGGACTGTTTGACTGAGATTTCAGTATGAAGCGAATGTCACCAAGACCAATATTCATATACCTGAAGATCCCGCTTGAAGTCCTCGTTGGCAAAATGACAGACCCGAACAGACAATGTAGCAGTCAAGTTTTCAGGTCTGAGAATCTATCCATGTTAAACTTTTACTTTCATTTTCCGGTGGAATCTCCTGTTTTTGTTGTTTAATAGACGTGTGTCTAGTTTCATCCCCCTCGAAAGCGTAAAACACCAACAGCAGTAATTGTTGCTGTGAAAAAGCCTTGCGGCTATGTATATTGACAGAGCAACATCTGAAAGTTTCGTCGGCGAAACAAATGAGTTTGCTGAAGCATCAAAGACGGCTGTCGCAGAAGAGAGAAAGTGAAAAAGAAAAGAAGGTACGCTTGGTGAATGTTTCTATGTCGCATGTTCAAGGTTTTTGTCTTGTTTACATTTGCTCTGGCTGATTTTTGCCTCCTAGCTTGATTGACCAGAGAATCTACAAGTACTAAGTGACTTGAGTTTCTCTCGCACTTATGGGCTACTTCAACTTGGCCCACTACCTATTGAGCCACGAGACCGTTTACCATGGGTCATGTTACATTTGCATTTCTCGAAGCAGAAAGGTCACACAACATTGAGAAAGTGATCGGGGATCGAAAAACTTGGTGAGGTCGAACACGTTTGTTGACTATTGATTGCTACGTCATACACGTCATATCCAAGATGGCATTCTCCAAGTCACGAAAGAGGCAACTTCAAAGTGCTCTTGTCACATTTTCACAGGGAACTGGAAAAAACGTCAATTATTTTCGAATTCCTGGGGAAACGTTTTACCGCTGTTGGTGTTTTACGCTTTAGCTGGAGAACCTGTATTATGGTTGCAATCTTATTTATCGAATCGCATGCAATATGTTTCCGTCGATGGTGGTACCTCTTAAACATGACGTTGAATGTGGAGTGCCACAAGGATCTGTCTTGGGACCCATTTTGTATTTGCTTTATACTTCGCCGCTTTCAGACATCGTAAAGAAATTTACCTTGAGCTATCATTTTTATGCTGATGACTCACA
Source organism: Montipora capitata (assembly GCA_949126865.1). Classification (NCBI taxonomy): domain Eukaryota; kingdom Metazoa; phylum Cnidaria; class Anthozoa; order Scleractinia; family Acroporidae; genus Montipora; species Montipora capitata. Next base: position 20,909,991 of record OX421446.1, read on the forward strand.
GCTATACTTGTCTTTCCAACCAACCGTACTGGGTGATAGGGATCTAGCTGTGTCTAACATCGAGAGCTGTGTGAATGAAATTAATCATTGGATGATGGTTAATCGCCTTAAATTAAATAAAGACAAGACTGAATTATTGGTGATCTCCGCTAAACATCTTCCAGGACCACTCCTTCAGGAAATTTCAGTTGCTTGTGAAACTATTCACTCCGTGCATAAGGCGAGAAATATCGGCACTATGTTCGATAGCCATTTTTGCTTTAATGATCATGTTACTAACATTTGCAAATCTTCGTTTTATCACCTGCGAAATATCAGCTATATCAGGAAGTATCTTTCAGCGACCACTACTGAATTGCTGGTTCATAAGTTTGTATCTTCGAAGTTGGATTACTGTAATTCTCTTTTGTATGGCCTACCAGCCTACACTATAAAAAAGTTACAACACGTCCAGAATGCCGAGGCGCGCCTCGTCACACTTACAACAAAGCATGATCACATTACCCCTATTCTTTTTCATCTTACACTCCGTCACATCAACTACGCTCATCATCCAAGCACCTTCTGGTTTCTCCATCCTATAACTTGACATCGCGCAGAATGCCTGGACATCATTAATTATTCATAACCGGTGAAGCGGCAAATTCGAAAGCGCGCGTGTCTTGCAATGTCCTGAAGAAGAGAAGAAAGGGCCCAAATTGGCCCACTAGGGCTGATAAAACTTAGTTTTCTGATTTCCAGGAGTTATAACTTCAACTTTCACGCGCGGCGTTTTGAAGAAGAAGGTTGTACCTTCAATTTAAGCCATGAAGTAAGTGAATATAGAAGGTATAAGGATTCGCCTTTTGCGTTTTAAACTGGACAAAAATCGGTCATTTTTTGTATGGGGGCCGTTTTCAACAGCAACTTTTTCACTATCTAAACGACCTTTCGAATTTTCACGCACGGCAAATGGAAGATGGATCTCTTCCGGAACAAAATCCGTTTCAACTTCGAAAATTGGTCAACAAGAACCTTTCGCCTTTTGAGTTTGAAAACTACTTGTTGGAGTTGTGTTTGGAAACGGTGCGTCTCGGGTTGAAGAGCTATTGTCTTAAGCACAGGTCTGTGTAATAATGGCTGTCAAGATTAACAATACCCATTCAGGAAAACCACTCAACCATAAAAAAGTCACAATTAGCGGGAATTTCAAAAGTATCTTGTTGGCGCAGCTGATTTATTCAAAACTGTTCCGCAATGAGTAAGGCAAGCGAAAACGTAAGTGATCGGGAGCTCTTTTCAGAGCTCTTCGAAAACCCGATCCACCCGCTTTTGATCAATATTGTACCTCCTTTTGTTAACGAAAACAGTCCAATGTTTCACTTCCAACTAAACGGCGAAGCAGTTTGGAGATGGAGAGAAGTTTGTGGGCAACCGAGCACAGTGTTTGAACTTTTACAATCAAGTGTTCTGCCTCTTGGCTACCGATTAGCGGAATCTGCTTGCGAGCGTGTCGGACGTGCATTTCCCGAAAGTATAAGGCGATTTTGGAGAAAAATACAAGACAGCAAAAACACGAAGAAACGGAAACAAATGCGAGCGGAGACATGGTTAAAACATGCTCAGCTTCGAAGGTGCCAAGAACTTCAGGTTTTCTTTCACATTTACGGCCACGGGGAATCGAAGGCGTCTCAATGGACTTGTAAAATCCTTGACGCGGGCGAGAACGTTTCTCCATAGTCTTTTCGTTTGTCACTCTCAGCTAAAAGTGTTTATACTGTATCTGTAGGTTACTGTGGATTTTGTAATGACAAATCATGGAACAAAGGAAAGCCACAGGATCGAAAAGCGCCAATGGCGTTCCATGTAGACCCGACTATCCAAATTAGCATACTCGAGCAAAAGTCATGTTATTGTTCTTAAAAACGGCGCCATAGCTTGCAGCCTATACGTTTCTTAGCAAAATGTTCTAGTTAAAGCTTCCCTTTTTTTTCGCAACAAAGAGAAGGCACGCGCGCGCTAGCTTTTTGGATCATAAGCTACTCCAGATTCAGGCGAAACAAGTCTATTCACTTTCGTTTTCGTAGGTTCGAATGCCCGTGAAGGCATCACATTCGTTGTCGTGGGTTTGGCGGAAGGTAAGAGCTGCTCTATTCACAACTAGTATAAAGCAGGCCAAACTTTTTGAAAAAATCGATCTGTTATAATATTGAACGTTAATATTTTCGCTGGCGGTGCGCTCTTATTCAGCCATACTGCAAAGTTACGACATTAGGAAACAATAGAATGAAAAATAGCTCATGTGGCCTTTGTCTTTAAGCTCCGCCCTGACAAGTTGATGAGCTAAGCGGTACTCCCAACGGAGCACAGCGCGCGTAGATTTGGACCAATGAGAGTAACTCAGTTTACGCTTCATCGATAATATTACAGATCTATAATTTTTGCCGTACAGTAAGTAAATGTCCCCAAAACAATAGGCATTCTGCGCGATGAAAACATATGGCGCAAGATCTTTCTCTGTAGCAGCACCATCATTATGGAATGCTTTGCCATGTGAAATGAGAAACGCTCCGTCTGTCTTTTTTTAAAAGTAGATTGAAAACTTTTCTTTTTAGAAAAGCTTTATATAATTAATTTTAGCTGTTTTAAGTGTTAATTTTAAAGTTTTGTAAGGCGCCTTTGAACAGTAGGATACTGGCGCAGTATAAATCTTTTATTATTATTATTATTATTATTATTATTATTATTATTATTATTAATTTAGAGAAACTTTTTCTACACCGTACTTTCCCTTTAAGTGAGCCCTATCGGATAAGGTTGGTGCCTGGATGGGAGACCATTGGGAAATCTTAGTGACGAAGATATCTCACTGTCTTTTTACTTGATTCCGTTTAATATTTGGATGTTTACGTCTTTTCTGTATTTCTGTATTGATGAATGGCGATGGAGTCTCCAATCAATGCCGTTACTAAGCGGGTGTTGACTCGCGAAGCTTGTGAGGCCTGATTACCCCTTTTATTTACTTATTTATTTGCTTATTTATTTATTTTCACGATTTATTTTGTTGTTTTCGTGTTAGCATTTACAGAACCAATTGCAATCCCGATACGGTGCACGCAGTTAGGCTAAGCGGGGGTAGAATCACAAAACCTGCAAGAACTCTAAGAAAGGATGCCACCAATGGTAACACCATTTTTGCCGTGGACCATTGCTCTTGCAAACTAAGAAAAAGGCAACAAGTAGTCCGCAAACAGAATAGCTGTACAATGGACATCAACTGTTGAAAGTCAAGAAAGTGCTACATTATTTTCTAAATTCATGCACGCGCTGCAGGCAGCCACGATGACAATATGGGTATTGCACTAACAGTGCACTATCCACAATAAAAATTGCTTTCAGCTACTGAAGGGACCTCGCCGGTATATGAGAGACATATACTTGAACTGCAGATAGAACTACGTTAAGTGTTTGAGATCATCATATCACAGTTATGAATGCTACTTCCTCTTCTGAGTAGAGAAAGGAAATCCCCAATTCAGGCTTGAAGGGAATCTGCGATGCCTTTGCCTTGCCCTACAAGTTGAGCTATCAAGAGGGTTTCCTTCCGTTATTGCTTAATATTAATCATGATTCTATCTGCAGTTCATACATTAAGTCTGATCAAGTCTCTTCTTGTTCACAACCTCTTCGCTTGCACAAAGGACGAACTTCTAGTAGTTAGCTTGATGGTTTAATTAGTAGAGCACTGCACTGGTATTGAAGAGGTCATGGGTTGATTTCCTTTTGTTGATGCCACAGCGCATTATATGAAGATACGTGTTCAGAACCGATTCTTAGGGCGTTTCCAATCAATGCCGTTACTAAGCGGGTGTTGACTCGCGAAGCCTGTGAGGCCTGATTACCCCTTTTATTTACTTATTTATTTGCTTATTTATTTATTTTCACGATTTATTTTGTTGTTTTCGTGTTAGCATTTACAGAACCAATTGCAATCCCGATACGGTGCACGCAGTTAGGCTAAGCGGGGGTAGAATCACAAAACCTGCAAGAACTCTAAGAAAGGATGCCACCAATGGTAACACCATTTTTGCCGTGGACCATTGCTCTTGCAAACTAAGAAAAAGGCAACAAGTAGTCCGCAAACAGAATAGCTGTACAATGGACATCAACTGTTGAAAGTCAAGAAAATGCTACATTATTTTCTAAATTCATGCACGCGCTGCAGGCAGCCACGATGACAATATGGGTATTGCACTAACAGTGCACTATCCACAATAAAAATTGCTTTCAGCTACTGAAGGGACCTCGCCGGTATATGAGAGACATATACTTGAACTGCAGATAGAACTACGTTAAGAGATTTAGATCATCATATCACAGTTATGAATGCTACTTCCTCTTCTGAGTAGAGAAAGGAAATCCCCAATTCAGGCTTGAAGGGAATCTGCGATGCCTTTGCCTTGCCCTACAAGTTGAGCTATCAAGAGGGTTTCCTTCCGTTATTGCTTAATATTAATCATGATTCTATCTGCAGTTCATACATTAAGTCTGATCAAGTCTCTTCTTGTTCACAACCTCTTCGCTTGCACAAAGGACGAACTTCTAGTAGTTAGCTTGATGGTTTAATTAGTAGAGCACTGCACTGGTATTGAAGAGGTCATGGGTTGATTTCCTTTTGTTGATGCAACAGCGCATTATATGAAGATACGTGTTCAGAACCGATTCTTAGGGCGTTTTGCAAAACACCCTTGCTGATAGACATTATTATATCAGATATCAACATGATCATTTAGCACCTGCTGGTTGTCAACGAAGGCGACGCCGACGTTTCACAATGAAGGTGCAAATAATCGATTACCAAGCTTGAAATCATCTCAGGCTTTAAAGTATATTTCACTGAGGAATTTTTTTTTGCTCAAAAGACATTGTTTTAGTTCTCTGAACATTTATAAACAACTTAACGAAAGGGCAATTTTTTTTTTAACAAAAAAAAAAACAGGTATACTGATGAAAATCATTAAATTTCGAGCACCTTTTTCAAAAGTCGAGCATTATTTAAGCACTTCTTTGCCATTTTTGAAGCATCATTTTCCACCATTTTCCAGTATGCCAGCCCAATCGGGATAGACCTATCATCAAATCATTTTTTGGCAAACTTCGCAAGGCCAAAAAATTAAGAAATACAAGTCACCTTATAGCCTAATTTTTATGGATGGAAAGCTTAACTATCATAGATTTGTGCTATAAAAACACCGCTTTAAATAAGACCTATTAGAAGAAAAATAACGATTTTTCCAAAAGTGTTGAAAATCGCGATTTTTGGCCAAATGGCAAAAACAAACAAACAATGAAATGTGATGTACCACAGGGTAGTTCCCTTGGTCCTCTTTTATTCTTACTTTATATAAACAAACTAAATAATGGAGAGCTGGCTCAAATTAAAGAATGGTGCGATCTAAGAAAGCTAAATAAAGAAAACTAATTACATGATTGTTTAAATCTCCTAAAAAGAAATCAGGAAACATAAATGTTAAATTACCAAATAAAGATGAAAACAGTGAAATACGGACATTTATTATATGGAGGACAGTGTTTTACTGGGAACTAAACCACTCGTAGATTCCATATGCCACTTCATCCGGGACCCGAGTGGCGTATTTTCCGTATGTCACCTTTGCGAGAGTCGTATCGTTCAATGACGTCACGATTCCCGCCTTTTGCTTTCGTGGAATTGGTGTCTCGCGTCGCGTTTGTTGTTTAGAATAAAAGCATGGCGAGCAGGTTTGTGTCCATCAGTGACGAAGAAGTTAAAGACTTTACAGAAAAACTTGAAAACGAGGACTCGAAGAAGAAAACCTAATATCTTCTAAACTTCCGACGTTTCGACGACCTCATGACGCCATTATCAAGGAGTTGGAAATGAACATGCGAGTTCATAACGGTCAACACTAATTTCCATCCCTCAAACTGACATTGGACATTTCGTAACAATTACACGACGCATTATGCCATCTTAATATTAATTCAACAAGAAATAGCGTTTCTAAGCTATGCCGCACCGATCTACAGTATTTAGGTCTAAAAACCCCGTTGGAGACGGTTAACTTTCAATTGTTTTGCTAGGTACTATATTATGTCAATACTCTAAAAGTTTCGACTTTCCGGGAGCTTGTCTCGTTGGTCTAGTGGATATCGGAAACTGCAAGATGAAGCCATAGATCCGGGTTCAACTCTTTGCCTCGCCTATTTTGAATCTTCTCAGCTTGTTTAAATCTTTGTTTAGTTGAAGTAGATTTGAAGTCTAAAGTAGACTATACGTCGTATAAGTTGAGGGATCGAAAGAAGTGATGACCGTTCATAACAGGTACAAAATACTCCAAATTTGCATAAGTGGAGGAGAGCTAGACAAAGACTTTAGCTCGGATCGAATCTGTTTGCACGTTCAGCCGTGGTCGACGTGACTATGGTAGTGGAGAAGTAGACCAGTACTGATAGGCTTCACATAGACCTTACTCTCGATTTGGGGTGCTCGGTTTAGGAGGTAGGTGGCCATCATGCTGTCAGTTTTAACATGGAGAAAGGATGGAATGCTTCCCTTTTAATACCTTTGTCAACTCAAGAGTTACTGACCAACGTTTGCAATGGTGCGAAATGGTATGAAATGACGTGACTTGGGTAGTCATACCATTTTTAAAATTCAAAAAATTTCCACAAGCATATGCATGGGCAAAGTCCCACCTCCGCAGGGGTCTAAAATGCACAGAATTAATTAAGAGACCAGGCAACTTTTACACCACACACCTTTTTACCTTCTAGAACTTTTAAGAAATAACCCATTTCATTAAATTATTTTGCATTGGTCCAGTCCCTCTGTGACAAAATATCACAAAATCAACATGTACAACTTTAAAGTACAGAACTTTCCATTTGTTTCGTACTAGGCCCTAGCAAGAGTCCATCACCCAAGAGTTAGATTTACCCTAGTCCTCATCACCGTCAGAAAAGTGTCTGGTTTTGAACCACGTTTTGCGGAAAAATAAACAACAAACAAATTGGCTAACTCAATGTTGTGCCCCATTCAAACCCTTTGGGAATAAAGCGTTTTGTTCCAGGAATTTCCATATCATTGCTTATTTAGCTTTGGCCAACCTTACAGAAACACAGAAAATACACATTCCCCGAGACTGTCACTTAATGATATTGTAAATGGAGAGTTGGTATAGCAAGCTAAAGAATATACATGTCACCTGAGAAACATCCTGCAAAACCTTGGAGTTATTTTCAAGGGCCAAAATACCACGACGGCTAGATCCTCAGTTATGGAAACAAACCGTTTTGCTAAGTCCCTGATTTCTATCAAGTGATTAACTAATCCTGGAACAGATGCTTACAAAACAAGGCACAAATGTAAGGACTTGGACAGTATCTTAATACTACTGAAATCTCATGGAACTTTAACTATAATTGGCATGATATCTTGTGTCTGACTGCTACTGAGGTATCAATGATTGAATTGTTTTCAATAACTCATATAATCGGAGAAAGGAAAATAACATATCGACGTATCACAGTCCAAGTAAGTTTTTCACGTTTTCGACATCGTTTCTGAAAAAGAAAAACAAGGAAGAAAGAAACAAGTAGTGGGTTAAATGGAAATAACGAATTTCGTTCTGATTGACAAGTAAATAATATAACGATTATCTTAATTCATTCATTTAACTGTTTGTGCTAGAGTTAATAGCAACAATTCCTATTCACTGTTACTTTGACATGTAGACTTGAAGACCTCAATAACTCACTTCACTTGACATAAGCAATCGACAATCACCAATCAGTTTCACAGTCTGTCCATCATAACACGGGCTCAAACAGCTAGCTATCTGCAGGAAGCTGAAGTAGCTGACTCGGTGAATGCAGACATTATTTAATTCAGGTATTAGCCAAAGCAGTTCGAGTAAAAATAACCACTCTGGCAACCGTTTATAAAGCCATTTCTCTGTGAAGAACGTACCTGTTCCTTTCGACAACTTCCTGATTAAAAACATGTACAAAGTACAGCGATTCAGTCATTAACGTTATATTACAATAGCACTTACCATTCTTTTCGTGTTTGAGCTGCCCAAACTCAAAGGTGACATCATCGCCAATTAGCACAAATGGCGCCCAGTATTTTATGGCCGAATAATGCTTTGTCTCCTGAAGAGATTTCATAGCATGGTGAAGAGCTGTACTTGCACTTTTCCTATCTGCCAAGTGTTGGTAAAAACTCTTCATGAACATGAAGGTCGCCTCGTCATCGATTGCCCAGAGTGACACCAGTATAGACCGGGCACCAGCACACAGGAAAGCTCTGGCTATACCCACAATACCCTCAGATTTTACCTCTCCCTGCCCACTATGACAGCAACTAAGCACAACCAGTCTTGCCTGAAGGCGAACTGCTTGAACATCGCTCAACGATAACATGTAATCTTCCTCTTCGGGGATCTTGGATGTGCGTTCGGGATTTGGGGCCAAAGCAATTTCTCCAGATCCGTCATCCCCATGTGCAGCAATGTGGATTAAGGCAACTGACTTCATTCTTTTCAGCACCTCAGCTTTGGTTGCATTTTTTCCTGTAAGAGGCACGGTCTGCAGAAGTTCTCCAATTATATCCACCTCTTTCTTTGCACATGACAGCTGTCCATACATGGGGTCACCAGTGCCATAAGTGACTTCGCTCAAGCATGGATCGCCTACAAGCAGCGCTTCATTCTTACTTTGGAAGTCGTCAGGAGCCATAGTGATCAATTTTAAAGCAGTCAGTGAGGGAATTGCACGGATCCTGACAGAGTCACTCAATGCAGAAAAAGGAGCCAGGCAAAAGTGTCCATCAGGAACAAACACTAAGTCATCACCCTGGATCAAGTCTGCAATAGGACTGATTAAGACCTCATACAAAGGCTGCAAAGAGTGCACAGAGAAGCTCAAGGACTGAAAGGTTTGTTCAACAGCTTCCCTACTGCTCGAGAAGACACTGCATTGTCTGTCAAGTGAACGATTCTCACATCGCACAACGGTTCCCGCATTGATCTGTTCCAAAGTACTTTTCATCAGAGACTTGGCACTTCCATTTTCGATTTTCTTTTGTCTAAAATTTATCCCGATATCATCTCTTAGCAACCAGAAGCTGATCGTATTCCCTTCAAGTGCTGTGAAAACAGTTTGTGAAGGTATATCTTTCATAACCATAGAGATAGCTACCATCATCATAGGTTTCTCATCAACGCTGTATTGCATCTTTAAAATGTCTGCCAAAGCCTGTGCTCGTCCTTGCTCAGCAGCATACAAAGCTTCATCAACCTCTCCATTCTTCAAGAGTGCTGTCCACAGAGCGGTGTACGCAAACCCCTTTGTGTCACGAAAGCTTATTTTCCATGCATCCTCTGACTGAAGACACCTAACTTCATCAAAATAATCAATGCTTAGACGATAGTAATTAAGAGCTTTGCTCAAGGAGCCAGAAAATTCATGAACATGACCAATATGGTAACATGCGTTTGCCAGCCCTATTGGGTCCTCTGTTTCCTTGCAAATACTAAGATGTTGATGGTGGTACTCTATGGCTTGCTTGAAATTACCAAGATTGTCATAAGCGTTGCCGAGATTGCCATAAGCTTTCCCTTCTCCGGCCCTGTCCCCTACCTCTTTTGCAATACTAAGATGTTGATGGTGGTACTCTATGGCTTGCTTGAAATTACCAAGATTGTCATAAGCGTTGCCGAGATTGCCATAAGCTCTTCCTTCTCCGGCCCTGTCCCCCACCTCTTTTGCAATACTAAGATGTTGATGGTGGTACTCTATGGCTTGCTTGAAATTACCAAGATTGTCATAAGCGTTGCCGAGATTGCCATAAGCTCTTCCTTCTCCGGCCCTGTTCCCTACCTCTTTTGCAATACTAAGACGTTGATGGTGGTACTCTATGGCTTGCTTGAAATTACCAAGACTTCGATAAGCGTTGCCGAGATTGCCATAAGCTCTTCCTTCTCCGGCCCTGTTCCCTACCTCTTTTGCAATACTAAGACGTTGATGGTGGTACTCTATGGCTTGCTTGAAATTACCAAGACTTTGATAAGCGTTGCCGAGATTACCATAAGCTCTTCCTTCTCCGGCCCTGTCCCCTACCTCTTTTGCAATACTAAGATGTTGATGGTGGTACTCTATGGCTTGCTTGAAATTACCAAGACTTTGATAAGCGTTGCCGAGATTGCCATAAGCTCTTCCTTCTCCGGCCCTGTCCCCTACCTCTTTTGCAATACTAAGATTTTGATGGTGGTACTCTATGGCTTGCTTGAAATTACCAAGACTTTGATAAGCGTTGCCGAGATTGCCATAAGCTTTTCCTTCTCCGGCCCTGTCCCCTACCTCTTTTGCAATACTAAGACGTTGATGGTGGTACTCTATGGCTTGCTTGAAATTACCAAGACTTTGATAAGCGTTGCCGAGATTACCATAAGCTCTTCCTTCTCCGGCCTTGTCCCCTACCTCTTTTGCAATACTAAGATGTTGATGGTGGTACTCTATGGCTTGCTTGAAATTACCAAGACTTTGATAAGCGTTGCCGAGATTACCATAAGCTCTTCCTTCTCCGGCCCTGTCCCCTACCTCTTTTGCAATACTAAGATGTTGATGGTGGTACTCTATGGCTTGCTTGAAATTACCAAGACTTTGATAAGCGTTGCCGAGATTGCCATAAGCTCTTCCTTCTCCGGCCCTGTCCCCTACCTCTTTTGCAATACTAAGACGTTGATGGTGGTACTCTATGGATTGCTTGAAATTACCAAGATTGTCATAAGCGTTGCCGAGATTGCCATAAGCTTTTCCTTCTCCGGCCTTGAAACCCACTTCCTTAAAAATGGCTAATGCTTCTGTGTAATTTGTTATGGCCTGATTAAAGTCAGCTGTGCGTTGATAGTATCTACCAAGATTGAAATAAGCCAAACCCTTGCCTTGTCTGTCTCCCTCCTTTCCTGCAAGGCTAAGTTCTTGCATATGTTGCTTGAAAAGGTCCAACTTTTTATCCACCATTGTTGATAATCAAAACCAGGAAGCTTTTCTCAGAAAATCTGGGGTGCACCTGGAAGATAAATGAACGAAAACAAAATAGGTTTAATTCTCTGAGTACAGGATCCTAAACTGGCACAGCAAGATTAATTGAACAGTGAAGGAATAACTATCTTAAGCCAGTATTTCGAAAGAAACATGCCTTTCCTCATCAGGGTTTCCCAAGGAATGATTTCGGCTAATGGAGACAGTTGTTACAGAATAAATACTTGGGCATTTAACAGACTAAAAGCGTTTTGTACAATAATAATCACGGAACATTAAAAGTAGAAATTCTATTACGTAAATGAGGGGAAAACAGCCTATAGTAAAGCGATGGCATCCCATTTCATCTTCCTTATCGAGAGCTAATTAAAAGTTCCTAAGATATGCTTCCCTGGCAGGAAATTTGCTGCCGGTATGTAGCTGACACCAAAACAACAGGAGGGGATGCCATTAACAGTGTAATATTCAATTTTCTGAAATTGACGTCAAACTCATAATTTTTTATTTCATGTCTAAATCTATCCAATGGCGGAATTGCTTGTTTTTTGGTCACAATTTTTTTCTCTGGATACCTGGTTACTCCATGTATTTTGATCCAGGGACTTTGAATGAGCTAATTGAACTGCGCACACATTTCCATTGAGAAAGGCTGCGCGTCAGGACAGAATTGGCCGTTTTTATACTAGATATGCATAATCCGGCCATTGAAATTATGCCTTTCCCTCTTTTTCTCCATAAGCCAAAATCATTCCTTGGAAAACCCTGATGAAGAAAGGCATTTTCTTTCGAAAATTTGGCTTAATATGGGTATTCCCTCACTGCTCAATTAATCTTGCTGTACCAGTTTAGCATCCTGTAATCAGGGCATTGAAACTATTGTTTTCGTATTTCTCGGCGTTGTTTAAAAAAGTAGGTACGCAATGCGTACATGTGAGTAGCCACTTAGACACCGTACTACCAATGGAGTCTTTGATAATCATTTATTATTTCCAAACTTGCTACCAATTGTTACTATAGCAATAAAATAAGCACTGGTATGATCTTAACAACGATTTTACTCTCAAGAGAGCGAGTTATTACATCTCAATCGGATTCCAAATCGATCACAATGCCGTGGGCATATCGTCGTACCCAAAAATTATATCACCTATCTCAAAAACACCTTTTAAAAGCAATTAATAAGAAAATAATAACCGTTAGTTTCACGGGCAGTGATACAATCTGGCTGCACTGATCAATGTACTGGCTTCAGGGACAACTGGAAAAGTGAGTGCTCGCAGTCTCATACAACGATACATGATTACATGGTCTTACATATCTTGCTTACTCGATTTTCGCAATTGGAGCAATTGCTGAATACCCGTCCACAAAGGACCATTTACGTTCGCGACGCTAGCCGCAGTACCGAACTGAACGAAAGTGGTTTTTGCGCAGTTTGTGTCAGATAGAGTGAATTCAGTAGAATGGCTGGTGCTGCAGTGCCTTAGTCGACTTACGCTTAAATTGAGCTGAGTGGCTAGTGCTGCAGTGTCGCGGTGATTACCTCATGGATTAACGAACGAGGTATATCCAACAACACGACTGCGGCGGCACTGTGGCAGCAGTGTTTTTAGGGTCCATTTCTTGTGGCCGGGTTTTGACATTAAGTCTGTAATAGGTAGATTTCACAAAGAGATTTTCTGCTCAACCTAATTTAAGTGATTTAATTTAAAGCTCACCCGCACGTGCGAGCAAAAGCCCAGCCTCTGTATCCAGAGAAGAATCCAACACTTTTTAACTTCTCATGTGTGCCTTGATGTCCTTATCACATTTTGCTATTATTACGCATTGAGCGTTTGCTGGATTGTCAGAACTTGGGCCACAAATTCCCCCAACAAACTCAGAATAGAACCGCATGCAGTCATAATGGTCTGTGTGCTTTGTCCTTATCTCTTGCGTGACAGCTCTGACGACACAATCACGGCACAACTCACGAAAGTCATGAAGCGTTCGACTGGTTCAATGGTTGTTTGAGGGCTTCGAGGAAAATCCAAGAAGCGTATGCTTACATAAAGGGGGATACCTTTGTTTGTTTGTTTTGCAGGTATGTTCACAAAGTGAATTAAGGAAACTTGTTTGCGCAAAAATATGGAATGGAATGAATCTTGCTGGTATGCAAATTTTTAGGTCAGTTATTTTAATTACCGGATATGTCACTCTTAAACCAAGACAGTTAAATTTCAATGACACGTTCCCCTTGACCTACAGTAGTTCTAGTCAATTCAACTTGTATTGTGTCAGTAAACCTAGAGTCTCGAATTGTTTAGTGAATAAATCGAGATTAGCGTGTGTGGTTTCAATATACCTTGCCTCTGCTTTGGTGGTAAAAGGTCGACTTTTGTTGACAAACAGCATGTTGAAATTGGGCCTCAAAAAACCTCCGTTTCATTTACCCAAAAATTTTATTGAATTTAATTGCAGCGGAAACATTGCTTATTCCGGTGATTATAGTCTCGTTTGAGAAAGCCATGTACCAAGATGCTTTTTGACGGTCGAATTTCGCATAAATTTGGCACTGACCCCTTGCAAAATGAATTTCAAGCTTTCTGTTAAGTTCTGGAAATTTCTGGAAATTTCTAAAATGTGACAGCTTTATTTCAGAGTCAAATTCCAGCTTTTATTCCAGAAATTGTTTTCCAGTTTTTGCAAGTTTTGGGTTCTTTCAAAAGCTGGAAATAGCTTGAATTTGATACATCTATCAGGTGCTGCCAGAAAATGACAGTTTCTTCCAGTCTTCATTTCTTGCAGGAAACTGGAAATAAACTAGCAAGTCTACAGCTTGTTAACAATTTTAACATTTCTCAAATGAAACAAATTTTTAGTTTATTACAGTTTCTATTCTATAATTTCAACTCTTTTCAGATAAAAACTTAAAGAAATGTTTAGCATGCAGTTTCTTATTATGTATAAAATTTAAGAAGTAAGAAAATTCCATTGTAGAACCAGACATATGTAAACGCTATGTAAAGTTTATCATATAACTATGTTGAGCTATATAAAGGCTATTTACTGCTCCTTACTTGCTATGTAATCACTATGTAACTTGCTACATTACGTAGTTCAGTCTGTGAAAGCATATGCCATTACTATTGCAATACCATTTCAAGGTCACATAGCTCTTTGAAATAGCTTATGAATGTGAATGTGATATCTTTCGAGTTAATACATTTACTTAGCTTACGCAATGTCCTTTAAAGGCTCCAAACTTTGAACATAAAAGCACTCTGTACATGGAGAAATGAAAAAGAAAGCTTTTATTCCGATGTATTCAATAGGTTGTGAGAAAAACCAATCAACGGATTACCTTGTTTGATGCTCTCTGAGTCTCATAATCGGCCTTATTCCAAAAGGAACATGATGCATTACTCTCGAAAATTACACACTCCAAGTCAGCACTTAATCCTTTCAATGAACTCCAGTATCTTTCGAATCTTGCTCCGTAGAAAGATTGTCATCCTGCGCCATCTTGGATAACACGTGACAGACAGGATCGGGAACTAGTGCGTCCTTTTCGTTTTGGTCAGCAGTCAGCAGCATGGCGCTTATACATAGGGCGTCCATAGGGATATGAAACGGGCATTCCGCTCTTGGTCCAATGTGCGATGCGGAGAAGGACTGGCACGAGCGCTCCTTCCCCGTTTCCGGTGCAATTAATGGCTGCCAAAAATATCCCCTTGACGAACCAGAAATCAAGTTTTCTTTCTTTATTTTTGGTGACCCAAAACTCAATACTATTTTATCTGTCAAGTATTTTCGTCGGAAGCTGCTTAAATTTGACTGAAGTAAGACAGTGTCGAATGCAGGTATGTCCCGCTTACCGTGACCAAGGGTAACCGGTCGTTTCGCCAACGTGTCAGCTCGCCAACGACCTGTTCGCCAACGTATGAAGTCTATTTGCCAACGTCTAATAATGTCAGTTCACCAACGCTTATATGTCAGTTCGCCAACGTCCAAAATACTTTGTGAAATAGATCTGAATTTTATTTACAAATTACCAAAAGAAGATAATGTGACCTTTGATCCAAGATGAATTGTTTGATTTGGCTTGAAAATGTTCGTTTCCCTCTCCCCAATCTCTCTCTCTCCCTCTCTGTCTCCCATGCCATCCACGGCTTTATTTGTGAACATAAACCGGCTGTAAAACCTTTTTATTAAACATTTGCGTAGTTAAAGAGCCATCGAGTTGAAACATGTTTTTTGATTACGCGCTTAGAAACGTTCACTTGTTTCCTGCAAATTTCGCCTACGTGTTTGCTCTACTCTCGCAGAGGGTTTTTGCATTGTTTGAAACACTGATTAAATATTTGCAGCAAAACTTTTTCCTTCCCCCACTCAACTATTAAATGTTCCCCCTACAGCCTGCTTCTCTACCGGTCTCTTTTCTCTTTGTTACGGGAAGAATTAGAAACGCGATAAAAACAATGTGAGCTCATTAACTTCACTTGTGCGGCATGTTGCAAAGGAGGTGAGAACTTTTTCAACTTGAATAGGATATTGTTTAAACGTTTAATGATATGTAACTACAAGAAAGAACAGATAACACCAACAATATCTGCCAATCAAATTCCTGCGATTTTGATCCGGCTTAATCAGGCATTGCTGTATAAAAGGGCTGTGATTTTCTGTTCATTTCAACCCACTCATCTTATCGAAGTATTTTCGCTGATCAAATATGTTTACAAGAGTCACTCGAGATGGAAAGCTATTATTGTATCTATTGCAATGAGGAAGTAACAGCGAGACTGGAAATGCTCCTCTGCGATGGCTGCGACAAATGACAACATCGACGTTGCAACACGGGAATTTCGAGACAGCAGTATAGAGATGCTGTTAAGACCGGATTAGAGGTGGTTTGGCGATGCCTATATTGCAGTGAGATCACTGATCCAATTGGGGAGAGTAGCAGAATCGAGGAAGAGATGGATGCCTTTGACATTCCGCCCTCTTTTGGTATGCTTGTTTTTTCACAATACTAAAACGACAATAGGTGATGGAATGTTCTTAAACAAAGAGCTTTCCGTGAATGGAATCAGTCTGCGAGGAATCTGTGTGTTGAGACTAGAATTGCTGCTTGATGAAAAGCATCTCATAGACGAGACGGTCAAATTTTCCTTCCTTTTTTTTTTAGGTCATGTTAGATGAACTGACTGCTGCACCTTGTCCAGCCCTCCCTAAGCCTGCGCATGTGGCTAGAGCTGCCAACCGACTCCGGCAGAAACTCAGACCTGAGCAACCAAAAGATCTGGACTTCGAACTCTTCCAAGCCGACCTGACAGTTAAGCAGAAAGGCATCTGATCTTCGCCAAACAGGAGCAGCTAAATACCCTGGCCAAGGCTAAATCCTGGTACATGGACGGAACCTTCAAGCTTGTGCGACACCCATTCAAGCAGCTACTGAAGGGGGAATGCTTCCGTCCGATCCGGGGAATATGCAAAGCAAGTCCCACTTGTGTTTGTCCTGTTGGCCAACAAGAAAGAAAAAGACTACAAGAAGGTATTAATCACTGTTTAGTCATAAATTAATAAAACTGAGAAAACATTATGCAGTCTATTGAGCATTAAAGTAAAGATAAAGACAACGCAATATTCAGAATCGAACTGGGCAAACAGTTTCCAAGTATTATAGTAAGGAATCGAACTCGAAAACGTTATGCATATGCAGCTTCCAAGTATTAGTAAAACTATCTAAACCTCTTTCTACTAATCAATATCCTAGCATTTGTGTCCGATGAAAAACTGAAGCATTATCGAAACAGGCGAGGCTATTCGACAGCTGGGAGAAGTACGAAAGGAAAGAGAAGACCGCCGCACAGTTGCTGAAAACATGCTCACATCTCAACGGCCCCACTCGTGGAAACTGAAGTCAGTAAAAATCACAACCAAAAAACGGCTCCTTTAGGAGCCACCAAGTTTGCAAAAGAATATGACCAGCAATAAACTATCAATAAAGAAAACTAGTAAAATTTGAGGGGGGATTGGGGTGCATTGAAAGGTTCAATAACAAATATGGCGGTTCACATCAACAATCCCTCTAATGAAGTGTATTGCAAGTTATCTAATTGACAATTATTTTCAACGAAAAAGGTGTTTTTGGACGTTGGCGAACCGACTTCATACAGTGGCGAAATGACCGGTATTCTGACCAAGCCGTGTTCCGCTGCTTCTTTTAGGAGTACTCCACATTACTACACTCTAAATTTTACATAGCTTTTACATAACATAGTAAAAATCCAGGTGGATATATTTGGATATAGCAGCGTTTTAGAACTTCAAACTTGCTCACTTAAAATCGCTCGCGACGAATCGGACTCCCCGCCGCAGTCAATTTTACCAACAATATTTTAAAACTATTTGCAAGATTTCACCCGCTTGGGAAAATCAACAAACAACAAATACGGTTTAATCAGGGCGCTTGTAATTCCATCTTGATAATTTAAATAAAATACGAGCAAGGCCTGCTGTTAATACTCTGTCCGAAAAAGTTTGCAAAGACATGGCTTTGCATGAAAACACCACAGAAAAGATACAAGAACTTATGAAAATGTGAAATGCTTTGGAATGTCTTCAAAGATAACAGTCCACTGCAGTCAATAACAGATCAACGTGTTACCAACTTAAACCAACTACTTAATTACTTTAAAGCCTGGAAACAAACATTCCACAGAAGGACAGATGTGTAAGAACACTTCATAACATGGCAAACAATGTTTGATCTCGAGGTAATATATAGACTAAACTTAAAATGGATCACAGCAAAACAATGCAAAACTGATAAGTTATTGTAAATACCATGTCCTTGCCCCCTTAGGTATGACTATGCAAAAAAGCCATACTATTCCATGGCAACTCCTTCATATTTTGTACCATCTGAGGACAAAGAAATGATTCCTGTTCCTTGTAGAATATCCTCCCCTGAAGAAAAGCAATTTGTAGCCTATCACTACTGCTACGTTTTAAGACTCCCAATCCTCTCCCAAACCCCATATTGTTTTCTTTGCCTTTGTGCAGTTTGGCCCCAACAAATAAGCTAACCTGTGGCTGATCAACATGATCACATTTTGTTCCACTGTGTGAAACATAAATAAAATAATTAAGAGCATGAGCCCTGGAACATACCTTAAAAAATAACAATGACTGTATTTATTGTTAGGCTTGACTAGCAACACCACACAGAGAACTTAAAAAATATAGCATAACTATTTCACACTCAAGGATCACAGGCATCTATTTTTGGGGGTCTGAGGGCTTATTTAAAGAAAAGAAAAAAAATGTGTCCGATCTAGCCCTTTTACTCAATCAAATAGTACATATCAATACAGTAACTCTCTGTTTCATATTGTTTTCAAGGTGTCAGTAAAAGGCCTTAAAGGACTTCTACATCTGCATCTAGTGAGTACATATTCCAGCACTCGGCAAGGTCCCTTTTTGACTTGTGGCTGTTTCTGCTTAGGTGGCCTCATACACCACGAGCCTTTTTGGAGATATCACCGCCAAGCCGGCCACGTCTGCTGAATAATTTTTATGGTCAAATATTTGTTAATCCCTCCTACGAGATTCAGTTTTTCATACATGTACTATCTGGCTGTTTCTGTGATTAAAGTTTTTAATTTCACACAGAATTTGTTTCATTTGTTAGCCTTATTTTGGGGTTGAGAGTTTGCTTTGTAAATTTCTCCCCCTCATTCTACAGACTAACCCTAACTTTTGTGTATGATGTTTCCTCAACTCAGCCACCATTCACACACAATATTCCCCTCAAACTACCTGCTAATTAGTGAAGGTTTTAGTTAGTGGAGAGAAACCCCATCTTGTAAGGAGGATTCTTCTATCAACACCAATTAAGAAAGCTACAAAGGTTGCTAGGTTAACTGCTGCTTCATGTATTACTATTAAATAACCAATCTTAATTTCACTTGGACAGTTCATCTTTAATTTAATATGGCTCCTTCGTGGGGCACCAGACACAAATGGTAACATAATTATTGTTTAACTTCTGTTTGCAAGACGTTATGTTTTGGTGTGATATTGTTTCTTGTCGCCTGTCTCCATTATTTTATGTCATCTGTATTTCGTACACGAAGTAGATGTTTTTGCCATACATTCCGACTCCCCTCAGAGGGTTCTTGATTCAAATGCTTAACCACTCTGCAAAATTCCAGTCTTATTGATTGAGTTATAGAGACTATAATCCAAAAAAATACATTTATCACTCTTTTGTAAAGGTCATTCAAAAAATGAGGGCGCTAGCATTTATGACTTTGTAATATGTTGTCTCATACTTCCAGTTTCATTTTTTTTTTTTTTTTGATTTTGCAAATTAGAAGATTGTAGGACTTATTTTCAGATAATTAAGAGTGATTGCCACTAAAAATCAAAGAAATCGTGGCCAGGGTCAAAAAATCAATTTCCCTCAGACTTTGTCAGTTTGAAGGCTTAGGTAAGTAACTAGAGGAAATCAAGTTAGTTTTTTGAAATATTTCATTTAACGGCAGAAAACCACGAAAAACAGTTATCGTACCGAAAGCTCAAATTTTCACTTCGTGAGAATCCAAAATTTCACACTTTTCAGCTCCTTGCTACACAGACGTTTACATCGCTGTGAATCTTTCTCAACTTTAATTGCATATATTGACTCTTCCTCAGCCAAGACATAGTGATTATTTTTATCTCTTGTTCTTTCCGAGGGAACTGAGCCCCAATTAAGCAAACACACTTTCCTCATTAATTGAAAACTCAAAAATAATCTATATACAGCGAGACAAAAAGCTGACCGGTAGTGTTTCAAATCTTCTGATATTTTAACCACAGAGTGTCCAGTCATTGAGGTTTAAGTTTGCAATTTCATTTATTTGGGATCTACTATCAGTTTTGAATGAACGCCGGTCAAAATTTGAGAAAATTACAATTCAGCGCCAGTGAAATTTACAATGTGAGCTAATGCAACTCACCCCAAAATAGAAAAACAAATTTGGGTCAGAGACATCGCAATTAAGACGGTTAAATCATTTTACGTTTTGCTTCATTATATAAAATGTATCTATATCGATCATGAAAAACTAACTCGAAAAAAGTGAGGGAAACACGAAACTTTTACTCTCCCATGATTTGTCGCGCACAATCAAATTCACAAATATTTTAAATCTGTTGCGTCAAATCAGTCATAAGTAAAACTATCTTAGTTGCTGATGTGCGACTTTGCTTTAATGTGAGAGAATTTCCTATTAAAAGTGGTAAAGAAATAAAAAAAGGTCAGATTAGAAATCGGACCAAAATTAATTAATTTCATTACGTGTGTGAGACTGCATGTCATCGTGGAAGCCAATAGGGTAATTGTTCCCACGGAAAGTAAATGTTACTTCTTGATCTAAATAAACAACGCACTTACCTCGGAAGAAACCAAGGTTATTACTGGGAAGTACAGATTAAAAATGTCCTGTTCGTTCTTCAATATTGCCGGTGGAATTTGTGGCGCGGACGAACACAGTAGTTTCTCACCAAGAGAAAATGAGGGGACAGAGAGGGAGGCTCAGGGCGTTGGCCGGGATATGTCATGTCCACGAAGGTTATTTTTAGACGAGCGAAAGTCTTTGTTCTAGCGAAAGTCTGTCTTCCGAGACGTCCGCATGCACAAACGTCAAGTCCACTTCGTCCGCCATTACATGAAATCTTTGCTTTTCTTTCAAACATCAGACCGAGGTTGACCTGCATGCGGACATCTCGGAAGACTTCCTCTCGTCTAAAAATAACTTTCGTCGACATGACATATCCCAAGGGCTGGACCGGGAGCCTCACTCTCTGTCCACTCATTTTTTCTTGCACTCACCTAGTGTAATAAGGAGATCAAAAAACACAAAAAGTCCTTGAAATTTTCCGGCGTAGAAACTGAAGTGGAACTTATCTTGGCAAGATGCGGGTGTTTTGAAAAGCCATCAAACTTCTTGGAAATGACCATCTGTCTCGCTCATCGGGCGCGATTGGGCATAAGTTGGCGAAGGCCAAGTGGTTTATGTAGCGTACCGGAAGTTGTTTCGGGTCACTGCAAGGACCTTCGGAAAGTACCAACAATGCAAAAAGGAATAAATTTGTCCCAGTCCATCAAGTTATTGGAACTTACAAATCAGTTTGTCCCTGTGGGCTCAGGTAAGTGATGAAGTGTTTGATGAACTAATAGCCAGTTGATTGCCATCATTTATCGGAGCCGTATTCCTGCAAATGTCAGACACCGCGTATTCCGTTAGCAGCTCGCGCTGTGTTAAGGATTACGTACCGGCTTGTGATATAAAAGCAGTCTAACCAGATATAAAGCAAAACTCCAGTCTTTGGGTGCGATTAAATAATAATAATAATAATAATAATAATAATAATAATAATAATAATAATCTTTATTTCTTAAGATAAAAATACATATCCTAAGTTACAATTAATAAGAAAGAAAAAATATAAACTCTAGAAACTATTTACATATCATATTTAAAAATTATTCTGTTACTAAAAACGTTCTTAAATCTGTCAGTGTGGATCCAAGGGACAGAGACTGACGTATTTCTAAGATTGTACCTTGTTTTCTTTTCCTTAGGTAAAAACTGGAAGAACGGACATTCGATCTTTTTTTGTAGAGTGTCTTGTCCGCCTTCTCTAGCAAGTCCCTGATATTTACATTTTTGGACGTATACATGTATAACTTTCTTTTCATACACCGGTCTAAGAAATTCTGTTTTACAGAAAGGTCGGAATCTGAGGCACCATAAACCGACAGAGGGTAAGAAAAATTTGGTACAACTATTGCGTGAAAAAGGTGATCTACTTCCTCCTGGGACATTCCTTCCTTGCGTAAAGATCCTAATACGAATAATGGCTTGTTCGCCTTAATTACCTTCGCGCACGTGACTACTGTATTTACAATTTTGTTGGAAAGT
This sequence comes from Montipora capitata, assembly GCA_949126865.1. NCBI lineage: Eukaryota > Metazoa > Cnidaria > Anthozoa > Scleractinia > Acroporidae > Montipora > Montipora capitata. The sequence goes on from OX421446.1 coordinate 20,932,013, forward strand.
AACACCTAATGTGGGTAACTCTGCGCACTGCGGTATATTACTAACTGGTGCGATGTCCTGACTGAAACCTTTCTTACGGAAAATAATCTCCTTGCATTTTGTTGGATTTCCAAAGTTTCCATTGATGGAAGAAAAATGTTAGGTTCGTAATGAGCAAAACATCTCACATTTCTATTTTTCCCTCACCCCTTTTATCCTTCATCGCACCATCAGCCTTTCGCAATTGTATTTGTTTATGTTTTCAAAAATAGCTACAGTTAAATTTGGTACGGCTCTATCTAAAATTACGCGTCTTTGGGATAATTTCTGTGGTGTTAATAGCGTTCGCCCTTTTTTTTTCGGAAGGAATTTGCGTAAAATGTAGAAAGATGCTCAGCGTGTTTAAAGAACAGGTACCTGAGACAGGACATATGACAGGAGAAGTTGAGCGAGTTAAACCTGGTGAGTATGTAGCCCTAAATAAAATGCTAAAATAACAAATAGAAATCGCTTTCTACAGGTTCGAGACATTAGCCCAGTGTGCCACGTACTGTCAGTACCATGGAATGAAGCACAAAGCCGTTCTAAGCGCCGATATGTGAGAAAAGCCGAGCAGTGCATTTCAGCAGTTCTAGATGTCCTTGCTCCAAAAGACTCAAAATGCTTGTGGGATGAATTATGTGAGCGCAAAGGTTATCTAAGAACAACTGGTGGGAAAAGTCGGAAGGATCTGGAGCTTCTTGAAGCGTTTGCCGAGAATTACTTAAACGCTCAGCACTGGAGTACTCGAGGGCAAATACTCTCAATCCTGCCTGACAAGTTGTCTTTCAAAGAGGTGCAGGAGTTTATCCCAACAGTCACCAATTACCGCTATAACATAGCTCGACACCATACCTTGCTACACGGGAGAGCAGAACCAATTCCAAGCCATGAATACCGGAGGATGAAAGTTGACCAAGGAAAATTAGAAGATTTCATTTCGTTCATCACAAGTCTGCATGTTTTTCATGATGTTCCTTTTGGCTATCAACTGGTGAGGTTATTAAGACCCCAAACGTGATCAGAATGATGATACCTGAGCGTATTGTTCAACAGTACCAACAATACTGTAGTGAAAGAGGTTTTGAGCCCATGAGCAAGCGAACACTACATAGAGTTTTGGATGAGTATTCAAGCCTGCTGCGATCACCCACACAATGAGTCATGCGCGCAATGCTGCCAGTTGCAGGAAGTCCTAACTACCTTGGAAAGTGAGTGTTCTCATGCACTTTGCAATGAAGAGGAGAAGGAGGACATGCTGCATACTATTAAGCAAGCAACAAATAACATCATGATCTGGAAATCCCATCAGTTGCACTCCGTTCACCAGGATCAAGCCAAATGTTCTGTTTTAGCTAAAATCAAGAGCAAATCTGATGTGTTCCTTCTTCAGGATTGGGCGATGAAATACATGCCACGGAAATTTCGAGAGCCGCAGTCGGACTGGTTTGCTAAGCGTGGGTTACCATGGCATATTACAGTTGCAATCAAAAAGTCGGAAGAAAGCGAGCACTTTGAGTCTCAAACATTTGTACATGTCTTTCAGAACTGTTCACAAGACAGTGCCGTCGTGGTATCTATAATGCAGGACTGCCTCGCCTCACTGGAGAAGGAAATGCCGGAATTAGAAAGAGCTTATTACAAGGAAGATAATGCGGGCTGTTACCACAGCGGGTATACAATCGTTTCAGCTAAACTAGCAGGTGACATCGCTGGGGTGGTTGTAGAACGGAACGACTTTTCCGACCCTCAAGGCGGCAAAGGAGTCTGCGACCGTCAAGCAGCAACTATTAAGGGAGATGTAGGAAGATATGTTAACGAGGGTCATGATGTGACAACAGCTGTGCAGCTGAAAACTGCCATAGAGTCTGGTCCAGAGTTTCGTGCGAAAGCTAGTTACGTCTCACTTAATACGTCAATTACTCCGCCAGTCAAATGGGAGGGTGGTAGCTTGCTTAACAACTTCAAGTATGAAGAGAGCGGAATACGTGCGTGGAGAGCGTTCAATGTGGGTCTAGGGAAGTTGATACCGTGGTCTCAATTTGAGGGCGTTTTGCAGATCCCGGAAGTTCTAGAAGTGCTTGATCCCCCATCGCAGACCACGCCATCTTTCAAGAGCGTGAGACACAGGCATGTAAAGAAATCATCTAAACGGGATCCAGAAGCAACCAACGAGACCACCAGTCAAGACCAAGATGATGATGATAGTGAAAATGATCAAGCTTCTCTACTTTTCCCGTGCCCCGAGGAAGGATGTATAAAAGCCTACAGCCATTTTACATTGCTACAAGCACATCTGGACACGGGTAAACACAAACGACTCCCTGAACAGGAAACACTGTATGACAAGGCAAAACGAGTTTACGCTTCAAAGCTAATGGATGAAGGTAGTAGGATTCCCACTGTACAGTTACAATGTGAAGAACAGAGCCAATGCTTAACTCCCCTTCCAATGGGATGGGCTCTAAAGACAATCACCAAGAAGGCTCGTTTTACGCAGAAACAGAATGAATTTTTGAAACAGCAATTTGAAATTGGCGAGCAAAGTGGAAGGAAAGCAGATCCGAGTGAGGTCTCAAAATTAATGAGATCTGCAAGGGACGAGTTGGGAGTTCGTCGGTTTCAACCAGAACAAGTTCTAACAGGAAAGCAAATCACTGGATTCTTCTCACGACTGGCAGCAAAGAAAAGGCTGGCTCCCAGTACAGTGAACCGTGGAGATTCAGACGACGAGGTCCCAGGAGAAGATAACAGGGCAGCGCTGGCGCAGACGACCCATTCGGAAATCTGTGCGCGTGTGATGAGGGAGGTTTCTCTTCAGCACCCAATTGTATCCTCGTCAGGCTACAATATCTGTGAACTCATGCAAGTGTGCAAGAAGAAACCGACGTCGCTAAGTGTGGACATGTTGCGTAGCATTTGCATTGAACTGGGCTTGGATGTCTCCGATATAACGCAAAGACGAAAGAATCCGTATATCAGTCGTTTGTCGCAGCTTGTGGACGAATGCAGCTGTGCCTTGTAAAACCGAGAGAATTAAATCAGCTGTTTACATTTATGCGATTATTTAGTAGGTAATAGGTGAGGTGAGGTGAGGTGAGCTTTCCATAGAACTTTACAGTGACTGAGCCCCGGGGGGTACTCCCTTATATGGGCTATATCGGTATCTGCCGCCCCAAAGGGCATGGCTTTTCAGCCGTTTTGGTCATAGATAGGGTATCGATTTTGGCCATTTTGGTCATAAACAGGGTATGGTTTTTGCACATTAGTCTTGAATTGAGTATGTTTTTTAAGAAGCTACGTTTTCATCATTATCGATAAGATCATCAAAAGCCCTTCATAAATTATGTTTAGGGTAACCGTGCCAGCCGCAACGGTCATTAATAGGGTATCGAATTTTTGCTCAGGTCATAAATAGGGTAGGGAAAATCACAAGTTTTGGTCATAAATAGGGTACGGGTTTTGGAAAGCGGGCTTCACACCTCCACCCAATTTTTGTGGGAGTACCCGCCCCCACCCCACGGGAACCGAGCCAAATTCTGTACACTGCGTACGTTACTCTAAACTATTTAATCTTCACCCAACCATAACGATGCTCGACGAGTGGGATAGATATTCGTAAGCAGCATGTGTAAGTTAGCTGGTTTCTGAAAATATCTACACCGTGCCAAGATAGCCCCATTTCTCCTTAGGTTCCGGAAAGCGGTATGACGGAAGTTGGGTTGACTACTTGTTGTACTTTGTTGGTATGCAAGTGAAATTCCACCGAGAATCTAAAGAATGAACACAAAATCGCTTTTGAATATGTCGCGAAACACTCTGCAATACACTCTGTTCATTGAGAGATAAGTGCTTTGTTTATTTAGATACCGATGCAATATTTACGTTTAGGAGGCATGAATTACGTTGCTCTTCCGTGATAAATTTGTGTGTCTGTTAGGGCGGTTTGATTTCATCAACATGTTAACTGGCTTATCCAATCTTACGAAAGAAAAATTTCGCACATCAACAACACAGATACTTTCAACTATCACCTGGTTTGGAGTCAATAACTTTACGTGTTTGTACTGTTGTTTTAGCAACGAAGTTGTTCAACTTGTTCGTGCGTGACACAACGAAGCGAGAGCCAGGGTAGATTAGAGTGTGATTTAAGTTTGGTGTTCCTTGTCTTTTTTCCTCTTGCACGCGATGGTCAAGATAAGTGCTATTTCTCTAACGTTTCACCGGCGTCAAACAATGCTCTTGTTTCACAAATTATCATCAGATTTTTTAAAAATCATTGGTAGTACTTTTCCCTTCAATTATTAATTAATTATTTATTAGTATTGTTATTGATGGGAAAATAATTAATTCTGTACACAATGTCATGTGTAGCTGATGACTTGATTGAAACTAAACTCCACGGCAACCTAAAGGTAGGCTTTGTATGGGAGTTACTCTAAAACATTGTTTCTACCTGGGGCTGCTATCCTTCTGGAGGTATTGACTAATGAATGGAAAGATTTTTCCAGATGAGTTTCCACATTGTTGGCAAGAGGTTGCAGCACTGCAGCAATTTCTACAATGTGGTCCTTGTAAATGGATCCACCAGTGCCTTCACAATCATACAAGAAATACAAAGGGGAAGGATTGCCTTGTAGCTCATCTCCACGCTCATCGTCGCTGCTGTCTGTCACTGGCACACCGTCACTGCAGTCTGGCTCTGGAAAACTGTCTCTGCTATCACTGAATTCTGATTCAGAGCTGTTGTCATCACATCCACCTGCAGAGTATTTTGTTGTGATGGAAACAGCCTTCGGGGATGTCATATATTCTTTCTCTTTCTCATGTTTTTTCATCTTGTTCCTTTTGTTTTCATTTCTACATGTATATACAGTAAAGATGCATGAGATGAGTATTATGTTATTATGTAAGCAGTACCAGTACTTTCTATCAAACAACTTTATGAAATAAGCTTGGGATGAATACATACAGTGTATACATGTGTACACATTGAAAGGATAGTGACACAAAAATTAACCTTTTCTTTTGGTAATCTGATGAATTTCGTTTCCTGATGTCTTCGTCAAATTGTTCTTGACGTTGAATGACATATTCAATGGCTTTCTTTGGCATTGGCATTGAAAGTAGTTGGAACAAGAGAACTATCCATATTGGACCAATATTCTAATAAAGAAATAGTAATACATTTATTCAGTATACTTTAATTGAAATGTTATTATATTTTGGTGAAGTTTCACACTGAAAAGTACATCATGTTATATCATGAACTCACATCCTATTTCTTTTGAAAAAAGCATAAAAATAGCTTTACTGTACATGAGACCTTAAAGACCAGTTTAAGGGAAAAGGTCACCTTTATTAATGAGTTTTACGATCTGCATACACTTTTGTGCATAGCCACTCTAGGTGTTACTGACAGTAAATATAGTAGTGTACAGTTGGTACATTGACCTTGTGTGGTATTGACATGTTTGTCTTACATTGGTAGTGTACAGACCCAAGGTCAATCCTTTTCCCCCTGTATGCAAGTGCGATGCCATGGTATCCCTCAGGGATGTTGTTAGTGATTCGTCCCTCCAAGGTAATATATTCCTCAGGTCTTGAGGCCATCTTTTCTAGTACACTTTTAAGTTCAGCAAGTTGGGATTGGCATGTAAATGAATGTTTGCAGTGGTAGGGTTTACCTTCTTCGTCTTCCTGTTCATTAAGATAAAAAAAATTGTTACCCCAGTGGTATTGTTTTTATTCTTAGCTAAACTGGGACTTTAATGTTGATACACACTGTATATTAGACAGGGTTCGTACGCGTCTTGAAAAGCCTTGAATTTTGAGAGTGCATTTTCAAGGCCTTGAAAATCCTTGAAAATCTCTGCTCTTCATTCCTGGTCCTTGAAAGTCCTTGAATTTTTTTTCTGGCCCGCATTTTTAATCTTTGAAAACTTCAGTGAAAATAATCAGCCACTCAAGTCATGTCATACAAACGTACATTATTTTCACGCATGTACGTTACGGAAAATGAAGAAGACCATTTCTATGGGTAAATTCATCGACGTAAATAAAATAGAAGTCTTTGAAATTTCAAAATTTGGCCCTTGAAAGTCCTTGAAAAGTCCTTGAATTTTTGGTCTGAAAAAGTGTGCGAACCCTGATTAGAGTTTTCAATCTCTTTCACCAAACAATGGTAACTGCACTCACAAGTCATGTAAAATTTATTAGGTTGCTATTGGTTACCTTTTTATGAAACCTGCACCATGTCGAAGAGTGGTCATCGGTGTAGTGTTGGTAGTAGTTCATGATTGCCTTTCCAAAATCACCCAGTGGATCTTCTGATGAGTAGATCTCTTCACACTTTGTTAAGTTTTTTAAGCATTTTTTGGCATTTTGAATCATGCCTTCTGACATTCTTTTGCACTTTGGCAAACCAAGGCTCTTGCACTGTGAATGGTAAGTATTCATCATTATTTTTTTTTTGCCTATCAGTCCTTTTTATCATTCTTTACTGCTCATTTCTTGAGTGGCATTGACTCAATAATTGAGCAGAACGGGTGTTTCCACAGGGGTCCGCATCTTGTTAACCATTTTTGGAGTCAAATTACCTCAATATGTAGTCTTGTACCGTTGTGAACCGCCCGGAAAAGTAATGCAATAGTTATGTCACCGGTGTCATTTACTTAGTATCGAGTAATACACTTTCTACATATCTGAAACGCCAAACTGTAGTACTGAAATCTACAGTTCGCACGCTACTTTACTGTAACTCGTTGTACTCCGCACTTACCTGGCATGGGGTCTTTTTTACTTTTTCCAAGTCTGCATGGAAAGTTTTGGCAGTGTGGTTGCCGCAGTACACAATGTCCGTTTCTGGGCTTCTTGATAGCAACACCTCGCGACATGCAGCATCTTTGTCTAAGACTGCTTTTGTTATCGTCATCTTTTCCTTTCCTATCAGATCTGCAAGTATCTCGTCGAGCATGTTCCCTTCTGCCCCGCCAGATGTGCCCTCCCAGTTGGCGCCTTGACCTCGCTTCGTTCTGTGAGCGTAGCCGATTATGTTGCCTGTCTTGGCATCGTGCATTGTAGCCGAAGCGTTATTGGAGTAGTGACCTCTAGTAAGATAAAACCCATCGAACATGACCTCTAACTTCTTTTCATCTCTGCGCGCTCGGATAATTTTGCGAGCCTGGTCAACGCTCCAGTTGGCAATTTTTTCCACTTCTGGGGCGATCCACTCGATAACTCGAATCCATTGCTTTTCGCTGAAGTGGCTTATTCCAAGAGTGCCCAGAACATGGTCGTAGTCCTTGTAGTACAGGCCACAAACAATGAATGTCAGAAGGATGTAGTTCGTAAGGTAAGTTTTGGGTTTTGATCGAGTCGGTATAATTTCGTCGCTGGTGGAAATGGTCCACTCTTTTTTACACTCTGAACAGACGAAGTCCAGCTTCAAAATTCCCGTTTTCGGTTCACTTACTTTTGAAAATTGTAGCATCCCTGAATTGTTGCACTTGTTGCACTTGTTGCATTTACTTTCTAATACGGACTTTTGAAATTTTTCCGAAGCGCAGATTACCAGCGGGGACTGATTTATGCTTAAATGCTTTTTAGTTAGCTGTTCAGGGTCATGACCTTTGTCTTGAAAAAAGGCGTCCACTTTACGACTTATTTCTTTATCCTCTTCACTTTCTGTTAGTTGTTCAGAAGACTTAGTTGGTACTTTTTCGCAAGGTGACTTTGAATTGCACAGAAAGTCTTGAAGTCGTTCTACGGATACCATGTCATCGTTCGCACATTCCCTCACCACAAGTGGTACTATGATCAAATTTTTACCCCTTGATATTTTGAGTGTATCACATAGAATCCCATGAAAGAACAAAAAACGCCATTTACCGTTTGCAAATATCCTCATTAGTTCCGGAGATATTTAAGTTTGAAAAATGGGTAAAATATGCAAATGAGATGACTAATGACGTCATACACGCAACCCAATATTATATTGAGTATATAAATAGAGCTACCTTGGCCAATTTACAGCGTATACCATTGAAACTTGGTAGTCTTATAGTTCTACAGGAAACACACCTATGGCTATAAAAAATTATGTTCCCATGGCAACTCACTCTTTTCCAGTCCCCACCCACTTGATTTCAATATGTTAGTGATTTTCAGCTTGAAAAATTTTAAACAAGGCCACAACGTCGTGCTATTATATTTATATGCTTGTTCGATCATGCATATGAAGTGCTGTTAGCAAATATCAAAATGGAACGCCATAAGTGGCCAGAAAAGCTCATAATATGTGGGAGGTCTGGAACCCAGTATGATGCCATGGTAACAGAACTGTTAAGCTCATATTGTGGAGAACATTTAGTGGAATCTTACTGCAAAAAATCGAAAATTTCTGATACAAATTGGCTGAGATATCTCTTTTCATCATATTTGAACAAAATTTGGTTGAGTGTATGACGTCATCACTTGGCTAATTTGCATATTGTAAAAACTCGAATATCTCTGGAACGAAAAATATTTGAAAAAAGTAAACAGCATTTTTCTCCTCACGCAGACTACTTGTTTATGTTTCAAAATGGCTTCGATAGGAAAGATGCGATTTTCGTCATAGTACCTAGTACTAGTACTTAGTATTTAGTTCAGTTTGTCATGTGGTGTGGCTGGGTACAGGGCAATTTCGATGGACCATTGGTACCAATGGTACGATTGGTACCACTAGAAAATGATGTCATTCCAATGGTTCTACTGGTGAACATGCATCTCATTAAGGGGACTTAGTTCATTTTGTCATGTGGTGTGGCTGGGTGTAAAAGCGAACTTGTTTTTTGTGGTTGGCTTTAGAACGAGGAATATTCATAATAATTATTGCGTACATGCTTTTTCTTTGTTGTAAAAGCCAACTTGTTTTGCGTGGTTGGCTTACAGAAGAGGAATATTCGTAATAATTATAGCACGCTTTTACTTGCTGTAAATTGTTTTGTGTGCTTGGCTTATAATATTCATAATAATTATAGCGCGCTATTACTTGGTGTAAAAGCGAACTGGTTTTGCGTGGTTGGCTTACAGAACGAGGAATATTCATAATAATTATTGCGTGCTTTTACTTGGTGTAAAGGCCAACTTGTTTTGCGTGGTTGGCTTATAGAACGAGGAATATTCATAATAATTATAGCGTGCTATTACTTGGTGTAATAGCGAACTTGTTTTGCGTGGTTAATGGCTTATAGAACGAGGAATATTCATAATAATTATAGCGCGCTATTGCTTGGTGTAAAAGCGAACTTGTTTTGCGTGGTTGGCTTATAGAACGAGGAATATTCATAATAATTATTGCGTGCTTTTACTTGGTGTAACAGCGAACTTGTTTTGCCTGGTTGGCTTTAGAACGAGGAATATTCATAATAATTATTGCGTACATGCTTTTTCTTTGTTGTAAAAGCCAACTTGTTTTGCGTGGCTGGTTTACAGAACGAGGAATATTCATAATAATTATTGCGTGCTTTTACTTGGTGTAAAGGCCAACTTGTTTTGCGTGCTTGGCTTTAGAACGAGGAATATTCATAATAATTATAGCGCGCTATTACTTGGTGTAAAAGCGATTTTGTTTTGCGTGCTTGGCTAATAGAACAAGGAATATTCATCGTAATTACTGCGTGCTTTTACTTGGTGTAACAGCGAACTTGTTTTGTGTGTTTGGCTTATTAAACGAGGAATATTCATAATAATTATTGCGTGCTTTTACTTGGTGTAACAGTATGGCAATCCCAGTTGGAAAGTGTGTGGCATTTGTTCGATGTTTTTTTTTTCCTTCCCTGTCGGTAAAAGTCTTGCCTGTCACTCCCCTGGTAAGTGGTGGTGTGCATAGAGCTTTCTGTGCGTATTTTCTTACGATCGAGAGGGTAGTGGAACTGCGTAGATTTCTCTGGTGGCAGGCTAAGTTAATGATTCTACTGTGTCCAATGGCGTCGAAAGTGATGTAACGCGAATGGCGTTTTAGTGGATCCTTAAACAAAATATACCCTTATGGAGCTCAAGAATGGAAAGTCAGTTGGATAAACTAGGCAGGCGGTGAAAAACCAACACCTGGAATCTCAAAAGCGAAGAGTAATGGACCTCGACAACAATCTATCGCCCGTCGAGTCGAAATCAAAGTGAGCTGTATTTCTTAAAATAATATTTACCAACTGTTCTGTTATGTAGAACACTGAAATCAAATGGAAAATTCTCTGGTAACTTATGGGTTCAACAAAGACAGAGAACGAATCGAACACCTTACGTGGATCTGTGATCAACTCTACACAATCTTCAGGTAAAAAAAAAATAATTGGAAATGTGACAGCCAAGGATTATTTGAAAGAAAGCTTGTCGTCTATTTTGTGCTTCATTATTCAAGGAAAAGGTTCTTCATGTAAACGGTTTGATCCTGAAATTTAGTTTGTTGCAATATTGCGCATATTTGAAACGACTGAGTTTCTTCTCTTCACGCACGTAATGAAATAGGAAGGGGTTTTTGCCTCTAATAGCAAATATGTTGTTTGTTTCAAAAATTGTTCGCTGGAAAAGGTGGCCTTTATGAATTCATCATGTTTTATGATATGCGAGCGTAACTGGATAGTTTTTATGGCAATAGTAAAGCATTATCTTGTCAAAATGAGGTTAGCGTCTTTCTGGTGTGTTAAGTTAATTAAATCGTGAGTTTGTATTTGCCATCTGCCACGTAACCTTGATTTCCACTCTCAAAATTACCTCCAGAACCTACTTTTTGCGTAGAATAAGCTTTTAGAATGATGTTCTTGTTTTGCATAAAGCAAGCTAACAAAATCTGTACCTTGCTGAGTTCGCATTTGTTAGCGTTAAATATATTTTCTGCTGGTATGCGGTTTTTACAGTTCATTAGCAGGACACGCCGCTGGGGCGTGTCCCGTGGGTATTTCTGATTGGTGGGGTTTCAGTAGTCCTCTCACTCTCGCTTTCCATGCTCACATTGAAGTTTGTAGCCTGAAGAATGGATAACAAGTCGGCTCAATTGGATGCAGAAGTTTTAACCTCCCCGGCACCCGAAGTTGCGGAAAACTCGTCATCACAGCAGGATCAATCAAATCCACCTTTGGTCGAGCAAGTGTTCTCTCTATTCAAAACCTACCTGGCATCCCAACTCGAGGATCCGCAAGCTAGTGGCAGAAGGGAGACAGTTCACAAAGAAGCGGCAGAAATTAATAAAGCTCGCAGACAGAAGCAAAGACGGGTGGCTGGTAGTGCAGGAATACGAGTCGGATGAGCTTGCTTCCAATTCCGAAGACGAGAAGAAAATTCGGAAGGCTAAATTATCGGCTGAAAAGAAAAGAAAGGAATCCAAGGCTAGTTTGGGCAAATCTACTAGCGATGTTCAGCTTTTTCGCGGTAAGACCTTTCATTTCTTTGTGATATCTCACGTTGGGTTGGATTGCCTGAGCATCCAACCACCATTCCTTTGGTGTTGTATTTCTAAAGCATTTAAAGTGAAAATAATTTACGTTCGTTTAAGCGCAGTGAATTAGAACGTAACAGTATTTTCGGTCCGATGCTTCTGTTTGATGAGGGGTATATTGTTTGGTCTCCCATCCAAACACTAACCCTGCAGGACAGGGAATAACTTCAGTGAACTTTGGTATTACAAAGCTGTCAGATGTTCAGAGGGCGCGCTTAAACTTGTGGTGAAAAGAAGTTGTGAGGGAACTTGAAAATTATCAACATGTCAGCCCAGAAGACAATGTTTCTCGCTTCTTTTATTTGTTATTCTTCAGAGACTGGAATGTTGTAGTTCAATTCCACACAATTCAGTGCCTTCTGATTTTCTGTAACACGTACCACAGGCAACCCAGTGTATGCTTCACGGAAGCATCTCGTTATAATAATTATTGCGTGCTTTTACTTGGTGTAAAAGCGAACTTGTTTTTTGTGGTTGGCTTGTAGAACGAGGAATAATCATTATAATTATTGCGTGCCTTTACTTGGTGTGAAAGCGAACTTTTTTTTCACCAATAGAACCATTGGAATGACATAATTTTCTATTAGTACCAATCGTACCATTGGTACCGATGGACCATCGGAATTGCCCTGTACCCAGCTAGATCACATGAGAAAATAGTTTCACCAGTAGAACCATTGGAATGACATCATTTTCTACCGATGGACCATCGGAATTGCCTTGTACCTAGCCAGACCACATGAGAAAATAATTTCACCAGTAGAACCATTGGAATGACATCATTTTCTATTGGTACCAATGGTACGATTGGTACCAATAGACCATCATAATTGGGAAAACAGTGAAAGTCCCCTTAATGAAATGCATATTCACCAACAGAACCATTGGAATGACATTCTTTTCTATTGGTACCAATCCTACCATTGGTACCAATGGACTATCGGAATTGACGAATCGTATCCGTTTGTGTATATTGGACAAAACTAAATTGTGACGCCGATGAACAATAAAGTAGCTGCTATTTCCAAAATGATGGAATTACCTGGTGATACATAGCCTTGTCTTGGAGAGTAAATTTTTGACTCAGCAGAAACAATGGTCAACCCCGGGGTCAACCTCAAGAGTTTGGGCGATTGTGATCTTTGTTTTTGACTTTGCTCATTTATTGTCAAACTCTATAACACTTGACAGAAAAAGAAACTTACGAAAACCCGGTACCTTGCCATCATTTGACACAAAATTAATCACGGCGCCCGCTGAATTCCGGCGATGTCACTTTCGATTTTGCGATTAATTTGTGCAACCAAAAGTACAATAACAAAATTGCTCCTGTTTTACGAAGGGGGTATATGTTTGAGGTCACACATCCAGATACTAACCCCGCCGGACAGCGTTTAACTTTAGTAAACTTTAGTATTACAAAGCTGTCAGATGCTCAGAGGGCACGCTTAAACTTGAGGTGAAAGAAGATGTGAGGGAGCTTGAAAATTATCAACATGTCAGCCCACAAGCCAATGTTTCTCACTTCCCATTTATTTTCTTCAATCTTTCTGGGTTCAGTACTTTGCTAGTAACCACATGTCTCTCAGGCTATTTACCCAAGACTTCTATCATGGCACTACAATGATAGACAATACCAAATCAATATCGTGCACTGCTAGAGCTACATATTATGCAAGGACAACTTGAATCTCCTGGAAGACAACACACAGCTCAGTTGACATTTTATATGGAATAAATTGCTGTTTTACTTCACTACCACATGTAAGCAATGCGTGTCTAAAATTTCCAAAGAGGACGGGAATTTCTTCTTTCCGACAAATGATTAATTAATAGGCTGGTAGCCAGGTTTTTAACCTCAGAAAAGGATCTGTTCGTCGTGCGAACGTGTGAGGACCTGTGAGCCAAAGGGCCTCTGCTGGTATGACTTCTGGGTGACCCCTTAAATGGTCTTAATGACCCCCCAACTCGAAAAAAAATTGTCTGGAACGGTGCACGTACCACAGGCAACCCAGTGTACCCTCACGGAGGGTCTCGTTAAATTTAAAACAAGAACCCAATTCAAAGATTTTGGCATGAATTAAATGCTTAGGTTCATGCGATAAAAATATATAACTGCTTTAAAATCTGTCGTCTAATTGTTTTTGTCTGTGAGCTATGGTAATAACTGTTAATAGCTTGACTACAATGGATTTTTTGTAGTTTCCAGCACATTTCTGATTTGCTGGAATATTATTTTATAGGAGCAGGATAATTATGTATGTGTTGTGTATTTTCTGTTTCGAATCTACGTATAAACTATGTTGAAACCATTTTTATTTTTGGACACAAAAACCCCATAACGTAGCCTTTACATATGCTACGTAAAGGTTCCATTTGACTAGATAAAACATAGCATTTCCTTTCAAAATATATACATGAGGCATACGTATAACATAGCCTTTGAATAAGGCTTCTGTATCCAATTTATGTATATCATAACATACCATTTACATAAGGTCGTTAAAAAGGATTTACATAGATTACACAGTGTCTGGTTCTACAAGGGAAGGTACAAGACATGACTGCCTGATTACCACTAATGACCAATAACTTTATAGTTAAACGAAGCATTCAATGATCTTTGGTAGTTCTTTATACAGACAAGAAAATGATGCCTGTTTTTGTTGTGCATTTGACTGCTTAGAGTAAGAGGCTTAGCAAAGTCACTCCTGATAAATTTAAAAAGTTACCAATGGCTGAATTGCCTTAAAGGAACCAAAAGTTAAAACCATCAAGGAATAAAATTAACTGGTGGGAAAAGGAAGAGGAAAATCATGAAAAACTGGAATATCCTTGAAAAAAAGCTGGAAATTAATATATGATCTTCACATGCTTTAATTTAATAGCATGCAGGAATGTCTAGAAAAATCTAGAAAGCAGCATTTGTAACAAGCTGGAAAAAGCTGGAAAAACCTGATTTGATCCCAGATTATGATTTCTGGAATAAAGCTGGCAATTTCTTCCCTAATTAGCATGTTTCATTAACATTCTAGAATTTTCTAGAATTTTCCAGAAAAGGAAACTGGTAAATTCTAGGAATTTCTAGAAATTTTTTTGTCATATCCTAAGAAATTCTGGAAATAACCAGAATATTCCAGATTTGTTTTGCAAGGGTCTGTAATCAATCTAAAAAAGCTCAAGTTTTAAAATTTGGTCAAAATTCCAGTTTTGGTATATTGTACCGTTAACAGCGCTAAAGGGTGAATGAATTACTCTAGCTGTGCCATGTTGTTTTGATTTTCAAGTTACTCGTTTGTTATTTCAAAAAGAGCGAAAGTAAAACATATTTTCTAAAAATGGTTTTGGTAGTCCTTTATTGTGACAAAGTTTGGCAATTTTCGCTTTTTTTATCTTGCACGGTCTTAGGTGAAAATTGCTGAGAGGCGCTCTTAAATGTTCCTTACAAGGAGGTGAAACTCAAACTATAAACCAACGATATTATAGAAAACATACTGTAACTGACACAATGGTAAATTTTAAAAGTGTAATGCTAAACCGACATGATCAACTTGTTTGTTGAGTTTGGCCGGTTTCATCTGCTCAATATGGAACTCTCCCTGTTTTTGAGTTGATAGAAAGAGGTAGCATTTTCAATCAATTCTACGCAAGAAACATTGCAATTATCCTGACAATGTTTAGACAAACGAAGATGCTTGAAAATATGATAATTTTTATCCCAGAAAAGGTGCTCATTTACACGTGTGTAGAAATGCCTGTTATGCACGTTATTTTCCTTGCCAAATTTTTTAACCTTCTCTTGCACAAAGTTCAATTTCCACTATGGAAGACCAAATATTTTCTTGGTCAATTTATGACAGCTGATGACATGCATCACAGGTCAACTTGCCGGTTTTCAAAATGCAGGTGTTTGTCTGCAAGCGTTTCCTTCTTGTCTCGCCCCATTTTTCATAACTCTAAAAATTTTAATTTCATGTGGTTATCCACTGCCAAGTCTTTTGGTAAAACATTATCTAGTGGGAAATAACTTTCTAACACAAATCATTTATAACTACGCAAACACCGTGGATCGAGATCAAGTGAATGTAAACAAAAAAATATCAAAAAAGCAAGAGCTTCAAATTACATATTGCACAATAATCCCACAATAGTACATTGAACCTAGTAATTGTGAAATAATGGTAACAAACGGATTATTTGGAATCAAATGCAATTAAAAGGATACAAAGCAGTAGACAAAAAATACCAACCTCGTTCCCAGGACCTTTTCCCTGGCTTGGGGGTGGGGCAGGAAAAGGCCCTGGGATCGGCTGGTCACGTGATCTCAGAACACCCAAATTTCTTGGGTGTACTAAATTATCATACCTTAAAGGGAACTTTCAAGATGGCGGCCTCTTTGTCTGTGCTTCGTCGAATCGAATTTTCTTTAAATAACGGTAATTTTCCTTCTTTAAATTTAAAACCTCTTCAAATGAAGTGTTTCGAATATATGCTGGAAGGTCAGGATGTCATTGGAGTCCTACCTACTGTATTTGGCAAGTCAATGCTCTTTCACCTTCTACCTCATTTCATTCCTGTGAAGACCACCAAGAACATAGTTATTGTGGTATGTCCATTAAATTCCATCATTGAAGATCAGCTGAAAGTCTTAAAAGCTCGAAGGATAACCGCTGATGTCTTACAGCTTGCTGTATACGAGAAGGAACCCGCCGATAACTTGTTCGGAAATCAACAAGAACCAAGCGAGCACGTGGTCCGGGATTCAACGAAGTTTCCTCAAGATGTGGTTAATGGTAACACTTCAATTGTATTCGCCCATCCAGAGGCTCTTTTAAGTAAGGAAGGTCGAGAGCTAATGGCAAGCAAAGTCTTCCAGGACAATGTTGTTGCCTGCATTGCTGATGAAGCTCACTGTGTTGAATTATGGTAAATGCGTAAAATATTCATTCCTTGTTTATTCATTCATGTTTGTTACAGACTTACCTTGTACCGGTATCTGAGAAATCTAAATCACAGTTACGGCAACGACATATATTTACACTGCGACTACAATTTCGGCAGAAAATTTGCTCTATTCTCTATGTGTTTGAAAACCATGACAGATTTTTCTCTATGAACTATATAGTTGACTTCTTTATGTATATTTACTCTGCTTATTGGAACATCATAAATCTTCTCCATGCCATGCTCTTACAACTGAACCACAACTGAACCTGTCAACCATAATAGCAAGATACTACTACATAAGCATGCTTAAACAAAAATGTTTTGAAAACGTATCATTGCACTTGTGTTTGAACTTTAAGATCTGCAGCTCAGGGTTTCCTTTTCCTTTTCAGGGGTGAAGATTTTAGAAAAGACTTCAAAGAACTGTCAGTGTTGAAGGCATTCTTTCCCAGTGTGCCTACCATGGCTCTGACAGCAACAGCACCGCCTCATTTATTGAGAGACTTAAAACAAAGTCTGCGATTGAAAAATGACTGCAAAATTGTAGCACGAAACCCTAACCGAGTGAACATATACATGGACAAGAAACTGCGTCTGAGTAATCACCATGGGAATGAGAGCTACGACAAAATCCTTGTACCCATTGCCAATGAACTGGCAATTCAAAGAGAAAACTACCCAATGACAATCATTTATTTAAAACTGAAATACTGCGGATATGCTTATGGCTTATTTGAAAGAGTATTGAAAGACAAACAGTGCGTTGGAGAAACATCAGAACCCAGTGCAAGACTGTTTGCGCAGTTTCATGCGCCCCAGACAAGTCGCATGAAGAAAGTCATAATATCAGAAATAAAGAAAGAACAATCGAGGGTGAGGGTGCTATTTGCAACATCAGTTCTTGGCATGGGGGTTGATGCTCCTTATGTAACCAACATCATTCATATAACTCCACCAAGTAGCCTTGAAGCTTACATGCAAGAAATTGGTCGTGCTGGCCGTACAGGACTTTCATCATGTGCTACCCTTTATTACAATAACTCTGACATTGGAAATAATAAAAAAACATGTAGAAGAATCAATGAAATCATATTGCAGATCAGAAGACACTTGTCAAAGGAAACTCCTCCTTGATCACTTTGGATTCTCCAGTGTTCAACAAAAGAGCTGTTGCTGCATATGCGATGGCAAATTCAAAAGAACTTAAGAGGTCAGATTTCTACCTAACAGTAACCGTGCTATCCTTAAAAGGTTAATCAAGAGTGCAATTTCTGACCATGAGTCCCAAGCGACATCAGAGGGTTCAATGCTATTTGACATTTCTGTAGATAAGGATCTGGCTGCAAAGGTTATGGATGGAGTGGAATTTGTTGCATCAGAAGCAGACTTGTTGAAATCATTCGGCATATGGGATGAAACCTGCTCTTCTCAAATCTTTTCGCTTATATCTGAACACACTGCTATATGTACAACTGAAACGGACTCCGACAATGATTAGAACATCAACAATGTGTTCTGTTCACTTATATCTGAGCACACTCCTCACGACATGTTGAACTGATATGAACTCTGAAGATTAGAACATCAACATAAATTGTAGATACTGTAAACTACTGATTGTGATTTATTCTCTTAAACACAAGACTGATTGAATTATATTTAATTATTTCTGTTGTTAAAATAACACTGATCAGTTTGTCTTTGCTTATATCTGAGCACAATACTGTGTGGAACTGAAATGAACTCTGATGATAATCAGAACATCATCATAAATTGTGAACGCTGTGAACAGCTGTAGATATATCTGGATTTACTCTCTTAGTACACACTACTGATATTTAATTATTTCTGTTGTTACCATGACACTGATCAGTATCTGAGCACAATAATATGTGTAGAACTGAAATGAGTGCCTCTAATGATCAGAACCTCATCATAAAATATAAATACTGTGAACTACTGTAGAAATATCCTGATTTACTCTCTTAAAACACACCAGTGGTATTTAATTATTTCCATGTTGTTGCCATGGCAGGGCTCCAAATTAATGCTCGCAAACTCACAAAATGCGAGTGATATTGATAATCTGCAAGCGAGAAAAATATCCACTAGTAAACGTTTGCAAGTTAGAATCATCCATATCTTGCAAACATTTGGAAATAATTGGCTAGTGGTCTCACCGGTTTTCTAGAGGAAAACTTCTTACCACTTTGCAAGTAGACTAAAAAGTCAAGTTTGAGCCCTGGTTTCCATGAAACTGATTAGTTTGTCTTCATCTTTTCACACATATATCTGAGCACAATAATATAAGTAGGACTAAAATGAACTCTGATGATGATCAGAACATCATTATAACTTGAAAATACTGTGAACTGCTGTTGATACATCTGGATTTACTCTCTAAATACACTCTATTGATATTTAATTATTTCTGCTGTTACCATGACACTGATCAGTATCTGAGCACAATAATATGTGTAGAACTGAAATGAACTCTGGAGATGATCAGAACATCATCATAATAATTGTAAATACTGTGAACTGCTGTAGATATATCTGGATTTACTCTCTTTATACACACCATTGATATTTAATTTTTTCTGTTGTTACCATGACACTGATCAGTATCTGGGCACAATAATATGTATAGAACTGAAATGAACTCTGGAGATGATCAGAACATCATCATAACAATATTGTAAATACTGTGAGCTGCTGTAGATATATCTGGATTTACTCTTTGAAAACACACTATTGATATTTAATTATTTCTGTTGTTATCATGACACTGATCAGTATCTGAGCTTAGTACTATACAACTGTATGTAGAACTGAAATGAACTCTGATGACGATCAGAACATCATCACAAATTGTAAATACTGTGAACTGCTGTATATATATCTGGATTTACTCTCTGAAAACACACTATTAATATTTCATTTTTTCTGTTGTTACCATGACACTGAACAGTATCTGAGCACAATACTATAATTATGTAGCACTGAAATGAACCCTGGTCATGATCAGAACATCATCATCAAAATTATTGTAAACACTGCAAACTTTGTCTCCTGTTGATTTAGGCCTTAAAACAGTTGCAGCTTGCTGAGATGGAATTGAAGGCTGCTCTACAGATCTTGATGTTGTTCGCGTTGACGGCTGATTCATAGAAGTTATTGTGCAATCATGTCCGGTAGCATCTTGCAGTGTTGCAAAAGACGACTGTTCTACAGACCTCGAAGTATTTCGCGCCGGCTGATTCACAGAAGAGGTTGGGCAGGTATCTCCTGTTGATTTAGGCATTAAAATTGTCGCAGTTTGTGGAGTTGAGAAGGAAAGCTGCTTTCGTGTTGGTGTGATTGGCTTCGAGGCTCATCCACGTGTACAGAGCTTTCGGATGGCATATTCGTTGATAAACGCTTCGACGGCTGAAGCGAAGAAGGTGAAAGCTGTATGCATCGCTTGACAGCATATTCTGCGCTTTGATCCGACAGCGTATTCTCTATGGATTGAGCTCTCTGAATAAACTGTCCCATCTTGTTTACGAATGAAACACAACTCCTACACAAGACCTTTGATCTCGTATCGTCCTCCGAAATTTTTATGCCACAGGTTTTATGGACTTTGGCACACAGATCTTTTCCTGAACCAGCTTTGCTGAATATTCATAGCATATAGCGACTCTCATGAGAATCACCACAGAGTCGGCAAGCTGGATTTCGAGGAGAAACCTTCGTCGGAGTGGACATACTTCCGCCATTTTGATTTCGGCATAATGCATAAATTAGCTTTATTTCGCCAAGTTTTGCATGAATCATTTAAAAACGATCAACCAATCAATATAAAGGATTCACTGGCCGATCCCAGGGCCTTTTCCCGCCCCACCCCCAAGCCAGGGAAAAGGTCCTGGGAACGAGGTTGCAAAAATACAGCAATTACTCATTGGAAAACAGAAAAAATATTCAAGGCGCAAATCACACGCTGCGCCAGACTAAAGGTCAATATAGATAAATAAAGCTAGACAATAGCAAATGAAATTTTGCAATCACTGCTAAGAACTAAAATCAAGAACAGAAAGCTATATGTAGTAACTAAACTAAAGGCTAGGCATAAATAAAGAAAGAGGAAAATACTGGTAACATACCAAATGTTTTTGATAACTACACACCTCGGAAGACTTGGAAAATGACTTGTCTTGAAGACTGACACTCTTCAGATAAATTAAGGACGGTGCCTACTATTGTTATTGTGCATACGTTCTGCGCATCTCGAGATACTCGGATTTCCTATCGGTGATGCTTACTAATACAGGGATATTTTTGCACGGTTTGAAGCTACCCGGAGAAGGTAGATCTTAGTAAGTACTCTTACCGGTAGTAACCAAAAAGAAAATCGGGGGCAACCATGCATTTTTGAGAGATAATTAAGCTTCAATTTGAGAAACAACGCCATACATTGCTTTGTATTTTAATGCTTTTTACAAATATTATTCATGAATTATCTTTGAAAAATGCGTGGTTACCCCCAATTTTCTTTTTGGATTTCAATAACACTTGGGAAGATCTACCTTTCCTGCATAATCATAACTTGGGACAAAAATACCTTTGAATTAGTAGGCACCGTCCTTAACTGAACCGACTGAACTTACTGAGTAAATGGTAGCCAATTTACAATGGATTTTAGGAAACAGAAAACTAACTGAAAAACAAATAAGGCTAGGGGGTAAATATACTACCCACTAATACAGGATTTACCTAAGAGAAGAAGGAGTTTACCACTCCTACACAACAGGAATTAGGTAAGAAAAATGTGTGGGGATAACACAACTACACAAGCAAAAATATGAGGAAATTGAGTAATTGTGGGTAAACAAGCAAGTAATAGTAATTAGGATAATGAAAAGAAGTTGAAAATAATTGGAATAAAAATAAACACAAAATGAACACAAGTGACCTAGTCACAGTTCAATCAAACGACAGACAAATAACTTATTACAGGTACACCCAGCAAGCTAATATCACTTAATACCTTGCAATGTTCCTTTTTAAAACCTTTTGAGCAGGAATAATGAATCTGGCTGAAAAAAAATTTTAAGGGATAAATAATACTGGTGGATCATTTGGATGCATCATTCGCAACTAATCATGAGTGACCGTGAGCACTTCAGAAAATAAACTTATAAGGAATTCTGACAAAAAGTAACGCAAAATTAATCAGAACTGGTTTATTACACATAAATTATTACTTGTTCGTGTTATAAAGAAACGATAAAAAAGTGAGCAACTTACCAAAATGGATGCTAATCAACGTGAGGTCCTTGACAACAAGAAATGACTCTGCAAAATATGATTTAATGTGGTTATCCATGCATTATTGAATCTTGTAGGAAAACTTTTAACTTTCATAACAAAATCACTTGCATAGTATACAAAAAAAGTACCCCATTTCTCTATTGACTTTTTGACTTTTGTCCCAGAGCCACTCTATACTCTATCCTAATCTAACTGATTGGCCTCTAAACATGAAAGCTTGAGGCTGATTACGTGCAGGATTGTCATAGCCTGGCTAATATTAATAAGCCTCTTTGTTTGTGATGAAGATACCGGTATATTCTAAATAATAAAGATAATTTGAACACCTGGAATATAGGCCGTATTCCTAAATAGTGGTCAAGAAATTATTCTTTTGTCTTTGTGCTAATCATCATAACTAGCCTCACTTTGGAACAAAAATTCTTTTGAATTTTGCTTGTGTTTACGAGGCTGGTTAGGATGATTAGCATAAAGACAAAAGAATAATTAATTCACCGCCATTTATGAATACGGTCTATACTAAACAAACAAAATAATAGTATAATAAATAAACAAACACGCAGTATTCTTATAATTGCTTAAAGGGGCTAGGTCACGCTGTTTTAGGTAATTTTGTTTAAAATTGTTAGTTATGAGGTCTAAACGTCAAATTGGCAGAGCAAGAGTCTTTCATTTGCAAAATCACGGCCACATAACAATTGAGAATGATTTTCCAGCTGTTTAAATGACATTTTGATATAAACTGATATAAATTAGAAAAAAGGTGGGCCAACGTTTTTCAAATTTACCCAAATGCAATCCACTTCAATCCTCCCCAGTTTTGTCCATCCTTGTCCCTTCTTAGCTTTCCTGTGTTTTGTTTGAGTTCTTCTATAGTTTTGAGCCGTTATTTTGTTATTTCACTTAATTCTATGACCATTTGATCAATGCTAAAATTGCCTAAAATTGCGTGACCTAGCCCCTTTAAACCAGTGAAATTATGAACTTCAACCTGAGACACACGAAGACATGACTTCCATGAAATTTTCAGTCTGGCTGAAAAATCTGCGTAATCAGGCCGAAAAGAAAAGGTATCTACCAAAAACTAGTTGAAAAGTCGCCAAGCTGGCTGCATTAATTTTCGTGCAAATCATTTATGTCTTGTCACCTTGCTTTTAAGAAACTTATGGTTGGAAATTAAGTCATATCACCACCGACCAGTATAAACTGTAAACACGTCAGGTATTAAAATTTACAGTATGTACATTTTGCCCTATTTCCCAGACACTTACACTTTACGATTCTGCCTGTATTTCGTTGTAAAAACGAAGCAAATTTGAACGATACGTTCCAAACACTTATCAATTAGTCAGCTTGCGTTTGTTCTTTAGGTAAGAAGATTCAATTTTTCGTTGAAGTATACTAAGTAAAATCTGTTTCTTATTACATGCTTCTTATTTTATTATTATTTTCATTTTCAAAAGCGGTCTGTTAGGTTAATTTTACTTTTTTTTTCGACACACGTCAAAAACGTATGTTTTTGAAGATATAAGAAGTTTCCGTTTGCAGTTTTGTATCTGCGTGCAAAAAGATCTCCAAAAATAGTTCAACTGACTATAATACTACACATAATTTCGCCAGCCAGCTAAATTTCTGTTCGATTTGAGCAACGCTGTTTACGCAAAATATTGAAATAATTTCCTTCGAGCAAATTAACAAAATTGGCACTTAAGTTTAGCAAAAATTACAGAAATAATTTAACAAACCTTTAACATGAATAACCCAAGAATCGCAATTATAGCTTCGAAGAACACAAAATGGGGAATACTATATACATCACAGTTTTGGAGAATATCAGCTGTGCAAAAGTAGTGCGGGCAGATGTAGGCGTGCGGTTATGCGCATGCCTATCACCACAAGCCAGCACAGTGGGACAAAATTGCCTTCCCACAAGATTAATCAACCGAATTCTCACATTAATATATACGAAAATTATAGCTTGTGCATAATAGCTCATGATTCTGGTGGAGTCTAGGTGGGTGAGAGTTTGCCACTCTCTGAACACAGCTTGACGACTCGTGCGGATGTTGAGTTACAGGGTATAGGGAGAAATCGAACCAGTCGAAAGTACCCCTCGGGTAACCCCGAACCCTGGGCCCAACTGGTTACAGGAGGGTGCTCAGAGATCCCTCGGGATCTCAACCCCGCTTCCAGTGGTTAAATGGGAAAATGACAACCGCCTTGTCAGCGGTAAATGTCCTATCCACAGGCTAGGCAAACAAAAGCCAACCGAGCACCCTCCGACAAGGGTCTTGTTTTGCGCCGTTACATGTCACGGAAACTTTTGGCTCATTTGCCCGCATCTGGGGGAAAACTTTTAACAAAACATAAAAACAATTACAGACAGGCACTGTAAAATTAATGTTTTAGTTTTCCAGTTAGTTTTCTTTGTAATTTTTTTTGGCATCAGGCCTACTCTGGGACCTTAAGTTGCCAGAAAAAAAAGCAACTGTGAAATATTATTATTTCACAGTTTTTAATTGCTATATGACAGTGTCAAATGTCTATATCTGAATGCCACTAGAGCTATAAAGGGATGGGCTGGAATAAACAGCAATCATAATAAATAGTTAACAGAATTTCGGAGATGAACAAAGAGTTTCCAGCAATCTGATTGGTTGAGTGGTTTCTTATAGAAATAATAGCATGATTTTATATTCACCGCACTAGCTCGTGAATATAAAGCAAAACAAAACGACAGGACTTCCGCAGGCACTCGTGACTGTTAAAACAGAAATAAACTGTGTCGTTAATCAATAATAGATAAAGTTGTTAGCTTTGAAGTTTTGGAGACAATTGTTTGTCTCAGATGTACACCGGCACCTTGCCATTGGCAAATAACTGTTAAACATAATTAAAGTTAAAGTGCATACATGCCAACTCTCCCGGATTATCCGGGAGTCTCCCGGATACGGAACGAATCTCCCGGTCTCCCGTACGGGTCATTAAATCTCCCGGATAAAAACGACTCTGAACCTTTCATAGGCGTTTCTCCATTCTAGACTCAAATTGCATCCCCAATTTTAAAATAGATCGATTTTTTCAAACTCGTTTCAATGTTTCTTAATGCATTTCTTCATCTCTGAGTTTCAAACACACGTTAATAGAACTA
>OX421446.1:20966917-20981917 GCA_949126865.1 Montipora capitata
AGCTTTGTCACAATCATGCAAACAGGGACTCCTATTTTTGACAGATTTGCCTGTTATGGTTATAACTTAAGCTACATGTACATTAATTATCAGTTGACATACAGTGATAGTAGTGCACTTCCTATAATTTCAGACTTTCCTTATGTTATATCAATGTTAGCTGCCTTTGATTCTTTGCTCATGGATAATTATCATGCATATATTTTAACACTTGAACTTTACTGTCTGCCTAATGAGAGGTGTAAAATTTTTTACTCTCGTGGCAGAGATTTATTAGGTATGGGACCCATTTGCAACATGTACTTCAATTGAAATACTGGTAGATTCATATAATGAATTTGGTACAACATTTTCAGAATAATTTATATGTGCACAAACATCTGTTACTTATGAGATTAAAATATGTTAACATTATTAAAATGTAAAGCAACAGTGGAAGCATTGTTCATTCATTATTCGTCGAAACCAAAGGAGCACTTAAATGATATTTATCTTTGTTCTTGCAAAGAATGTTCTGCTGTGTCATTTTATTCATTTTGTTTTTCCACCTCAAACGTCTTGTAACTATTGCACCTCTCAAACAGTTGATAGTATCATTGAGAATGGAAGAGCAATTTATCAGAAATGTTACTCCAGCAAAATATGTTTTTATTTCTGATTTTCTAAAGAAATTAGACGTAGGCTGCAGACCGTGTAAAAGTTATTCATAGAGCAAGATGTCAGGGAAATTTATCTTGTAATGTGGTTCCCAGTAAACAACAGCTTAAAACTGCCATTTTGGATAATAAGGAAAGCAGCACAGGCTTTTTGATGTGAATTTCTAGCTACTGCATTAGTTTTGTTTTCCAGTGGTATGCAAAGCAAAAGATGAGTTACCATGTTTTTGTATACAATGGTTCTGAACCAAAAAATGTAACAAAAGTATTTTCAGATGTAGTCTGTTATTGATCTCTTTTGTTCTATTATTCAAAGTAAATTTAATTGTTTTGAAACAAACTATGAGGTTGCATTTCTTATTTTTTTATTTATTTTATATTTTTTTCAGGAGAGTTGACCTTTTTTTTTTTTGTTTTAAATATACCAGTGAACAGAAATAGAGTGTACAGTAAATTACAGGTATATGGCAGCTAAATATAACATGTCTGAAAAGTGCATTGATATCTTATATTACGGTAAGGCGGAACTGTTACAAGTATATTTACTAAAACGTATATCTATTTGTTTGATTGTCGCTCAATGTGGAGGGGAAAAGGGATACTGCGAGACTAACTTTTCTGTCTTACTTTACTTTAAAAGTTCTGTGAAAGGATCCCATTTCTTATTCTCCTTGGTGTAGGTGTACGATTCGATCCTATATTGAAAAGACAGTAGGGGAAGAAAACCTTTAATGTTTGGAGGGGTTTCCCTCATTTTACAGCACCAAATGAAGAACTTGGCAATTAGGAAACAGAAATTGATTAAAACATTATGACGTGAAGAGCTTTCTGGTTTCAATCCTAATAAGACAGTCATACTCTTTTGGTAAATATCTGGTATGATGGCTTTCTCTTTCAACCACAGTAATAAATCATCCCAAAAACAAGACAACTTTTTACAATTCCAGAAGAGATGACAAAGGTCTTCAGGGAAATCGCCGCAAAAGGTACAGTTAGAATTATTCTTAAGGCCAATTTTTGTCAAAAAACAATTCGTCGGTAATATTCTATGTAAGAACCTATAATGAAAGTTAGACAATTTAGTGCTCTTGGTGCAGCGAAAAGCTATTTTATAGGCGTTTCTCCAGTCAGGTTTATGGCAATTTTCAGATTCACGATTCACAGTTTGCGTCCCATTTTATTTGGCTTTTTTCAGGGTTATTAGCTTTCATAGATGTGAGCTTTTTATAAACCAGTTTGTTGGCCTTTCGTCTTTTAATAAAAGAACTATAGAAATCCTTGTGTCTTGTTTCACTTGCTTCTTTTGTCACAGGGGTTCTAATAGACCGAACTGAAGATACGAGTCCAAAGAAGGTTAATGGTTGTATTTGTATGTTGTAGATATTCGATACCTCGGCTAAAGAGAAAAACTTGTTGTAGTCCCTCATTATGTGTTTAACCTTAGAAATGCCTTTCAAAAATAGCTTTTTGTAAAAAATAGGTTTGTTCCCTACTTTAATTAATGAGTTGTGCCATAGAGGTTGTTCCAAAAACTGATTCTGCGATTTGACTGACCCTTCGAAATTAACTTCTGCCCAAATACTCAGAATTTCTCGGATTAGGGTGTTGTTTACATCAGTTATCTCCATAGTATCCTTTTTATTGAGGTTACCACTGACAAGAAGCTTTCCACCATATTTCTCGAGTTCTTCCCCAAAGAAGAGTTTCCATTTTCCCATATTTTCCGCATCAAGATACTTTTTTACCCAAGCTAATTTAAGGGATTTATTGTACGAGAAGATGTCCATCATTTTGAGCCCCCCTTTATCATAACTGTTAATCAATACACTACGTTTAATCTTATCTCCTTTGTTATTCCATAAAAAATCATGAAATATTAATTTTGATTTATCTCTTTGAGAAATCTTTCGTCATTTTCCAATGGTGCTAATATATAGGGTAAATGTGAAGCAGCTAAACTCTTAAGAACAACAATTTTTCCTATCAGTGTTAATCGTCTAAGTTTCCAGCTATTTAAAACAATTCGAATTTTTTCCAATTTTTCATCATAATTGGTTCTCAAGGTGATGTTGGGATCTGTAGAGAGCCAGACACCCAAAAATTTAACTTTACTTTCGTTCCATTGGATATTTTTTTCTGGGAGGAGATTTTCTTCTTTACCTACACAAGAACCGATCCACAATGCTTCAGTTTTTTTATAATTAATTCTAAGGCCGGAAGCGAGACTAAAACTCTCAAGTAGGTGAAAGGTAGCTGTCAAGGATTCTTTCATTCCATCAAGAATAAAGGTAGTATCATCAGCGTATTGGCTTAGTTTTATCTCTTGATTATTCACACAAATTCCCTTGATTATATTATTCTTTCTGACTGCCTTTGCTAATATTTCGGCCGATAAAATAAAAAGATAGGGAGAAAGAGGACAGCCTTGCCTGACCCCTCTTTGAAGTTTAAAGGTATTGCTTGCCCAACCATTGTTCAAAACGCAGCTCTCTATATCTGTGTAGAAAAGCTTGATCCAATGAATAAAAGATGGGCCAAAACCAAAATTTTCTAAAGTTCTGATAATAAAGGTCCAATCCAAGGAATCAAAGGCTTTTTCAAAATCAACAAACAGTAAGAGGCCTGGGATGTTTTTTGAGGAAGCATATTTAATGATGCTGTCAATTAAAAGTATGTTTTCCCCTATAAAGCGACCTTTAATAAAACCTGTTTGGTCGTTGTCAATTAGCTTAGGGATCACATTCTTTAGCCTATTTGCAATGGCTTTCGTAGCTATCTTAGGGGGTGTTTACATGTAAAATCTCATACCGGTACGAGTTTCATTCTGGTACGAGTTGTCAATTTCATACTGCGTTTACATGGACGACACAAATATTGACACAGAGATGACGCATCGAGTACCGGACGCCATCTTGACGAATATTTAGAAATACAACCCATGCGTCAATAGTCCCAGTCCACCACGACTTGACGACTCGTACCGGAATGGGAGTCAATGTAGCGTTTACATGATACCGGTATAACTTTTCATACCGTTATGAGAATTTCGATCCGGTACAACTACCGGGATGAACTCATACCGGTATGAGTTGTACTGGTATGAGATTTTTCACCGGTATCATGTAAACAAATACAGAGCGATAAGTAAGAACCGGCATGAACTCGTACCAGAATGAAACTCGTACCGGTATCATGTAAACACCCCCTTATAATCACAGTTTAAAAGAGTTAACGGCCTCCAATTTTTTATCAAATGTGGATCTGCATCTTTCTTAGGAATTAGCTTAATGATTCCACGTTTTTGAGTAATGGAGAGATTACCTGTCTCATATGCATGATTTAGTGCCTTTAACAAAGGTCCGGCTATTTCGTTCCAAAAAGTGCTATAGAACTCTGCCGGGAGGCCGTCACTACCAGGGGATTTGTCTGAATGCATGTCTTTAAGCACTTCAAAACATTCTTGTTTAGTCAGCAGCCCTTCACAGTGACAAACTTCGCTTTGGTCTAACCTAGAAGTATTTACATTTTCAAAATAGTCATTTTCTGTCATTGGAAGGAGCGGAGACCGATACAAATCCCAATAAAAGACCTCAGCAGTAGAAAGGATGTCTTTATCGGAAGTGATGTAAGTGTTGTCCCTCGTCTTAAGCTGACTTATAGTACTAGGTTTAAAGTGACGTTTTTCAAGATTTAAGAAGTATTGTGTGTTCTTTTCTCCTTCATTGTACCATTTAGCTTTACATCTTAGGATAGCTCCTTTGGTGCGCATTTTAACGATTTCCTCTAATTCTAGTTTTGAAGCTTCAAGATTTTCAAGTATGGACTCTTTACGTTGTTGTTCTAAGTTCAAGGATTCCAGCTCTCTTTCCAATCGGGATATTGTATTCTCAAGGATAGCTTGTTTATTGGAAGTTTTACGTTTTTTTCCGCAGCAAACTTAAGAGATTTTTCGCGTACTTTTAATTTAATCATATTCCATAGTAGGGTCGGACTTACTGAGGCGTCATCCTTGTATTCCTCTTGAGTTTCACGAATAGTTTCCTTCATTAGATTTACGTAAATCTCTTCGTTCAAAAGAGATGTATTCAATTTCCAAAAGCCAGGACCTCTTTTGTTAGTATGGGAGGATATATTTAGAGATATCATGGAATGATCGGTCTGGAAGCCAGGTGTTATATCAGTACGAGTAACGTTACCCAAGATGCTTTGAGATACCAAGAAGAAATCAAGTCTACAGTGTACTTCAGGGTGCTTTTGGCGCCATGTGAATCTACTAATATCCAGGTTTAGAATCCGCCAGGCATCAACAAGATCCATATTTTCACAGAAATCGTTTACGACTTTTTTAGCGTTTCGATGAGTTCTTGCTAACCCTCCACTTTTGTCTTTTTCTATATCCAAAACCAAGTTGAAATCACCTCCAATAATTATTTCTTCGCATTGAAAATCCAAAAGGTGTGTAAACAAAGTGTTAAAAAAATTGGGATTATCATCATTTGGCGCGTATAAATTCACAAGAGTGATGTTTTTCCCGTTTTCCATCATATCGCAAAAAAAAAAACCGGCCTTCATTATCCATAAAAGTCTTCAAAACTTTTAGTTCAAAGTTATTGTTGAAAAGAATACATACTCCAGATTTTCTACTCGAAAAACAACAGAAAAGACTATGGTATCCCCACTCTGTCGACCATAAATCAGATGTTTCAGCAGAGCAATGAACTTCTTGTAACATGTAAATCAACATTTTTTTTGCACGAAGCCAGTTGAAAATTTCTCTTCTTTTGGTGCTATTCCCTAAGCCCCGCACATTGAGCGAAATTATTTTAATTTCATTGTCACTGAAAAAAAAGAATAAAACGTAATAACATTTGATGTTCCGCTTGTCTACTAGGTGTTAATAGCAGTTGGAGAAAATTAGCATAGATACCAAAATAACTTCCAGAGAGCCGCTTCGCTTTACGTGCAGAATTTAGTTGCCATGTTGAGAAAGCTAAGTAAAAAATAAGCCAGAAATTGGCGTTAGAGAAAACAGCGAATAGATTAGCCTTACAACAAAAGGGACAAAATAAGCTGATCAAGATAAAAAAAACTAAAGTACACACAAGAAAAAAAATAAAAACAAAGGTAATTAAAAAGACCATAATCGACCTGGAAAAACGAGTGGCAAAACTGATCTCAGCAGGCGGAGGAAGAGAAATGACTAATGGAACGAAATTATAGGTCTATCCCATAGAAGCTCTAAGGGCCCCGCTAAGAAGAAAGTTAAACGGTAATAAGGAAGTTATGTAAAACTCACCTTAGTAACAGGAGAAGCGGAAAAAAAACTAGTGAAAAGCAGGTTATTCATCAGTTATTTAAACTTATCTAAATCGGCCTCTTCGTAAATCTTGATGGCCTTAGTACCTTCAGATAAACGTAGAAAATTTTTCCGTCCATGGTCCAGACTCGATGGTAGGATTTATCCTTCTTTAAACTGAGAGTCTTTGCTAGGAGTTCCTTCCTTCTCGATGTGAGGTTCTCGTTAATGTACAAGGTATGCGAGGCCTCACCAGGAAAGAGGCTGCTGAGGTCAACCTCGCGTAGCTTGAAGCGAGCTTGATAAAATTCTTGTTTCTTGGTGTACGATGAGAAACGTACAATGATTGGCTTTACAGTCGGAGGCTTTTTGTAAAGACGATGCACAATGTCGATATCTTGGCTGCGTATATTGACATTTAATTTACCCGCTATAGAACTGATGATATCTTTTAAATTTTCATCCTGTTGTTCAGGGAAACCATGAATCTCAACATTATATTTTCTAGTGTACTGCTCCAAAGAGTCTTGATTCACTTCAAGGTCGTGAAAACTTTTGTCCAGTTTACTGATGGCGCTTTTGTGCTGCGCTAAGTCCTCCTTGTACTTCTTTACTGAAGCAGCGATTTGATCGACTGCTGTCTTTAGAGCAGACATATTCGAATCGTTGAAATGTACTGCAGCCTTCAGGTCTTCCACATCTTTACGTAGGGCCAGGTTTTCGGTAAGTATCTTGCTCAGATCTGACTTGATGTCTAGTAACATTTTCCACATATCATCGTGAGTTTTATTCCATTGCTCTACCGACATTTCTTCGTTGGGTTGTTTCGCAGCAGGAGAAGAGTTCTGGCTTGACGGGCTAAGTACTCAGTTCACTTCGTTGCAGACGGCGATTTCCACATGTCATTTTACGCTTTAAAAAGTTTCTTGGGGGCCCTTTTGAGGATTCTATTTGGGAACATTCATTCCTTAGGAGAAAAAGTGGACCGCCATGTTTGACCACCAGTCCCAGGCCAGGTTGCATTTCTTACATGTTTATGTGAATTATCAAATATAGAAAGGAAACAAATAAGAAGAAAGCATAAATCTACTTCAGAAATTGCAGCAAACTGGAAGTAGGAGGAGAGAAATTTACAGCCCAGTGGACCCAGAGAAAAAACAAGAACTTCCTTCAAATTGTTTTGAAAAGTACAGGTCTATGGACCCATCGAAAAAAACAGACTCTTTCAAATAAAGATGAAAAGTATAGGTCAATGAACTCACACGATAAAGAGCAACTTCTCTCAAATAGATTCTTGTGACACCTATATACCTCTTTTTGTGGTGTACAATAAAGTTATTATTATTACTATTATTATTATTATTATAATTATTATTATTATTAAACTGTCAGCAAAAGTACAAATAACCTGGCAGCGCATGAGTATAGGCTATTTAGACCCTCTTGTTTTTTGAAGTATTATAGCCAGGTCAGTTGTCCTGTTAGCGTGCTTCCAAAGGGGTTACATATTTAAAATGTTTGAGGGACAATCATTTGAAAAGGGGACGATTTATAAACAAGACAGCTAATATCTTACGTAAGGATTCAAAATTGGTGAAACTTTCAAGAAAACAATAGCGTTAACAATAGACGTCATTTGGGACTGTGACGCTTTGTTCTTTCTTTTAGAGGTTTTTTTTCAAAGTCTATATGGACTTAAAAAAAGCCGGTCGAACTTCTGTCTGAAATACGGAAAATCGAACAGTTTTTCCTGCAATTTCGGCACTTTTCCTGCAATTTTACCCATTTTTCAGTTTTAGAATAAGCGCAAGAAGTGGAGTTTCAAGCAATCGTTGTAATAGGGTTCAGATTCGCAAACATAACAAACAAACAAACAAACAAACAAACAAAAAAACAAATAAAAGTACTGTCATAAGAAATTTAATGGCTACCTGCTCTTTTTATCGTGAAATTGTTCTTCCTGACTGCTTAAAAATTCGCTGAGACACTGCAAAGTGTATATTTTCTTCCTTTCCTGTATTCAGGATCACGAACGGTGCATTTAGTGGGATTTTGTGATTTATCGCTCTTTGTAGAGATCGGTAATATGCTCAATGATACTTCCAAGTAAATAACTTTGGTAGAGATCCATGGATGTTCCCGTACGAGGCATACTTCGTTTCACTCCCCATCATGTCTTTTCAATGCCCTGCTGTGGGCTCGTTTGTCTTGGTCGACAAAGTTTAGGCGATGGTTAACTGTGAGATGATGTTAGCCCTGTCTTGTAGGCAGTTGCAAACTTTCTGGCCTCAGGTAGCTAGGGCTAACATTTTTTCATGCAAAGCATCTTGTACAAGTTGTAGCCTTTCTCATCCTTTTCAATGTCATCCAGAGTTGGCTCTAAGCAATCGTTTGTTGATGTGAACTGTTTTTCCCATTCTTTGAAACTTTGCTACTTGCGAGTGCTTTCCAAGAACTTGTGTCTGCACATGAGCTAAATGTGTTTTGTAGTCTTCCTGAAGAACCTTACTATTGGGGCTGTTTCGAAGCTTGTTTCTGTACTTACATTCTTAGCCATAGCAGAGGACAAGGAAGATGTGGACAAATTTTGTCCTGGCATGTACTAAAACCAGGAAGACCGGAACACCCCGGAACACCGGATCACTCTGGAACACCCTGGAAGTAACCCAAAACCCTCAATTTGGCTAACCCTAGGCCTAAAAACCAACTTAAGGCCTAGCTAGGGCTAGGGTTAGCCAAATAATGAGGGTTTTGGGTTACTTCCAGGGTGTTCCAGAGTGTTACGGTGTTCCTGGTTTTAGTACATGCTTTTTGTCCTTCACCACAGTGGTTGGTCTCATGGGCTTCTGCTGTTGGAGGCTCTTTAAGTACGGTGCCTACTATTGTTATTGCGCATACGTTCTGCGCATCTCCAGATACTCGGATTTCCTATTGGTGATGCTTACTAATGCAGGGATATTTTTGCGCGGTTTAAAACTATGCAGAGAAAGTAGATCTTAGTAAGTGCTCTTGGTATCCAAAAAGAAAATTGGGGGTAGCCACGCATTCTTTAGAGATAATTGAGCTTTAATTTCAGAAAGAACGCCATACATTGCTTTGTATATACAAATATTGTTCATGAATTATCTTTGAAAAATGCGTGGTTACCCCCAATTTTCTTTTTGGATTTCAATAACACTTGGGAAGATCTACCTTTCCTGCATAATCATAAATCGGGGCAAAAATACTTTTGAATTAGTAGGCACCGTCCTTAAGCTGTGCTGTCCTGTCCTCGGTGCTATCCTCTGTCATAGCTTCCTCTTTTAACTGCTCTTCCAACTTCTGATCATCCTGGTCTAAAAGGCATTCCCCCACTTGTTCAACAGCAACTAAAGTTCCCTCTTCTTCATCATGACTATCTTCTTCTGCATAATCTTTGCTTCTGTTCTCAATTTCATTACAATCATCATGATCATTTTCGCCCTCATTATCATTGTCAACATCATCATCATCATCTTGTAAGAAGCCAGTGTGAATGATTTGGTTGAGGTTACCACTTTCATCAAACACTCTGATACAGGTAGTATGATGGGGGTATTTTAACCCCTGCTGATGCCACACACTTGTCTTGCAAGTGTGTGATTGCAAAAATGGTGTATAGGCGAGAGAGTGTCAGCTCCTGGTTGAGCTTCAACTGGTCTACGGACATCAAAAAATTCAATGCCACTCACAACATGGCTCTACCAACTTCCTTCACCACAGAAGAGGAAGTCGACAATTTTTTTCCAGGTGTGCTTGGTACGCATGTGGATACTTCAGGATTACTCTGTGTGGGATTATGGTGTTCTGTGCGGGAGGCAAGCAGCGTGCTAACTTCCTAAGTCTGGACTGTTGCTCTTTTAATGTGTCTCTTTGGTTATTCTCCTCTGCTGGCATCCTTATGATGCCAGGGGTTATTATCTCTCCAGGTCTTCTACTTGATGTTGATGTAGAGATGCTTGAAACTGTATTGAAGTGACGTAATTGTTTTTCAGTATTGGTTGACCTGCAGCAGATAATACGATGTTGGAGAAGAGCATGTGTAACAAAAGAGTGTAGGTATCGCCCATAAAACTTTTGCTCTGAGAGGATCTGAGGCTTCCCAATGACTTCTTCACATGCAATGGCATAGAGAAAGGTCTAATTGTGAAGTCTGAGGATGCTTCTTGGGCAGCGCTCCTCTGGTCTTGCATAAAGAATCCTGGATATTTCTGTCAAGGTATCCAGAAGGGTTTGTACTTTATCACTCACAAATCCTGCACATTAAACAGTCAAAACAATACATACAGTTACAAGTGGACAATCAACATCAACAGATTTGATAACCTGACCATGCTCAATTTAAGTACCTGATTTTCTTACATGGCTGCCTTATTTGTGAAGACTAAGACCAATCAGAGATGTCTCTAACTTTTAAATGGGGCTTGGGAATTAGGACTAGAGTAGCCACAGGTTAGTGTCATTCTTTCAGTGGGAAGTGGCAGTATTGGATGGCCCTGCTAATTCACAAAATTTTAAATTTATTTAAATGTATCACATCATTCTATTAAACTGTACATGCACATTGTAAATTATCCTTATGTTTCATATGAAACTTAATTTCTTGGGTACTCTAAATGCTTTTCTTAAATCTAAATCTGGCTAAAAGCATATTCCATAACTGTGCAAGATCAGCTGCAAGAACAATATGATAAATAGAGGATATTACATGGCCGTGCAGGGATACCAATTTTATCTTCGAGTGCTGCAAGTATCTCTGACGAGTGAGCGAAGCAAACGAGTGAGAGATATTTTCAGCACGAGAAAATAAAATTCATATCCCCAAGCGGCCATGTAATGTTCTGTTTATTATATAGATATTGATGAAATGTCTAGATTTAAAACAACTTGTTTTATTCATTTTCAAAATGATGAAAAGGTGGTCACCAACTGCTAAACCACGCATGTTGTGTAACATAAGTTATGAAAAACGAATCATGATAATGTCAAATTTTGCAATAAAAATGTTAATGTAGTAGAGAAGAATTATAGCACAAAAGTATCTTAAAAAGCTCCCGTTTTATTGGGTAATCATGTTGGTCACCATGACAACAGCTATATCCTCACTTGATAAAAATAATATGTTCACTGCGGGCGGTGAAGATATGATTTTTTAGTAAAAGGAGAAATCCTGGTATTTCATCAATATCTATATAATAATATAAAATTATTGCCTTTTTGTAAAAGAAAAAATTGAGATCCTTAAATGTTACCTTTTAGTTGTTTAGCAAGCACTATAGACATCTCTCGGTAGTCTGAGCCACGAAGTTGGTCTTTTGTTCCTGCCACTACATGTAACTCGACTGCTTTTCAAATAATGCCTTCTCTTCATCAGGAAGGTCAGCAACTATTTCAGTGACAACATTAGAAATGTGTTCTTTGATGTTGTGCAATGGCTCTGTAGGCAGGACTTCATACATGCCTAAAAAAAACAGCAATAATAAAAACAAATACAGGTAAGAGATTGACTATCTTCAATTCAGACAAGTATTTGTAGTATTTATAGTATTTGTAATTTTTAGTGATTCAATTTCATGCTCTTAAGCATGATGGGAATTTCTCATTAAGTTAATATGTATGGCTTTATTAATTTTAAATGAATGCATGGTTGTGTACCACAGTAACATCAAATTGTTACTTATGTTAACCCTTTTAATTCATTTTTACATATAAATTAAATGCAGGTAATAAAAAAAATATTATTTTTTAAAGATTCTGTACCTAAGTTCATATCTTCCATGCTCTTATCCTGCTCATTGATCAGCAATGCAGGCACTCTCTGTACACCCTTCAGCTGTTCCTTAAGGTTCTGCTGCAGATCTTTCTTTAATCCTTCATCATTCAATCCTCTTGCTAAACATTCTGCTCTCAGCTCTGCCACAGTCATGTTTTGGAAGAGCCTGATTCCTCCATTTCTTTTGTTTGTCCCAGCTGGTCCAGCCCGAACTATTTTAATGTAATCTGCTAAGGATAGATGTGGGGACCTTAATTTAAGCAGTATGTAAGGTCACGATATTTGCGTGAGTCTCCGCTATAGCCACTGCAGCCATTGTTGCCTCCCCGTTGCTCACCACTTTCAATTTGCTGCTCTGGCCCATCGCCATGGAAGAAGCGCATGATGTCTGTCACTGGGCATCCCTTACTTGTCAGCAGGTTGTTTTGCAGCTCGTCCAAACATTGGTGTCTTGTCTCAATGTAACCCAACTGCTCAACTTCTTTTCCACTGTACCTTGCAAGGATGTATATTTGGAGCTTTTCAACTAGTGTGGGAACATCAATGACACCATATCCCTTGTCTTTCGTTTCTGCAGCTGTATAAAAAAAAAAGGCTGGATCATACACACACTGACTGAGATATCAGAGGTGGCCATGGTTCAATGTTGAACCATCGCCCCATACCATCAAGTGTCTGGTTCTCTCAAACCTCATCAGCCGTTCCTTTCTCTGCTCTGGAGTGTTTCCCAGATGGTTCTCATCATCCCCTAACACTTTCAGCCGTTCCCTTATGCTCATCGCTCATTTGCTCATACTCCTGGTTGGTGTCCTCTCACTATCCCAAGCTGTTCACACCTCTCCAGTTCCCTTTTGCTGATTTCTGCTAAAGGTATTTTCCTTCCAGAAACGGTGAAAAGTTCTTCCTTTAAAGTGCCATCACTGTTTAGGATTAGTTTCCTGTACTGCTTGGGCACCACCAACTCACCAATTGTATACTCTCCTGCCTCACGTTTGACCTAAAATAAACGAGAAAACAAATTAAATTTAAACATAAATAACTTATATTTGGTAGCAACTTTATTCTCTGGGGGGAGGGGCTTCTCTTAGTACATGACTGTATACTATAGTTAAATAATTCAATCCCTGAATTTAATTTTTTTTTAATTTTAAATCTTCAATTTTGGTAATGGTATTGACTTTTTATACATATCTTATTCAATGATCTTTGTGTTTAAAAATGGGTGACTTACCTTGAGTGTTTCTTTGATTTCTCTGGTTGTTCTAGGTGTTGGAACAGTGATCTCTCCTCCAAGCATTTTATTTAGCCTTCGTCTCGGCTTTGCTGGCCTTTTGCGGAACTGCTGATAGCACTGCAGGTTCACCCCCTGTTCTATCAGGTACTCTTTGACAATCATGTTACCCAGTTTTTTTATCTCCAAGACCATGTCGCCTTGCCAAGTCTGAATAATTGATCTATGAAAAAAAAATATAAATATAATCCTTCCTGTTTAGCTTTGAGGCCGAACAATGTAATAATAGAAGTTTTAAAACCATGCCATGTGGTATGCTCAGCTGAAATTGGGGAGGGGCTTGTGAATAAGAACTTCTAAAGTTATTAGCTTTTGAGGGCCCTCAAGGAATTTTTCATGAGAAAATTATTGTAGTGTAGGTTGTAGAAATAAAGCATCTTTGAACTTCTCACAGGGGTAGGGTATGTGTACGCATGCACATAAATGTGTGTATGCAGGGAAAAGGGTGGGGTTGGCTGCAACCCCCTCAACCCAGGCCTCCCATAGGTGTACTCTTGAATCTGATGCTTTTACCTAGAGTTAGATACTGTTATTTGAAAAAATACACTCACCGTTTCACCATCTTCCATATTTTGTACTTCTTGTGGGAGGTTTTCCCTCTCAAAGTGGACTGAAGCTGGTGATGATGAATGGCACTCGGGTTTTCTTTCTCTAAGGTTTTCCTGGTTCTTACGTTTCTGAGCCCTCAGTGGATGATTCAAAGTGGAGAGATTGCCTTTGTCTCAACCTCTGGGTGAACGACTGCCTTGTTCCCAGCATCACATCACAGTCTCTCTTAGCCCACTGATCCTGAATTTAATTTTTTTCTTGGCGAGCTTTAATTTCTCTCGACGTTCATGTTTTTTTTTCCATCGCATCTTTTTTTTTCTGAAGGTTAAGTTGCCTTACTTTCGTTTGTGCTTAAGCTGTTTGGAATAAATGTGTTTGACAGCAGATTTTATGGCTGTTTCGTTTGGTTTAAGTTTGCTTTGTGCCTTCAAACCACTTTACGAACAATATCTTGCACAATTTTTTGAGGCTTAACAGTATCTCCATTAGGAAAGAGAGTATGGATGGCGAAATAATGAACTTGGCAACCCCCACAATTTGAAAATGTATGCTGCTTTTTCTTTCCAGTTTGCAGCCGAAAATGTGTTTATGTACTGTGATCGGCTTTTGGAATTCATCTTCCGGAAAGAGCTGTAAACTGCTTTAGACTTTTTGATATAAGTCGAGCTTTCGACGGCAAAGATGTCTCGGCTTTCCTCTTCGAAGATTCCAAGGTAGTTCTTCCATCTCTCACCTGGGTCAGTCTCAATCGAACTGCTTCCAACTTTATGCCAGCTCTCCTTTACAGCAACTCTTGCAAATCCACAATTAAACACAACGACATGACTGATCCACACGACTGCACTGGCGCTATGACTCGTTTTACTGCAAATGTTGTTAACGATCGCGAAGTATTTCGTGAAGAGTTTCTGAAGATATCGTTCTGGGTATGCCGCTCTATTTTTCGACTTTGACGCAAAAATGTTACACATGTAATTTTTTCTTGTTATATGATACGATTTTAGGGTAGAATAACAGATGTCATTATTTGTTAAGCCTTTTTATCGAATCAAAGAGAAGGGAAGCTGGTAAATAAATCTTAGTTTTATTACTTTGAAGTTGATCTGTCGGTCAACGAAACGTATAAAATTAACGTAAGAAAAACCAAAAAAGGGAAAAATTCCATCGTAATCATACCAAGTTTCCCGTCTTCAATCTTAAAATGAGCTGGTTGGGATTTCGTAATGTTTAAGCCTTCAAATGACCTCTTTCGATTTCTTGAAGTCACCTTTCTGTCCTCCATATTGGAACTTTGCGCCCTTGCCACATGAACGTTTACTGAAATTCCCATTGGCTTACTCTGAGCGATATTTTTCAAATAAATGCAAACTTAGAATGTTGATTTTCTTCACCACGGTTGGAACCACGAGTGCAACTA
>OX421446.1:20984417-20989417 GCA_949126865.1 Montipora capitata
CCTATTCAAAACGTTTTGAGCAGGAATACTGAAGTCGGCTGAAAAAAAATTTAAGGGATAAATAATACTGGTGGATCATTTAGATCCATCATTTGCAATTCATCATGAGTTTGACGGTGGTCACTTAAGAAAATAAACATGTAGGGAATTCTGACATAGTCACTAACTTGATCATCCAAACTGGGTAAAGAGAAAACAACAAAAAGTGACGCAAAATTCATCAGAACTGGTTCATCACAAATAAATTACTTGCTCGTGTTATTAAGAAATGAGTAACAGTGAGCAACTTACCAAAACGGATGCTAATCAATGCGAGGTCCTGGACGACAAGAAATGACTCTGCAAAATTTGATGATTTAATGTGGTTATCCATGTATTATCGAATATTCTAGAAAAACTTTTAACTTTCATAACAAAATTCCCTTATGCCTAGTATGCATTAAAAATGTAGAACTGGAGCGGAAAGCTGAAAAGTTCTCAAGAGAACTAACAAATGGAGCAGCAAGGAGAAGTCAATTCATACTCGAGCAAACTGCGCAACTGATCAGTGAAGCAGTCCAATTTGAACACTGATCGAGGTGAGATGACTGTTCCATTGCTTCGAAAAACTCAAGTAATGGTTTCTTTCGGCGAGGTTCAAAGTCGTAATGAGAACGGGTACATTATACGAGGCTCCGATCTTGCTTAGCTTTAAGTAAGACTGTAAAGCGAGTAGACATTAAGGGTTTGTTATGGCTAAAACTGATTGAATGCATTCTTCATCGTCATTTGCTTTGTGACACCCTCAATTTTGAATCTAAGCGGATTCAAAAACTAAAAACCCTCTCTGTTCAGAAACAATTCAAGATACATCATTTACTTACTTTCTCGATGTGCAAGAAAAGAATGGAGGGCAGTATATACATTGTAGTTCGATCACACAAGAAACAAATAATTTAGCACCGTGACCCCTCAAGCTAATTGTTACTTATTACCTTGCAACGACAGACAAATATCTGATTACACCCAGCAAGCTAATATTACCAAATACCTTGCAATGTTCCTCTTTAAAACCTTGTGAGCAGGAATAATGAATCCGGCTGAACAAAAAATTAAGGGATAAATAATACTGGTGGATCATTTGGGTGCGTCATTCGCAACTGATCATGAGTGACGGTGATCATGATCACTTTATAAAATAAACATATCAGGAATTCTGACTTAGTCAGTAACTTGATCCGAACTGAGTAAAGAGAAAACAACAAAAAGTAACGCAAAATTCGTCAGAACTGGTTTATCACACATAAATTATTATTTGTTCGTGTTATTAAGAAATGAGTAACAGTCAGGTCCTCGACAACAAGAAATGACTCTGCAAAATTTGATGATTTAATGTGGTTATCCATTTTAACTTTCATAACACAAATCATTTATGCCTAGTATGCAAAAAGAGTGGAACTGAAGCGGAAAGCTGAAAAGTTCTCAAGAGAACGGATCGAGGTGAGATGTCTGTTCATCATTGCTCGGAACAACTCAAAAAATACATGGTTTCGCTCGGCAAGGGTCAAAGTTGTAATGAGAACGCATACATTATACATTATACGAGGCTCTGGTCTTGCTTAGCTTTATGTAAGACTTTAAAGCGAGTAGACATAAAGAGTTTGTCATGGCTAAAACTGATTGAATGCTTTCTCAATCGTCATTTTGCTTTGTGGCACCCTCAAGTTTGAATCGAAGCGGATCAAAACCTTCTCTGTTCAGGAATAATTCAAGATACATATCATTTACTTACTTTCTCAGAATGGTGGGCAGTTTATGGTGCCATTACACAAGAAACAAATAATTTATTACACCCTCAAGCTAATGTTACTTATTACCTTGATATGTTCCTCGAGTCGTTTTAAATGAATTAATGGGTAAGCAATATTGGTTAATTGTTTGCGTGCGCGGTGCGTGCGTGCGTTCGTGACAACCAGCCAAGCTTCTGAATGATCGTGATCGCTCAGAAAATAAACAGTTAAGTTATGCATAAAAGGAATGTGTGCCGACATAGTTACTGACTTTAGTAGGAAGTTTATTACGCATGCATTACTTGTTCTTACTATTAAACAATGAGACTTTAATTTAAAGCAGGCTGATCAGACATATTATGTGATCACAATGTACAACTAATTAAAGAACAGAAAGCAGTATAGTTCAATCAAACAACAAAAAAATAATCAATTAGGAGTGTCCCATTACCTGGCAAAGTCTTCGTTGGAACGTGTTGAGCAGGAACAAGGAACCCAGCTACAAGTAAATTAATGGGTAATCAATGTGAGTGAATTGTTTGCGTGCGTGCGTCAGTTACAACTGAATGACCGTGACCGCTACAAAATAAATGTAAAAACAATACCGACATACACGCATGATGGAAATGTGTAATGGGCCCGAGGGAAGGAGTTGATACAACAGAAGTTGCGTTGACAACGGGCAACGGGGGTAGGACAACTTTAAAATCAGAGTCCTGGGCAGGAATCAAACCTACGACCACAGGCAGACAACGCTAAGGATGCGAGAGCGCGTGACGTCACGCTATTTTGAGACAGTCAACTAATCGAGGAAAATGTTCCATAAAAACTTCAAATCGCGTTGTTTCTTTTCGAAAACTCATTTTATGGACAGCTAGATAAATAAAGTTCACTCAGCTACTATTTTCTACGGTAGACTCGCAGCTCTAACAAGGTGGTTCCTGATTGGTTTTATTGTATCTTCTGTGTATCGGTGGTAACCAATCAGAGATGAATAGAATGCTACAAATGTCACACTTCGTTCCTGCTTCGTCACGCGGAAGAACCACATATCGTACATTGTTGTAAATTACACGTCAAGGATTCGTGAATTTCAGTTTTTTTATTCAAGGTTTGGTTGGTCAGTTAGGCAAGGGTTCGTGTGTCTGGTGCAGCCGAAGCGAAAGTTGCAAGACTTAGGTTTCGCGGAAGACTACGGAAGCGAAGTTGATGTGAAGGTGAGGTGAAAGCATTTGTGATTAATTTGTTTTTTTCTTTGGACTATCTTTCACGTTGTTCAAATTAGTATAAAACGTTGGACCAACTACAGAATTGAGGGCCACTTTTGAAGCACTTATACGCTAGTGACTTGGCGGCACGACTCGCAATCGGTCCCACTGTTTGAAGAACAAGAGGCTACAAGTAGCCTATACTCGGGCCTGCAAAAGTACAGTGAGTGGTGTATGGTTAATTTAGCGCTAAAGAAAAGAACAGAGAGAAGTTTGTCCTTCTCACATCGGCCTTACATTGCGATTCTCATGATGTTCGACTGTGTATGTAGTGAATACCCGGACCCAGATTATCTTCGTTACAGGTGGTGACAATGACCACTGGACCATGGAAACGAGGTAAAAATAGTGTATTTATGCCAGATAAAGGAAACGCTAATTGAACGGCTTAAGATGAAACGAAATGACTCGTCGAAACATCTTTTGCAGAAAAAAATGAAAGAGAAACGAAGGTGAGATGTGAAAACATCTTTCCAAGATGACCAAACTTTCGTGCAGTGGTGCACGTAAAGGTCACTTTGTCACGTGAGAGACACGTGAAGATGTGCACTATATCTCGACACTTGAAAATACTTCCAGAAGTGCAAAAGTTCCTTGAGGCCATGCCAAATGAATCCATAGCACGAGAATCAAATATTTAAAATATACCATTTGTTGTAATTTAAATACTCGCAGTAATATGCACCCAATTGTCAAAATAAATACGTTATTTGCCAGCTGGGAGGTCCGTATAGGGAAAAACTGTGACCGAGGCCATGAAATTGCTGCTTTTTCAAGAACGATGTCACAGTTTTTTGCTATACAGACCGACCCTTTGCTGGTAAATAACTTTTTTTTTCCTCTCCCCCATCCTCTCTGAAATCACTTGTTTTAATTGTTGACTCGCACCGCGCTTGATAGTGAATGCAGTATTAAAGCGACTTACAAACTGAACGTTTCAAGAGAAATTCCATTTCCAAACCTCTTGTCTAGTGAAAAATAACCTCTGTATGTAAACGGAGTCGGTGTAAAAAAAATGGAAATTTAAGGTCATCAAAACAAGCTCACGCAATTAAGGCTAGGTTTCCGCCTGCCGTGAGCAGGCCGGATGAGAAAATTCCACCCGCTCCCGGAACCAATCAGATTGCAGGATTTGTTGAATTCCGCCCACTCACGCATTGAGAAAAAAATAAAAGAATTATAATTCTCTGTGACCAAATTTTGGAAAGTACCTATCAAAGACATACAGTAAGCAAAATCTATTGTGCAACTTCCAAGTACATTACCAGTATGACTTCGGCTGTATTGAATCTGAAAAGTTGTGTTGAACGCTATGACTTCTGCAGGTAATTCTGTTAACACGAAATATGTTTGTCTCGACAAGCTTGATAAGGCAGTGTATAGATCACTTCCTACATTTACAACTGATAATTACGGGGAAGTAATTAATTTCCTATCATAATTATAATTATATAATGGCACATAGTGACATAGTTGCACATTCACTACCAGCATTTGAGCCATACACTAAAACATCACCTTGACAGTTGTTTTACTAGGATCAATAGGATGTGAACCAGGATTTTTCTAGGTTATGTCCCTGCAAAGGTTGAACTTATCGGTACCAGCAATACGCCATGCGGTGGACTAGACTTTTAACAAGAAACTATTTCAAAAAACAAAAAGTAGTGTTTCGTTTCCGGAATGGAATACTATAGTGTGGGTCACTTGGCCTGTCATTCTTATTTCGCTTCGTGTATTGAAACTCTCAAGAAATAAAGATAGAAATGTGAACTCCAACTCTCTGAACGGTGTTCCTTGGTATCAACATGCATAATTAGCTTTTAAACGCACAACGCAAGGCCCAATAGAACGAGACAACAGACGTATTGGCGTTTTTTGAGGGGAAC
Organism: Montipora capitata; assembly: GCA_949126865.1. NCBI lineage: Eukaryota > Metazoa > Cnidaria > Anthozoa > Scleractinia > Acroporidae > Montipora > Montipora capitata. The sequence continues at coordinate 20,989,344 of OX421446.1, forward strand.
ACTGCCTTGCGGCTGGTTAGCCTATGCGACTTCCAGATTGCGTGACGTAGAACAACCTCACTTATCTCCCCAGC
>OX421446.1:20994417-21009417 GCA_949126865.1 Montipora capitata
ATACAACATTGCAATGACCACTTAAAACTGTTGAACTAGCTAAAAGAAATACAGCAATAGAAAAGAGAACCACAGATAAACACAAATGGACAAGATTGAAATGGATTGCATTTGGGTAATCTTGACAAAAGTCAGCTGGACATTTTTCAAGTTGATTGCAAATCGCCTGGATAAAGGTCGATTTTGCTTAGAATCATGTCGTTTGTGAATGTAACAATTTTATCAGCGAAGGAATTCCACATTAACATTTTCAAATTTTAAACTCATGATGAACCCAAGATTTGCCCTTAATAGCGTGACGTAGTATAATGTTTGATCAGAAGTTCACTTGTTACACAGCATTGTTTCAATTTTGCAATATACCCCTCTTTAAAAACTGTACTTCAATGTTATTTCAGATCAAAGCACAAGAGTGAATTTTTAGTTCTTGTCATCTCCAAAGCATTTCTTTCCACATTATATTCAAGTTTGCATTAATTTTTTAATAAATTGACAAAAATTGAAAGACAGACATTCAAGTTTTGCGATTCACCTATACTTGAGACACTATACGTCTCCACTTAAAAACTGTGTATTAAAATGTTTACAAGATCTGCCGATGCATCAGGCTTTAATCCCCTGCCCTGTCAATAGACCTTTTTACCTTTTATTATTTACAGAACATTGCCTTTTTTATTCCAATTCGAATCCTGGCTCGAAGTTTAGGTATCCTCATTACCGTATGTTCTATTGCTTATTAACTTAAGCTATTTAAATAAAGTCATTAATTTCTTTGAAGTTACCCACCCTTTCAAAGGCCCTTTTCCTTTTCGGTGTGTAGGTTCGGTAGGTTTTCTCACTTCCTGGTGACAAAACCTTGAAAATATTGAATTTTAGTAACTAAGTCAAATGTTGTTGAAGTGTTCTTACCCATTGAGGGTACCATGGCTAATCTTGCCCAACTAGCTATGTGTTCATAAAAATTGAATGCCATATAGCATTTGCCTAATTTATACCTTCAAAACCTCTGCTTGGGTTGGCCTTCTAGGGCTGTCTTGTTCCTTTGTAGGTTTCTGGTTGAATGCTGAAAGTAGCAAGTTTGTCAAGTGTGGTTTGAAATGCTTTGTAAAGCAGGTATTTCATTAATTATTGAGGTGTACCTTTGACTTTCATAGCGATTGTATCGGTTATATGTACAAGTTCTTGAAAATCGCAATCAGACGTAGTCTCGTCGACTTTTTCTGATGTGAGGTCTGGTAGTTTTGGTGCCTCGCACCCAGGTTGTTCTCGAATACCAGCCACTGTTGGGAAAAAACGTGTTGATCAGAACATTGGCGAAATTCTGAACCCTTAAGTGTATACAAATTATGTACATGTTCAGTATTGGCATTATGCTTTGCTCACTGCTTGCAGTTTGAGCACTCTTGTGACTCCACAATGCAATCCAACAATGTGTAACCGTACATCCTGTGCCCAAGTTCAGGAGTCACACACACATGTCCAATATACATGAACTGAGTCGGGTCGTCAATTGCTGTTGACGGCCCGACTCACCGGATGTCGGGTCGTGAATTTTAAAAAGGAAGTAAGATTTACTTCCGGAAGTCGAACTGCCTGAGGCAGCTTCAAATATTTCGACGAATCGTGACGATCCGATCAGGTCGTGACGACCCGTCATTTGAAAAGTCGACCCGACTTTTGGAAGTGTCAGGTGGTGAGAGAAAGAAAAACTTCGATGAACAAAGGAGGCTGTGCTGCTCAAAAATGTTGTATGCTTCGTTCTCAAAGAGTAGCGACTAAAATATCGATATACGCGTAGAAAATTATAAACATCGACCAGAATAGCATTCACAAATGTTGCGAATATGTGTCCTTGATACCCTGACAACATGCTGTTCAGAAACAGCAATAATGACTGACTGTAATAGCGCTCCGAAATGTTGAATGCTTCGTTCTTAAAGCGTCGCGAAATCGCCGGACACTTCCTCAAAACATATAGTGACTAAAATATCGATATACGCATAGAAAATTATAAACATCGTCCACAACAGCAATCACAAATGTTGCGAATGTGTCCTTAATACCCTGACAACACGCCGTTCAGAAACAGAAATAATGACTGACTGTAATAGCGCTCCGAAATGTTGAATGCCTCGTTCTTAAAGCGTAGCTATGGAAGTGTCAGGTGGTGAGAGAACGAAAAACTTCGATGAACAAAGGAGGCTGTGCTGCTCAAAAATGTTGTATGCTTCGTTCTCAAAGAGTAGCGTCTAACATATGGATATACGCATACACTGTAGAAAACTATAAAAATCGACCAGAATAGCATTCACAAATGTTGCGAATGTGTCCTTAATATCCTTATACCATGTTGTCCAGAAACAGCAATACTGATTGACTGTAATAGCGCTCCGAAATGTTGAATGCTTCTTTCTTAAAGCGTCGCGAAATCGCCGGACACTTCCTCAAAACATATAGTGACTAAAATATCGATATACGCATAGAAAATTATAAACATCGTCCACAATAGCACTCACAAGATGTTGCGAAATTGCCGTACACTTCCTCCAAATATCCAAGCGTAGCAAAAACCGCAGCAAGCTTCCTAAAAGCATCAAAAAATGGTGAATGGTTCGTTCGTTCGTAGCGAAATTAATACCCAGACAACATGCTGTTCAGAAACAGGGATAATGATCGTTCATAAATGCGAGGATCATAGCTTAACTTGAAAACAGTTACTGTTTATTAAAGAACGACAACTCCTATGATACTGCAACGAGAAAGTGGCTGCTAACACGGAAACAAAAATGCTGGGCAAATTCTTTCCCAACAACTCCATCCTTAATTCACACAGAAGCAATGATATTTGCAAAATCATTACTTCCTATCTGAGAACAAAGTGACGATTATAGCAGCATTTTTAGTTGCTTTCAGCTTAACAAAGTCACCAGCACCAACACGGTATCCTAATGACTTGCGGTTCTATCTTTAATTTGGAAAGTCAGACTTAAAATTCTACTACCTTACTCTATCATGTACGAATTCTAAGAGTTACGTTGAAAAAACCCCTTCCACACCAGCACTCATTAAAACACTTACGCCCAAAAAATGTACAAACAACGGCCCGCATTTTCCACCCCACGTCCGGCGTCAAGAAATTATGCATTCACGTTGCAGAAAATCCACAAATAAACCGTAAACCAGCACTATTGCTACAAAACAGACTGAACAGACAAAAGCAAATAAAGAACTTCAAAACTATTGCCCAGTATTAATCACCTAAACGCGTCGAAGTCGTTAACAGATTTAATCTCTTCATGAAAAACGGAATGCTGATCTGTTGGAAGAACGCAGCATAACAATTCATTTCATGAGTTTTACGTCGTTTAAATCAGTATACCCCAAACGGCAACCTCGCGTTGTCGCTGCATGCTTCACGGTCACACGTTTCATAAAAACCCCCAATAAAGTATATATTTTCTGGAAGCTTAGGAATTGTAGATTCCGATTATTAGTTGATTTAAGGCAAGAAATAAAAACCTTTCCTAAAAATAATAGCCCTCATTTTTCAAAAGTATATAGTTTCACAAGTTGAGTTCGTTTCCGGTCAGAATTTAACCGGAAACTACGTTTTCTTCACACCTTGATCTAAGAAACAAAATTTTGATTAATTGCCTGGTTTGTTTTGTTTGTTTTTTTTTTTCGCTGTTAAACTTTCAGTTTTTATAAGACACGCAGTAGCTTTTCTTAAATACTCATTACTTTCGAAGAAGGCAACAAATAAAAACTGCCCGACACGGGTTTTTTGCCACATTATCGGGCAACATTCTTGCCAAATTTCAGTGAAAAAGGATGAAAACTCGCTGTAAACGTGCACCTCATTCGATGTAATTTGCATTTGAGTGTTCCCTCGTCACGACCCGTCAACATTTTCAGCCGGCCTCACCGCCTCCAGTGTCTTCACAAATACACGTTTTTTTCTTAGTCTCTCACCACCTGACATTTCCAAAAGTCGGGTCGACTTTTCACATGACAGCTCGTCACGAACTAGACGGGTCGTCACGACCCGTCAACATTTTGAGCCGGCCTCACCGCCTCCAGTATCTTCACAAATACACGATTTTTTTCTAAGTCCTCACCACCTGACATTTCCAAAAGTCGGGTCGACTTTTCACATGACAGCTCGTCACGAACTAGACGGGTCGTCACGACCCGTCAACATTTTGAGCCGGCCTCACCGCCTCCAGTATCTTCACAAATACACGATTTTTTTCTAAGTCCTCACCACCTGACATTTCCAAAAGTCGGGTCGACTTTTCACATGACGGCTCGTCACGAACTAGACGGGTCGTCACGACCCGTCAACATTTTTAGCCGGCCTCACCGCCTCCAGTGTCTTCACAAATACATGTTTTTTTCTAAGTCTCTCACCACCTGACATTTCCAAAAGTCGGGTCGACTTTTCACATGACGGCTCGTCACGAACTAGACAGGTCGTCACGACCCGTCAACATTTTCAGCCGGCCTCACCGCCTCCAGTGTCTTCACAAATACATGTTTTTTTCTAAGTCTCTAACCACCTGACATTTCCAAAAGTCGGGTCGACTTTTCACATGACGGCTCGTCATGGACTAGACGGGTCGTCACGAACCGTCACCATTTTCAGAAAGTTCCTCGCACCTTCTTTCAAATAGCAACTTCCTGTTACTTTACTTTCGCAAACACCACGACCCGACTTCCGCTTGACGGGTCGTCTTCACCAAAAAGTCGACCCGACTCAGTTCGTGTGTATTGGACAACCCTCTCAGGAGTTTCCATAAAGCCATTATGGTGACAACCGGGAGGGCACATTGTATACATATATCTATATATTTGAATTATTATTATCATTCAAGGAATGTCATTACAGGACTGTGTACTTCATTTTTAATCATCAATGCTGAGTTGCATCAGTCAGTAGTAAACTCTTACAAATTTAGGTAATGATAATTTTTTTTGTTGCAAAAAGGTTATGGATTGACCCCTAGATCAGAATTAAGTTCCATATTCTCCCCATCTTAAAGTATATCCAATCAATTTATTTGCCTGGAGGAAGAGCTAACACTTGTGTATTGTGAACTGTACACTAGTGGCAAAGCAAGGTGCTGGGACTTACAATGTCTAACATATGCAACAAAGAATGGCTCTAGAAGTTGCACTGGTATTTTGAGGGCTTTCGAATTAGTCACAAGACTTTTGTTGTTTTTCTTCCGCACGTCCATGATCATTGCTTTTTCATCAATGGCAAATGGGCAGGTTACACTGAATCCATTGGCCGTGGCATTTTTAATTTTATCTGTCACCTCCTGCAAGTAGAAATGAGGAGAGGTGTCATACAGTAAACAGTCGCACATAAGAACCTAGATTTTTTCCTAGATAGGCTGAATGGGTTCTGATAAAAATGGTATTTATAGCAGTTTTAGACTATCTAGGTGCTTAACCTGTTCACACCTCAAATGCCCAAGGTCGCTCCCCCTTGACGAGAAAATTCTTTTAATTGTCACTCTCAGAGGTCAATATGTTAAATTGGTTCTTATTTCCATAATGGATGTCTACTCTATGGCAGGTGGCTGTAAGGGTCATTTCTACATTTTTTCACTAATAGCAGCAAAGCAAAACTACACCTTATTCTGTTCTTTACATGTATGGTGTAGACATGAAGTCATGATATGAAACTGTAAGATCTAAAACGTAGAGGCCCACAAAGCCTGAAGGCCTATTTGCTATCGAACAATAAAGGCCAGAATTTTGAAAATATGCATGACAAATGAGACCTGTTGTTGCAGTCGCCTGAAATTTCAAGGCCATTTTATAAAATAACATCCTGTTTAATTTTTTTGGGATAACACGATTCTTATGAAATTTTCAGCGTGACAGGTTCATAACATTCTACGTTCTTATATGCAGGTGTTTACTGTACCTCTCTTGTCTTACTGTACCCATACCTAAGCCTGTATCAGGCCTTGAAATATTATTACCAAAGTTCAGTCATTAAATTATAATTTCACAGTAAAGATATGATCACTTAATTAAGTTTTACTTGCAGTACGCAAGACACTGTGGAATTGCCCCAAGGTTTCAGACTTGATGGCAATTGCAGGTTCAAAGTCCACGTCATGTGAGGTCTTGACATTCACAGCTGGATTGAGCCACATGAGGATCTTCAAAAAAATATCAAAGTTCTGAGACAGACCATACCACACCTTAGAGATTGAAAGCTGCATCAAACCATTTTAGTCAATTAGGCAGATGGCTTCCATGATTGGCAAAGCATACAAAAGGCATAAAGAAAAACCAAAAAGTGCAAATTACACGGAAAGAAGAAGAATTCAACAGTTTTCATTTGGGTGAACTTGAAAATAATTTTATGTCCAACCATTTGTTTGCCTTGTTTATGGTATGTGGGAATTATCTAGCCTTTACAAATGGAGAAGTTATTTTAAACTTTAAAATTTGAGGTTATGTAATGTGACCTGTATATGTTGTGCTTGGTAAAGATTTGGGTTGTTTCAGTTATGGTAAAACAGTTACTTACAACCCTAACCTGCAACCTGCTTTTTACACCCTCCAATTATTATTTTATTCAAACAATAATTTCATTTTCAACCACAACATATTGTACCTTGCCTGGCCCATCTTGATTCAATTTGTCTAAGGCATCCTGCTGGATGCACCAGAAGAAGGGAGGTCTCTCTAGTTTGGCGGCATTTAATGCAGCAATTTTGGACAATAGGTCCTTTATGTCTAACACCTTGTTTGCTGATGCATGAATATATGACAAGAAGAAGAAATGGTTACAGACAAAATAAGTATGGTTATGTGGAGCTTGTTTGGCGGCAAAATAGAAAGTTTTGATTTCTTACCATTATGTTAACCGTGATGCAGTACATTGTGCCCTTCACCCATCTGGGTTGCTGATGGGTTACAACTTTCTTGACAAGAGACCTTAGTTGGTCTCCATGGTCGTGGACAATTTCCTCCCACAAAGGCAGGTATCGTATGGCCCAGGCAACAAACAGACCCTGTTTTGGATGGTTGACAAGAACTACTGAGTTAATATCATGTTTAGTGAATGATTGACCAATTTCTAGTTATAGTTAGTATAATGTTAGACAACTCCGTGGCTGTAGCACCTTAACTCCTTCACCCATGATCCTCTTACTGTGTTTTGTTAATGTTCGTACATGTATATATATTCAGTTCTCTGGCTCGTATCAGATAATTTAACTTGTCCCTGGGTGACCTATTAGGGAGTAAAGGCATTAGATTTTCTTTATACCTTTGCTTGATTACATGTACCTTAAGGACGGTGCCTACTATTGTTATTGCGCATACGTTCTGTGCATCTCGAGATACTCAGATTTCCTACCGCTGATGCTTATTAATACAGGGATATTTTTGTGCGGTTCAAAACTATGCGGAGAAAGCAGAACTTAGCAACTGATCTTGGTGTCCAAAAAGAAAATTGGGGGTAACCACGCATTTTTCAGAGATATTGTTGATTAATTATATTCGAAAAATGCGTGGTTAACCCCAATTTTCTTTTTGGATTTCAATAACGCTTGTTATGATCTGCTTTTCCCGCGTATTAGGTAAACCGCGCAAAAATACCTGTGAATTAGTAGGCACCGTCCTTAAATAACCCTCATCTTGTGTTGACTAAAGTACATCCAAGTGAGCCAAGTTTTGAACTTGCACTCTTGATGACTAGTTAAGTTGAAAAGTTGAATTGATGGGGGCAATGAGCTAACCTTGAAGGTTATGTTTGGTGCTTTGCTAATTGCAGCATTGTCATATACCTTTTCAAAAACGAACCTTTCCAATAATGAGCAGATTCTATAGATAAAAATTGAATTAAACGGTTTTTTTTATGCAGCGTTTGACCCAGACTGCTAATTTGATTGACGGCATTGACGTTTGAACTTGAGCCTGCATGTTTTTGTAAAGTGCGAGAATACTCAGTGTAAAAATTAACAGTTTGAATACCTTGTTGTTATCCATGTAATCAAGTAGTTGCGTCTCCCTGCCCCCTTCATTGTCTAGCCAATCAGGTTTAAGGGAAAAATGCACTAGCGCTTGTTCGTTTGAGTCCGTTGGGAGTCCAGAATAAGGACCTTGGTGCTGCTTCAGAGACGTTGCTAACCGGTGTTAGATTACGTCTGCAATGCAGGTTAATGTTAATTTAGTAAATAAAAAAAACAGAGGGAATGCTATTACCTTTCTACTTCCTTACTGTTGCTGGATATCAGTAAGGATGCCCTTGGGGTCTGCATTCCAAATGTTGCAGAGCCTTGCATCAGTCCACTCTGTGTCTGGTTTAAGAATTTCCCAAGCTGCTGCGAAATTAGGGGATCATTCACCAAAACCACAAGTGATGTCTTTGACATAACTTCAAGAACCTTTTTGCTGAACCATACCAAAACATTGTTAGGAAAAATGAAGACATCGTAAATAACTTTCTTTGAAAAGTTCTGTAATCAGAATATTAATTATCAAAGCAAAGCCCGATGTTTAGACAGTCAAGGAGATAACCTTAACCTACTCTGAGGTGCCAGCTGTATTCTGGTTGCCTCCTGATAAAAGGAGGAGGTGCCTTCTGACTGGAATTCCTTGTCCCTTGCAAATTACATGTAAAGAAAGTGACTTTCCACAGTTCTTGTGTGTGGAGAAAATCAAGCCAATGTTGCTTTCAGCTATGACCAAAGACATGAATATTTATTACATTCTTCATCTCAATTGTCAACTTTAAAGATGACCTTAACTTTAATAAATGAATTTCCTTCTCCTAACACCCACTCGTAAAAGGAACAAGCCAGCTTTTAACAACAAAAAAAAATACAAAAAGTTACTGTCATTGACATTAAAATAACATCATAGCTTACTGCCATTGTCATGTTTTTAACTTACACCAAGTTACATGCAGTGCGAGCAACCTATGGCACAATATTGAAATAATGATGATGATGATGACGCCTTTATTAAACTATCTAATTATGGATATTACAAATAAAATCAGGTCGAATGAAATGTTTGTTCTTGAGAGAAAACGTGGGTACCCAGAGAGAACCATGCACTCATCCCACGTTTGTGGAAGGCTAACGCTCTCTCCAATGCAGCAACCCTGCTCCCTAAAGCCTGGTTTCTGTATGATCTGCAACGGTCCGCAACCATCGAAAGCTGACTGCGTCGGTCTTATCGCAGACGATCATAAACACAGGAGGCAAATTATCCCATTTAAATTTGAAGCGATCGCAGGCAAGCGCACCACTAATCCTCTGCGAAGAGAAGAAAATAAGGATCGCACTTACTTCAAGTCTGATTGGAGGTGTTACAAGGGGAACAATAGTGTGCCGCCGACAGGACAGAGACACGCGTTTCCATTAAAAATTGCCTTAGTCGGAAGCGTCGTAATGGTCGGGAAAGTAAAACTAGATTCAACTTTCCCGATCATCGTGACCGTGCGCCGCAGATCTAAGCGCAAAATAAACCTTAAGTAGGTCGGCAGGTGGTACTCCGCCGCGTTTGAGGACACGAAGAATATGCAGCCTCTTTGACGCCTTAGCCACAACCTCATTAATGTGCAAATTCCATTTGAGATTACTTTGAATTGTAACGCCCAATACTCATCTCAAGACATCTTCTTAATGTTCCGTAAAATCTTATCGGTTATCCATTCAGTCTCAACATAACAACATAGTAGGGAAAGAATTTTAGAATGAAGTCTACTATCAGGGTCGTAACGAGGTATGGATCAGGGATCAAAGGCCTGAAAAGGGCCGGGATCAGGGATCACAGCCCCGGGATTTGGAATCACAACGTGTGCTATCGGGATCAGCAGTGTTTTTCATGGAATCAGGAATCAGGGATCAAATTTTTGCAGGTTCAGGGATCCAAATTTTCATCGTTTTTCGGATCAGGAATCCAAATTTTGGGTAAAAGTATGGGATCAGTTACGGAAATATATACCTCGTTACGACTCTGTATTATGCACTTACCGGTACTGGAACTCGGACCCTCTAGAAATATAGTTCTGTGTCTTCACCACTACGCTCAAACGACGAACATTCTTAACCAGCACATTTCTTTGCATAATTTACTTTTGTTTAATAACCATGTATAAGAACCAAAAATAATCCTAACCTGGCCCTAAGTTGGGTTAAAAGGAAAAAGTCTGTTCACTTCATCGGATTGCGTAAAACGCGGTTCACCAATTCAATCTAAGTAAAATGGATTAAACCGGAGAACAAATTATACTGGCAACATACACTCTGACCAGTCTGACCAAATACGGATAATTGAGGCGGCCATTTTGACTTTGTTTATATTTGGCATTAACAAAAGGGTAACGTCAGATAAACAGTATTGGTTCCAGCAAAAATATAAATACAATAAAGGGCACATAAATAGAAAAAAAAGGAATCAAAATAGGGGGTGGCTAATCACCCTATTCATCTCCTCCCCCACGATCCGCCCTTTTATAGGTTTTTGTATTCATACTTCTCCATTCATTCTCAACATTACAACAGGAAAGGGGAATAAAGAACTGTACTATACACTTACCAGAACTCGAACTCGAACCCTCAAGATCTATACTTCTATATCTCCACCACGACACTACACCGACGAACAAGTTTAACCCGACTGTGTTCTTTTCATTATTTACTTGTAAACGGATTCAACCTGAAAACGGATTCTTCGTTTACCGCCAAGATAAATACGTCCACTGTAAAAATTTCATTGGAAACAGGGGTTTAATCATTTTCATTGATGAGGGTGCAAATGTCATCTGTGTCCAACTTGACTATTTATTCATTTCATTCATTCATGTGCTGGGTGAGATCGCTAATGGACTGATAGCGGCTGCCAGCGGCGCCTATATATGCTGATGTCCGATCTCACCCATAGATCCCTTGCTTGTAAAGCGCATTTGAATATATTAATAGAAAATGCGCTATATAAATTCATTACCATTACCATTACCATTACCATTTATTCTTAGTTTTATTTTTAGTTTTATAGCTGTTATTGTAATTTTTATTTTGTACATAGTTTTGATGATTGTAACTTGTTTTAGGTGTCCCCACAGAATTTGCAGCAATTGCAAACCTTTTGTTGACTCATAAATAAAGTTATCCATTCATTCAATCATTCACGCACTCACCCAGTCATGTATTGTCGGGGGTATACCACTTTAAGAAGGGAGCTGCACTCGCATATTTCAAACGCTGGCGCTTGTTACACCAATTGAAGTGATAAGGAGAAGACAAAATATTTACTTACAGCAGAAAACAAGGTTACATCTAAATTATTACATAAATATATCCATTTAATGTTTCAAAAAAGAAAAGAGCTTCTTAATATATCTTAATTCACAAATGTAATAAGCGCTATCAATTTTCCAATTACCTGTATGCAGATATGGTAAATGTCATTTTGTAATTTTATTAGTTAAGTAAGAGATAAAGCCCGAGGACGGAGGTATAAGCCATGCATTAGTTTTATACCAGAGAACGTCGCGCGAATGACCTCCCTCTCGATAGCGACGGAAATTACTTGAGCTTGGCTTTGCATTGGGTGTCAACACTCGACATCTCAATGGATCCAGTGTACATCGCTTGGCACAAATCTATCAAAAAGCGCAGTTTTTAATTTGACTGAGGGGAGTTGTTTTTGGCGCGTTTTCTTTGGCGGGTGTCATATTTTTGTTGTTTATTTTTGTATTATATTTTTGGAACCCTTTTTGTGGATAAGGATTCATCCGCAAAATCCCCAGAAATTAAAAGCCGCAACATTTTCATGCTACATAGTAGTTCATTTTAACAGGTAAGCTCTGTCCGTGTTTGTTATGGCATGTAGTGCTAGACATGCACATTACACTATGCAAACGACGATATACTCACTTGTATCTCCAAAATTGTAAAATAATTTTAACTTAAATTTGTACTTTTATTTCACCAAATACAGATTTCGACAGAAAAATAACATAAATAAATAGCACATGCATGTATAACAGCAGAAATTACACTTCATATTTGGTAAAAACAATATTGGCATGATACACTCATTACTCCCTCTAACTCTTTTCAAGTACGATGTCCTATGACTATGTAGTTGTAAAAAGGAATGTAGGCATAAGATATAAAACATTTCTTAACTTTCGTTACTACTTACCTATAAAGAGATTCTTTTTTTATTCTTTTCCCCACAAATTTATTCCCTACTTTGTTTAATTTTTTACGGTTGGGCAAGTCGCTTCCAGTGATACTGCTTTCCAGTGTCAAGGCAGCTGAGTTTCGATTCTGCTTGGAAATGCATCTAACTCCGCAGAGTCCGCAAAACAGGTGCGATAGCCATACTCTTCATATGCTGTAGAGTACGGAGACTACGGAGGGTTGTCAACGGCTCATTTCCTTGCAGTACTTTCTTCCTTTTCAGTTGTAGAGAGAGGTTTTTAATCCAGACCAATTCACTCAAACATAAGGAAGGTCTCTTTGAATCTTTGGACAAAGAAATCAAAATGCCTCATGCATGATTGAGAGACAGTGACGACAAATGACAAAATATAATTTAAAAAATGTTAAATCTTTCTGATCAAAATTAGCGCATAGAAAAGGTTGTAGGAAAGGATGCATACGACTGGTATGTAATTGGCAACCTGGCCAGCCTCACCACCTTAGGCACTTTGGCCACCCTCGCCACCTTGGCCACCCTCGCCACCCTTGGCCAACCTTGGCCACCCTCGCCACCTTGGCCACCCTCGCCACCCTTGGCCAACCTTGGCCACCCTCGCCACCTTGGCCACCCTCGCCACCCTTGCCACCCTCGCCACCTTGGCCACCCTTGCCACCCTAGCCACCTTGGCCACCCTCGCCACCTTGGCCTCACTTGCCACCCTCGCCACCTCGGCCACCCTTGCCACCCTCGCCACCCTCGCCACCCTCGCCACCCTTTCCACCCTCGCCACCTTGGCCACCCTTTCTACCTTGGCCACCTTGGCAACCCTGTCCACCTTGACCACCCTTGCCACTCTGGCCACATTAGCCACCCTGGCAAGCTTGGCCACTCTTGGTACTCTGGCCCTCTTTACCAACATAAACTGCCATATCACCTCATCAAAATGGCCACACGACTGGTTACCTTTGCTACCGTAACAGCCCTCCCTGAGTTGACTCGACCACGCTCCACCACATGTATAGCCTTAGCCACCGTCACCTCTCTTGCCTTAGAAGTGTTGGCCATTTGTACCTCCCTTATGGCCTACTTCCCCATATACATGTACTAGTAAAACGCCTGAGACTTCTTGAACGTCAAGGGAGCATAATAAGCGTACCATTGCAGCTATAGCTAATGCTTCAAGGTGTAGTCGGTACCATGCAACGTAAAAAGGGCAGTAATGGTGGTCTTCAGATGTTCTTGTAGAGCTCATATAGTGATCCCTCTCGAAATACATGGTCCCTTTAAAAAACTTCACATTGTTCACTCAGTTGTTACATTTATGGCACCAGGACACTGTTGCTTAAGAGATTTGACTGAATAGTCGAATAGCAATTCCCTCGATGACCATTTCAATTGAACTTAATCAGACAAATTTCTAATTAACGCAATTCAAGGCGCTAACCAATCAGCTGCAACCTTGTTAGAGCTGCGAGGTGACCGCGGTTTCCTCTTCAGATCACACGCGTCGTCACATACGCATGCATCAAATGGGATTCCCAACGGACCAATCAGGCAAAAGTCTCCATTGCTAATCATATTGCGAAAAGCAATGGAAACTTTTGTCTGATTGGTCCGTTAGGAATCCATTTGATGCATACGCATAATCTCGTTGCAAGCAAGATGGTTGCCAAGCAACCGGTCGATGTACGTCCAGCAATATCGAGCAAAAGCAATCAAAGGGACAGGAAACGTCCCCGAGACGAGCGCGAAAAGTCCGCCAAAACGGTCAGCAGCTCCGATGCAAAGAAAGCCGGCCAAGATGAAGAGCAGAGCTCCTCCAGATTGGTCCCTTTTAGGAGTCTTTAGTCCTTAAAAGGACCGGGATTCTGCTAACTTTGTTAAGACTCAGTTGAAAGACTTAAGTCTCAAGCTCCAAACTACAGTCCAACCCGTCTTTGTCAGTCGAAGAATTGCCCAAGACCTCCAAGAGTGCGAGAACAAACCACAGCTGGTTAATCAACAGTGCGTTGTGTACCAGTTTCAATGTATCCTGTGCTACACGCGTGGCCATCTACATACACGTGTGGATGGCCACAAGAGTACGTCATCTTGAAATGCTGCACATCAAACAATTAAGACTATGGCTGAACGTGCAAACAGATTTTAACCATTCTAAAGTCTTTGTCTAGCTCTCCTCCACTTATGCAAATTTGGAGTATTTTGTATCTGTTATGAACTTGCATGTTCATTTCCAACTACTTGATAATGGCGTCATGAGGTCGCCGAAACGTCGGAAGTTTACTGAACTTTTTATCGCTAGTTTTACATGTCTATGTTTCTCAAAATCTTTATATATTAATTAAACAGTGAAATCATTGAAAAAAGAGATTATATTCAATACGTAGGCGTCTTATTTAATTCAAAGCTCTCATGGAAGCACCACATAGCATACGTTTGTTTTAGAATTGCTTGGAATACTGGAGTTTTTAGCAAACTAAGTCATTACATGTCTCTAGCCCAATTAAAACAACTTTATTACAGTGTTTTCCATCCCTACATATCTTTTGCTATTCTTGCATGGGGAAGTGGGTTTAAAACTCAAATTAAAAAAGTACAAAGAAAATAAAACACAGTAATAAGAAAAACATGTTTTACCACTACTCGTGGAAAGAACGCTGAAAGTGCTTCTCCTCCTATGAACCTCTTAGATATCCTATCATTTACTTCTATTTTAATTAAAGTTGCAATCACTTAAATTTGCACATCGTGGGCATAGCAAAGCACTACCAAACATCTTTTATAACTATTTTCAGTACGCTAATCATA
>OX421446.1:21016917-21029417 GCA_949126865.1 Montipora capitata
TCCAGTCAGAAAATTCGTTAATGATTTCTCCGTTTTCTCTTTTTCCGTGTCAAGAAAATGGAAAAGTTGCGCAATAGGGCTTTCCTGTCATTCCCCTGCTAAGTATTGTCTTTGTGCGTAGAGTCTTCGAATTCTGCGCGTATTTTTGTTAGGTTTCCGGTGGTAGTAGAAATGCGCAGATTTAATCCGGTGGACACATTACAATATTTAATTAAAACCCGCAATGGCGTCGAAAATAATTGCAACGCGAATGGCGTTTTAGTGGATATTTAAACAAAATATACCCTTATGGAGCTCAAGAATTGAACGTCAATTGAATAAACAAGAGAGGCGGTGAAAAATAAATATCTGGAATCTTAAAAGCGACGAGTAATGGACTCCTACAACAATTGCATCTCTTTATCAAAATGAGCTGTGTTTCTAATATTTTACTGGCTGTGATGTTATGTACAACACAAAAACCAAATGGCAAATTCTGTATGGGTTTAAGATTTCAAATCATCGAAGGAATTGTACACCTCGAATGCATCTGTGTTTGGTGAAGTCGCATCTCTGTTGTATGGCTATTTACATTTATTTTGTATTCAACTCTGTACAGTCGTCAGGTAAAAATAATAATAATTGGAAATGTTGCAGTGAAGAATTATTTGAAAGAAAGCTTGTTGTCTATTTTGTGCTTCGTTATTCAAGGAAAAGGTTCTTCAGAAAAGGGTTTGATCCTGAACTCCGGTGAGAAATTTATTTACGTGACACGGATAATTTGTGTGGCTTGCTTGCACGCGTGCAATTGAAATAGGTAGGCTTTAGCAAATATGTTGTTTGTTTCAATTGAAATTTTCGCTGGGAAAGGCTTTTATGAGGTTTTTCGGCCTTTCTGAATTCATCGTGTTGTGTAATAAACGAACTTAACAAATTTGCATACTTGGGTTGAAATTTGACACCCGAGCAGTTTTCATAAAGATGACAGGAATTTTTAGTCTTGTTCTTTCTTGCAAGTAATGAAGACGTAGCTATGGTTTTTCGACGTCAGAAAAAGATCTGTTTCGTCACTATAGTGGAAAATGAAGTTTATTTGGAAAGCCAAAAGTATTTTTTTAAGTTCCTGGCTAATCCAATTTATTGCTACGTACTGGTGCGAAGATTGTTTAAGGACGGTGCCTACTATTGTTATTGCGCATACGTTCTGCGCATCTCGAGACACTCGGATTTCTTATCGGTGATGCTTACTAATACAGGGATATATTTTGCGCGGTTTAAAACTATCCGGAGAAAGTGTCAACCCCCTCGCTCCTGTTAACCCTCACTTCCGGTACCACTGATCAAGCGCCATGCACCCATTTCCGGTTCCGGTCGCGATCGGACTCAATTCGCCTGCGAGTGAAGACAACCCGACTAAGGTCGAGTGTATTGGACATGTATGACTGGATAAACGAAATGACGAGTGACAAGCGATCAGAAACCAAATTCTCTAAATTCTCAGTCTTTGAAGCATGTTTGTACTTCTCAGTGGTTAAGTCTAATGTTACGTCAAGCAAATTCAAGACCTTTTTGTTGGCCTCAATGGTAATGCGTAGGTTGTTTTTGGCGAACACTTTGCATATGCATATGCGCAAATGCGCACTTAACCACTGAGAAGTACAAGCCATATTCGAAGCCTACAACCACTCCGCTCTATGTTCACAGCAAATCTAACCATCTCTCTTGCATAATAAAGAACATCCCTGAGGCAATTAACAAAAGATTATCTGAAATCTGATCAGATGAGGAAGCCTTCAAAGAGGCAGCACCGCCCTACCAAGAAGCGTTGCAGAAAAGCAGTTATTCTTACACCCTCAAATTCACCCCGCCACAGAAGTCACCAGAATCCACCACTAACAAGAGAAAGAGGCAAAGAAACATAATTTGGTTCAATCCACCATTTAGTAAAAATGTTCAAACCAACATAGGAAGAGAATTTCGAAATTTGATCGAGAGGTGCTTCCCACCGAACCATACTGATTAAGAGAACTGTTTAACAAAAATAATCTTAAGCTAAGTTATAGTTGTTCACCAAACATAAAACAGATCATCGATGGACACAACAAAACCATCCTAAGCCAGAACATGTCACCCCCAAAACAAACACCCACCAAACCCTGCAACTGCAGAGTACCAGACAAATGCCCTTTGAAAGGACAATGCTTAGTCAAGGAACTAGTGTATCAAGCCACCATCAACACCGCCGAAAGCACAGAGACGTACGTCGGCCTCACCACCACTGAGTTCAAGACGAGATGACGAAACCACCAAATATCATTTAAAAACGAAAGTAAAAAGAATGACACCGAACTGAGCAAACATCTATGGCAGCTAAAACATCAAAAGAAAGACTACGCAATCTCCTGGAAAATTCTAGCCAAGGCCAAATCTTACAGCAACCTTACTAAACGATGTAATCTATGTAGTACCGAGAAATTCTATATTCTATATAAACCGGACATGGTAACGCTCAACAAACGTAATGAACTTGTATCAACTTGCAGGCACAAGCGAAATTTTCTCCTTAGATTTAATCGTATCCTCAAGAACCAATCATAATTTACAAATGCTTTTTTACTATTGCTTTTCAAGTTTGAATCTTGTAACGATCACGCTGCTGATGTATATAAACCCCAGCGATGCTACAATGTATATGGAATTTAACTGATGAGTGGACCAACTCCTTGTCGGTCTACGAAACAGACCTGTATTAAAGTCCATATGAAACTATATTGAGAAGAAAAACATTGTTATTACCGCTCAGTTATTGTTGAGCACTATTCTGGATTTATCAGTGTGGAACTGACCTGAAGTTCTATATATATAAAAAGTTAACAGGAGGAGGAGAAATTGAGAGAGAGTTACAGGAAACTCAACACTGGACAACTTCTGGGGAAAACTGTAATTGCCCTGAGCGGTATTTGAACCCACGTCCCCCTGGTCACTAGTCGGGTGTGATGACCACTACACTATCAGGACAATCATGCTGGTAACATGGCTGATTGATCACTTAATGTGTGGC
Source organism: Montipora capitata (assembly GCA_949126865.1). Lineage (NCBI taxonomy): Eukaryota > Metazoa > Cnidaria > Anthozoa > Scleractinia > Acroporidae > Montipora > Montipora capitata. Next base: position 21,019,958 of record OX421446.1, read on the forward strand.
ATTTACGTGGCCTTGTCTGCCTGTGAATCCGTGACATGTTGATCCAGCGTTATCACATAGAAAAACTGGCCCTTAGTTGAGTTTCCTGTAACTTTCTCTCAATTTCAATTCAACTTGGACTGTGAATCCATTTGCGATCCTTCTGGGGGTGATACGTTGTTGGCTCAAGGGATCTAATATGTATTCACTGTTTCAATTTTACCATACATTTGATAATAACCGAAGTACGGTCGAAACGTCGTCTTTTACCGTTGATTCTTATCGTTAAACGTTTTAAAAGCCCTTTCTTATAAAACAACTTTTACTTGACAATGTCAGTAAAATTTAAACTGTCAACTTTGGTCATCCTGCTTTAGGCCTATTTTTTTTTTTATTTGAGGTTGTAACGGCTTAGCCATTCTTAGTTTTTTTTCCTGAATTGCCTAATTTCCTTCACACCTTGCGATCATCAAATGATATATGGGTTATTGACCAAGCTTGTTCAGTCAAGATGGCTGGATATTGGCCAAGTTCGTTTTTTGCGTGTTTATGGACCGAGACGAAGTCGAGATCCATAAACACGCAAAAAAGAGCGAGGCCAATATCCAGCCATCTTGACTAAACAAGCTTGGTTAATAAAGGATTTATTATATGACTTAAAACACCAAAAAATGATCTTTGATCTTGCGGGACAAAATGAGAAATCCCGAGAGGGCAAGAGAGCTCCATCTTGCCCGCTCGGGTAGCCAATCACAGCCGGCGATTTGGTTCATCTTGCCCACTCATGGAGCTAGTGATATAATAACGTCATTTCCTTTGCACAAAATCAGTCCTGGTATAGCGTAAGTGTTTCATATTGGTTGCGGTCATACTTGAGAGAAGCACAGTGTAACACTAGAGTTGACACTACTCTAGCGTCAACTCTCTGGTGTTTTGAATCCCTAAGGAAACACTTAACAATAGAAGTGCTTTAACACAAGTGTTTAACTCGCTAATGCGACCGCAACCATTATGTACTTTCCGTTTCTCTTACGTCAATCCTGAATAATGGTTTTGAATTATTTTCATAACTTCCTCGTTGTACATACAAAATGACTCAGTCTTACTCGGCACATTGATTTCAATTGATGTTGCGCGCTGTTGGTTAAGTGAACCTCTGCTATCATTTGAAATTGTCAAGATCTATTGTGCTGAACTGTCAATGTTTGAAGACTCAACTTACAACAATTGGTCCGTAAGCAATTATTTTAGTTTTTTTACCTTTAAGCTCAAGTTTCTAGTTGGTTTTACTAATAGTTCTTCATATCGTCATTGGTCGATTTGTAGTTTTTATAAGGGTTAAATGGAGCCGAAAGCAATTGTAGAATTTCACACCTTTCATCAGGAACAATTCTTACAATCTGTTCCCTTAAAATTATTACTATTTCTCTGAATACGAAGTCAGTGATCCTTTTTCTAGTTATTCAGGTTAAGAGGTTAAAGGCCTACCGAAACGCGGTAAATGTAAAACATATTAAAACGTTGTTGGGTTGTTGGCTGGCAGAAGATTTTTCTCGTTATCGCGCCCATGTTAGTGGACGAAAACAAAAGATCTCTCATTAGGGAGCTTAAGACTTGACGACGGCGACGGCAACAACAACGGCGCGAAACAATGATATCATTGGTTAAAAGAACATAAATAATCGGGCTGCACGTGCAGCACGGACTTTAGGACGGATTCTTGCGGTACTCTGCGTTAGGACGACTTGAAATTACCAAATTTGAGGTTTTGACGACAAAGTGAGCATGCAACAGAGAATCCTTCATTCTCTATTTTGACTTTGTAACTGCTCGTACCAATTTATTTTTAGGACACTTCGCCCAAATTGTAAGAAGTGAACGTGATAGAATAACCGCAAAAGAATTATGATAAAGCAAAGTGATATTTTGAGGTGACGTTTTTGTTGAAGTCGCCGTTAAGGTCCCTATTAGCTCCTTTTTTTCGTCCACCAGCAATTGTACCTTGTAGCATTGTTATCTGTGTCTCTAGAGATAGGTTGCAAACCATCTATTGGGACTTAAAGAACTACGAGGCGGTCTGTCAAAGAGAACGCCGCTACAAAACAGGAATATCATTGACGAAATATAATCATGCTGCACGTGCGAGACGCATGTTAGCACATAGTTTCCCGGTACTTTGCACATTTGCGGTTTCAATGGCAACGAGATGGCGAAACCACCAAATATCATTTAAAAACGAAAGTAAAAAGAATGACACCGAACTTAGCAAACATCTATGGCAGCTAAAAGATCAATGGCAACGTGAGAGTCCAAATGCTAACATTCATTTTATAATTTTACTCCGAAAACGATCGTAGCAATTACGTTTTAAGGCCGGTTTTCAACGGTTCCAACATTGCGTCAACAAAAGAACCAACTGACTTTCGCGAAATTTGATTGCGAGGAACTGAGAACTAGAAACCAGACTATCTGGTCCAGATAAACTACGCCGCCATGTTGATTTGTCGATTTGGGGCCTGATGTGAGCATGCGTGTGTTCTACAGTTGTTGAACAGAGTGTTCAAACAGCTTCAAGACCATTCAACAGTTTTCGAAAACATAGAAAAAGTTGAATGGATGTTGAATGAAAGTTTAAACCGATTGAAACTTGATTCAACACGCTTTCAACAAGCTTTCAACAGCTTTTTACGCTTTCAACATTGTTGGACGTCCTGTTCAAACGCACTGAATATTCGGTTCAACAAAGTGTTGAATGCATGTTGAAAGCAAACGTTGAAACCGTTTAAACGGGCCTTTAGGATACCTCGCTCACATTGCACGACGCGAGCGAGATGGAATAACCGCAAACGAGAGAACAGAGTTATGTTTTGAGATGACGCCACTTTTCGTCGCCGTCGCCGTCGCCGTCGCCGTCGCCGTCGCCGTCGCCGTCGTAGATCCGACAACAACAACAACAGCAGATGCTGCTGTTCTTAGAAAACACTAAATATAGTCATTTCAAAAAAGTTACTCAGAATTACCTTATTCTCACTGTAAGTTGGTCTAATAACAGTGCTTACCTTTCTCATAAAGGGAGTAAAGATTGAGGTCGGCTGAATATGGCCACAGCACCGGAATATACCGAGGAACAACTAAACTACTTCAGGATCTGTTTTGTCATTATTGATGTTATTAGCGAAGGTATGCGTACAGTTTTCAAGCAAGAATGGGATAACTGCTACAAGGCAACACTTGGAGAATGGAAAGATAAATCCATTAATGGACTGGACTTCAAACACCAGGAGACGCTGGAAAATCAGAAGAGAAACGCACACCTATTAGACACGATGGTAAACGGAAATACAACTGAATGGGATTGCCCAGAACTATTCTACGCTATTCTATACTCTGATTCTATTGGTCGCAATCTCGAAGCTAGGGTCAAGTCAAGCGTTGATAATTTGAGAAAGTTTCGAAACGAGGAATTTGCCCATTTATCGCAAAGTAGCCTCAAGGAATCCGATTTTCAAATTGCCTTAGCTACGGTGCAAGATGCATTTCAAGTTCTTGGCCTCGACACTCAACGAATACATGAAATAAGAAACCAAATGAATTTTGCGACCAACGAGTTAACACGCGTCTTGCAACAAGTTGAAGACTTCAAAGTAAATCTGAAAGAAGCAGTAAAGCAACTAAAGGTACTCGAGGAACAATCATTGAGTGAAATCTCCTCCTTTTGTATTCTCCCTACCAAGCCATCACACGATGTTACCAGGCGAGATCACGATGTTGCTGAAATGATGCAACTGTTAAAGCAACTAAAAGAAGCTAACAAGAGTCAGCTAACTTGCCTTTATATCTCAGGTAACCCTGGGAGTGGCAAATCGCAATTGGCCGGTCTTGTTGCAGAGCAATTATTCCAGGAAAGCCAACAAATGTCAGACATGGCAGCTTCATTTTTTGTGATGACACTAAATGCTGAAACCATTGATTCACTATTGGCATCTTACGTCTCTTTTGCACGGCTTTTGAAGTGTGCGGAGTATGCAATAACAAACACTCTGAGCGAAAAAGATCTGACGACTGAGAAGAAGATAGCCAACATGAAGTCTGTGATTGGTACCAAAGTGGGGCTTTATTCGTCGTGGCTGTTGGTAGTTGATAATGTTGTCAGCTTATCACAGATGAATGATTGTTTGCCACAACCGGGAAACAAGCAATGGCAAAAAGGTCAAATGCTGATCACATCTCAAGACACTGAGTCAATACCCCCAGAAAGTTCAGTCATTAATCACATCTCTTTGAGCAAAGGCATGATGCCATCAGATGCCACTTGCTTATTAGCCAACCTTTCTGGCATCACTAACGATGAAACCGCTAAAGACGTTGCGCGCGCGTTAGATTATCAACCTCTGGCCTTAACAAACGCTGCCACCTTTTTAAAGCAAGTCCGCGCATCGTCACCGAGTTTTGGTTGGGAAGACTACTTGGAGAAACACCACGAACTTTGTCAGGAACAAACTACCAAAGCTTTCCTCCCCGAAATTAAGCCATGCTATGCAAAGTCTATGACGGCTACCATTTCTTTAGCAGTGGATAACGCCATGTCTTCAGACATGATTTTGAACCATGCATTCAACTTGATTTCTATTTGTCCTCAACAACCGTTGAAGCTTGAAATTTTGGTAAACTACATTCTGGAGCAGAAGAAGAAAGGCGACCTGAACACAAAAGGCGATTTTGAAGATAAAGACATCATAAGTTCAAAGATTTGTAAATGTTCCCTGCTGTTAAGTGAAGTAGACAACAGTGGCATTTTCATTCGCGTTCACCAAGTCGTAAGATGTGTTATAAACAGTAGAACGCAGAAGTATTCTGAGACCCAACGTTTTAAAGTTATTGATGGGTCCATTCGCTCATTTTACAAGTTAACAAAGGACGAGCTTCCAAAAGAGTTAGATTCTATTTTTGATAGTTTACACTTGGTACCGCATTTAAAGTACTTGATCAAAGAAGTTGAAAAGGTAGTCAATGTAAATAACTTCCCTGATGCGATAAGTGTAGAAATAGAGGATACCTCGAGGTACCTTAATAGGTTTAGCCAAATTTGTTGTTTTCATTGTGATCCTAAAGCTGCGAAACGTTTTTGCGATGCAGCCTTAAAGTTAATTGAGCATCGTGGTGTATCCAGAAATGAAGTTGCCGCATCGGTCAACACGAGAATGGGCAAAATCCATCATGCAATGGGCGAGCTACAAGAGGGAAAGGTATATTCTGAATCTTCCCTGACCATTCACGAGCATGAAGAAGGACACCTGGATGCCGCAAGCTCCTTCAACAACATGGCAACTGTACTGTATGACTTAGGTGAACTTCAGCAAGCGAAGGAGTATTACGAGCGTGCTCTTGTTATACTGATACAAAATTTAGGATCCCAGCATGTGGATGTTGCAGATAGTTACCACAGACTGGCTAATGTACTTCATGCCCAAGGTGAACTGCGGCAAGCAAGAGAGTATAATGAGCGCGCTCTTGCTATTCGAACACAAACTTTAGGATCTCAGCATGTGAAAGTCTCAGATAGCTACAATAGTCTTGGGGTCATACTCCATGACCAAAGTGAACTGCAGGAAGCAAAGGAATATTATGAACGAGCTCTTGCTATTTTGATACAAAATCTAGGATCCCAGCATGTAAGAGTAGGATTTATTTATAACAATCTGGCTGGTGTGCTCCAGCATCAGGGGGAACTGCAGCAAGCAAAGGAGCATTATGAACGCGCTCTTGGTATTTTTGTTCAAAATTTTGGATTCAAGCATATAAAAGTCGCATATGGTTACAGCGATCTGGGAAGTTTGCTGTTGGTTCAAGGTGAACTGCAGAAAGCAAAGGAGTATTTTGAGCGCGCTCTTAGTATTCGGATAAATAATTTGGGATCTCAGCACGTGGATGTCGCCGACAGTTACTTCAATCTGGCCACAGCACTCTATGCCAAAGGTGAACTGCAGCAAGCTAAGGAGTATTTTGAGCGCGCTCTTGCTATTCAGACACAAAGTTTAGGATCCCATCATGTACTAGTCGCAACAAGTTACAACAATCTCGGGAACGTTGCCTGTGCAATGGGTAATCTGCAGCAAGCGAAGGAGTATCAGGAGCGTGCTCTCGCTATAAAAAGACATAATTTTGGATCCCAGCATGTCAATGTCGCAGGTAGTTATAGCAATTTGGCTGTTCTACTCCTTGGCCAAGGTGAACTGCAGCAAGCAAAGGAGTATTTTGAGCGCGCTCTTGCTATTTGGATTCAAAATTTAGGATCCCAGCACATGATTGTCGCGGTTTGTTGCAGTAATCTGGCGTGCCTACTCCATGACAAGGGTGACCTGGATCAAGCAAAGAATTATTGCGATCGTGCATTAGGCATCTTTTGCAAAAGCCTCGGATATGATCATCCCCGAGTTATTAAAGCTCAAAACCTGCGCCTGTCAATTGAGAAGAGGAAAAGAGGTAAGTGTGTAATATCATAAAAATACCGTATTATACAATTCATTTTCGTAGTGCTTTGAAAAGCTGTGGTCCAAATTTTTGTTGATAATGTTTTTCTTGTTGTTATTTAAGTTCAAGACCTGCTCCTGTCAGTTGAGAAGACGACAAGAGAACGTCACGATAAAAGAAAGTGCTGTGTGATATCATAAAAATACTGTATTATATAGTAAAGTTTCATAGTGCTTTCAAACTGACTGTCCAAATCTTTGTTGTGTGTCACAAACGTTTTAGTGAATTCAGCATAAGCTATCAAGCAATGATCCCCTTCTGGGATCTTGGATCGTATTCTTTAGGGACTGTAGGTCGTTTTCACGTAACGTCATTGACCCCGTGTTGGTCGAAGAAAAGAAATGATTTTTCATGAGTCAAAAATAAGACACAAACAGCAGTGATAAACATATTGAACTTGTTCATTTTGATTATGACTTGACGTTTCGTATGTGCTCTACATACATTTTCAAAAGTAACCGTTGAAATTTAAAACAGCTATTTATATATAACAAAGCGGATAAGGGGACTGGAACCTAGATTAAGCAAATACTTAACAGTAAAATATATAATAATAATAAAAACAGAAAAGATTAATAAAGCATCAGCTTTTCACTTCCGACGTTGACGTTGAAAGCTGGCCCAAGTTCTTGAATAAAGAAGGTCTCTTTATTTAATGTATGTAGAGCACATACGCAACGTCAAGTCATAATCAAAATGAACAAGTTCAATATGTTTATCACTGCTGTTTGTGTCTTATTTTTGATCAAACTACGATGTCCCAAGAACAAAAGTATTTACGATTTTTCATTAAGTTCTTTTTAGTTTGTTCATGCACTAGCAGCTGTGCAGTTTACTTTTGTTATCTGTGTCTCTATAGCCGGGTCATTCCGGAATTGCGCAGGGAACTGGGGCGAGTTTCAAATTTGAACCAATCAGTAAACTGACACCATGACATGGAAGATAACCTTGAGACCTTGCGATTGACCATCGTTCCAAGTTTGATGCTTTTAGGTCGAACGGAGACCAAGTTACGGACCTTAAAATATAGTTAAAAATCGATACAAACGTCTCTAATTTTGAGGCTGCGTCCACCAAAACCGTATTTAACAATTATTCCCCGAAGGCGAAGTGATTATCGGTGAATATTCACCGATAATCAATGAGCCTGAGGCGAATAATTGTTTTAGTATAAATACACAGGTAATTATTTCAAAAAAGAGAAAAAAAAAACATTTCAACGCGAAATGATCTTCGCTTACAATGGCAAAACGACTACTGGCAGCCGTTTTGTCCGCCGAGGTGATTATCGGCTGATAATCTGAGATAGCGAGCCAATGAGAGCGCGCGATTTTGTATAATCACCTGTGTATTTATACTAAAAACTCTTAATATGTTTTTTACGATTTCTGTAATAGTCATAAAAATAGGCAAACACAGTGATTTTCACCTATCTCCAAATAGCAGGTCCATTACCGGATTTTCCAGTTGTCCGAAATCTGATAAAATTTGGTAACTATGTTTTAAGGTCTGTAACTTGGTCTCTGTTCGATCTAAAAGCATCAAACTTGACCAGGTGGCTAATCTCAATGGTACCTTTCATCTAATTTTGTCAATTTATCACTTGGTTGAAATTTGAAACTCGCCCCAGTACCCTACGCAATTCCGAAATTGCCTGTAGGTTAGTTGAAAACCTCCTACTCCCGTGAACACGCAATATCTGTCTTTGGAGGAATTTTCCATTGTTGATAAGCATACTATTGACTGTTTTTATACTAAAGACGCATAATCCGTCTGTGACGACTTTGAGTAAAGATTTTTTAGATCGTCTGTTTAGTTCGTCTGGTATAAGGACGGGCAAAAGGCACATTTTAGACGAAATGTAAAATTTAGTGCATGACAAAATAAAGAAGATAATTCGCCTAGACGCAAAGTGCATCTTGTTTCAGTCTTTCTAGAGGAGAACAAAACGAACAGTCTATTGATCTAAAAATCTTAGTCCAATTCCTTCCCAGACAGATAATGCTTTTCATCTAGTTCATCCCGTCTTTACACTAGATGAACAAAATATGTTGCCGGTAAAACCCGTTTTCAGGTTGAATCCGTTTTGTCCTAGGTTAAATTGGTGATCCTCATTTTACCTACAATACCGACAAAACCTCTTGAGACAAATTAATTATGCGTCCTTTTTTGCAGCCAATATACGATTACATGAAAAAATGCACCCCTCTCCCTCCCCCCAAAATCAATTTTGGTGCTCCCTCAAGGTGAAAAATGTTTAGCAAGGAAAATTAGACGGAAAACAACATTGCCTAGGGGGAGAGGAGAAGAAAGGTATCATATATTTGGCAAGATCGAAAATTGACATTTCCGCAATTGTCTCAATAGTTTTGTCGGGGATTGTGTGTTTAATAAGCAATCTACCTAGTTTAAAGCAGCTAGCTACCCCCAAAAAGGACTGAAAACACCTTTTCCTTCCCTCTACTACACTACAACGACGAACATGCTCAACCCAACACAGTTCTTTTCATTGTTTAATTTTCTGTAATATGTCAATTGATATCAATCATAATAACCAAAATAATCCTAACCTGACCCTAATTTTTCTCTAGGCTTAATAGAGGCTCCATCAACAAGAACATCACGTCGTTTCTGTTCAAAAAAAAAATAATAAAACCGTCCTTAAGTAATTTATTTAATTGTTCTGTTGGACTACAGATTGCATTTCTTTTACCTGCGCATTAACTGGGAAAACAAAAAACAACGACAAATAATCAAGATAATGACGTTCTTAACTGACTCTCTACCTGGATATATGTTTTTACTATGTTCTTGAATTTTGCCATTTATAGTCTTAGCCTGAACGGTCTTATATAAAAAAAGGTCCATAGAGGCCTGGCCAAACGCTCGCAACATTTCAACGCAAGATCTTGCAACATTGTTGGTCGCAACATGTTGCATACGTTTGGTG
>OX421446.1:21034417-21049417 GCA_949126865.1 Montipora capitata
ATAAAATATTAATACCAACCAGTTTCAACTAGTCCTTCACGGTTGGTTTCAATTCTTGGACCCGACATCATGCGTGATTTGAGTTACATACGACATTGTGAATGATTGCACCTGTCCACCCAAAATGCATTTCGAGGTAAGTATAGACTGCTTAAAGAGGGATACTCGCTTAACTAACGATACAAAATATTCAAACAAAACATTGACTACAAGAAAGTTAGAAACACCCCCCTCCCCCGCCTCCGCCGTACTAAAGACGATTTTCAAAGTTATTACGTTTGCTTTTCCTTTTTGAAAATGTGTTTAACTGACTATATATCTTTAACCAATTGGCATTGGTTAGCGGTATAAATTTGCTTCATTATAGTGACTTCACTGTTTCATCTGTCTTCCTGTGCATTTGATTATTTTGGTATTCGTTCCCGTGAAAAGACTGACGAATGAAAGAAATGTATAATTTATTTTAAGTGCAGGTAATTGACGAAAGATAGCATTGATTATCCCACTTATCTAATAGACAACTGAAAAATTGGGGGGGGGGGGGGGGGGCTTCCATGGGATTCTGCGATTCCGGTGCAACGGGTTTTCCTGCTTAATGGGTTTGAAGAAGATTGCTCAATCCATGTGACATACAGTATTTGGCTGCAACTTCTTTTGACTTCTAGGGTCTATTAATAATTTTAATAAAAAAGCTGGTAAATCTGTAAGACGGGCAAACAACGACGCTTGTGAGTCTGGCAAACTGTGTGCTTTGTCGAGTGACTACGGTAGCGGCTATTTGGGGAATTGAAAAGTTTCCGAAAAATAGTTTTAAATATATGTAGAAAGTCTGTAGTGAGAGGCTTATCTATAGTCTAACTGTTGTAAAGCTTGTAGTTGAGTCGTTCGCATTATACACAAAGTTAGAACACAGGTAGCTCAGGATCTGCAAGTGACCGTTTGTAAGTATTAGATGTGAAGCAGCGATTTTGGCACAAATATATGAATGACGATAAAATGGTCTCCAAACTTCAAACTTGTCTTCTGGTAATCATCTTTAGTGTCTGAAAGATGGGTTATTTGACATATCTAACCTACAATAGGTACTGACATAGCCCTTCACGATAAAATGACAAGGTAGGAGGCGTTATTTCGAGGCACTCCTCGAATCTGGACCAAAATTGCGGATAAAATCCCTCGAATGATAAATTATCCGAACTACGCTAGGATAACCAAACTATTTTCCATAGTCGCTAGCCACAGAGCTCTTAAGTCTCAGAGTTTTCAAAGAGTGAGATTGGTGCTGGAGAATGCGCCAAAGGCGCAAGTGTCCTGTGCTTCTTGTGCCGGAGGCGCCAAAAAATTATAAGGGGTCCGGAGATGCCATTTTAGTATTCTTTTGTTTCCATACAAACGGCCTCGCTTTCAAAGGTAAAATTCAAAAGGATATTTAAGCTTGAAAGAGGCCATAAGGGCAATTTGCATGGAAACAAAAGAATATTAAAAAGGCGGTCATTTCGGAATGAGGTGCATATCGGCCTATAATTCATATATGAATATATTAACGGGTGTCCTAAAGAAACAATGAAATTGGTCGCACACGAACAGATTGAACATTGGCCAAAGTTCAGTGCCAGTGAAGGAACGAATTCGAAATTCATGAGCACTTCTGAGAGCTTAAAAGGTAGAGTTATCTACGAGAAAAGTGCTAATGCGTGAGAAATGCTCGTGTGGGCGTAAGAGCGTGACATTCGGCATCGAAATGCGTGAGACTTGAGAGCTCTGTTAAATCTGTTAAACCATCCTCAAAAGCCCACATTACTTAGCTTTCAGCGCCATTTCATCCATGACACAGGCGTTCCAAGCTCAGTGTGAGGGAAAGCAAACAACCTGAAAAGATAACTTTACGAAAAATTCTCAATTAAAAAGCCTAACCTTATTGCCATTGTGGGTCGCTTTCTTCCTATGTGGTTTTTTTTTCCAGATTCGACGCGAATTAAGCCGTTATCAACCGGTTCCTCGGTTGTCAACGATTATAGTAAAATATCAAGGCTGAACTCTGAATTCTCACGAGCCCACCAAATTGCAGTCAAATACTCCTGCTTGAAAAGTTCCCACGATTAAATTTCCAGCCGTAGAATTCAAGGGCAAAGGTTTTTCTTTCATTTCACTCCGAAAAGGAAAGGAAAGGAAAGGAACTTTATTTAAGTGTCTAGTCGATTTAGCGCTGGAGCACTAATTGGGGACACTGTAAAGTGAAATTAACAATCAACGCAAATCAAGTCAAATGTTGGTTTTTGAGGAGAGGGGAAACCGGAGTACCCGGAGAAAACCTCTCGGTGCAGAGTAGAGAACCAACAAACTCAACCCACATATGGAGCCGAGTCTCGGAATCGAGCCCGGGCCACATTGGTGGAAGGCGAGTGCTCTCACCACTGCGCCATCCCGCCACCCCTGCACCCCGAAGCCCTGCCAGAGACGTCGATGAAAAGATCCTCTTTCACGTCGAACCAGAGCTAACCCGGGCTCACTGTTTGTGTCCCGTACGGGTTCCATAACATGCATATGAGTAAATATCGAAAACATATGGAGCGAAGAAGCAAAGTTTAGGTCTAGAAAATTGCTAGAAAATGAAAATAAAAATCGATGAAACTTCCTTGTTCATAGTGTAGTGGCCACTACATTATGAAGGAAAGGTGAAGGCGCGGTGGGTCTAAAACACAGGCCGCATTCCACAGTTGAAGGTCATTGTTTTACCTTTTTGAAAGTAACCGAAAACCCTCAATTTGGCTAACCCTAGGCCTAAAAACCAACCTTAGGCCTAGGGTTGGCCAAATTGAGGGTTAGGGTTATATTCCCAAGATTCCCAAGGTTAAAACAATGACCTGCATCGGTTGACCTGTGGAATGTAACCTGTGTTTTAGACCCACCGGTCGAAAGCGACTATTTTCCCCGAAACTTCATGTTCTTATTAAGGACAGCACCAACTTGCCACATGGTAAGTTTCATCGATTTTTGTTTTTATTTTCCAGCCCTAAACTTCGCGTTTTTGCCCCATATGTTCTGTATATTTACTCATGGTATGAAACCCGTACGTGACACAAATAGTGAGCCTAGGTTACACTACGACCGTTGAGTTTCCGCTTGGTTACGAGTCTTTGTTTGTGGCTTGGTAACGAGTCATTGCTTGTCTTTGTTTGGTAACGTCGCCAGGGACCCTAAAAATAGGGAGCTTTAGCAACAACAACAACAACGGCGACGGCAACGAGAACGTCACAAATCTGCTTTTTTTAGTGAGCAAAAGCTATAGCTTTGAACTCTTTGCACGTGCATCTTTTCATTTTTGTCTATTTCTTTGCTGTTGTCAGCAAAACAACAACGTGAAGTGACCAAATGTGAGGCCTTTAAAGGCCCACCTTCAACCGGCAGGCTTTTCGACCGTTTGCTTTTGTTATGGAAACTGGCATTTCTCATCGTAGCAATCTGATTGGATGTATTTCAGCTTTGGCGGGATTTTCATATAATATGAAAAAATGTTCCGCAGCACGCAATGCCTGTCGGTTGGGCCTTGAAAGAGAACGTCAACGCTTGAGGATAAATTTCCATTTCGCGCCTAAATTGAGCGCCATTCATACTAGTTTCTTTCTTGAAGGTTTGCCACACCTTTGTCACTTAAAAATGCTTGGAATAGTCGCGAAGCGATTCAATAACGCGAATTCACATTTAACGACAACGTTCTCTTTTCCGTTGCCATTGTCGTTGCTAAAGCTTCCTAATGATTACCAGAAGACAAGTTTGAAGTTTGGAGACCATTTTATTTTTATTTATATCGAGATCATTTGTGCCGAAATCACTAACTCACGATCACTTGCAGCGCCTGGGCTACCTGTGGTTGGAATAAAAGAGCGCCTAGAGTGCGCGCGGTCACAAAGATAGGAATGCCTTGTCATTTTCTCCGTTCTTTGTTGCTCAGTTCTCCGATATCAATTGGATTTACCATGGCTCCCAAGCGCGTATTAGGTGCTTCGTCAAAAGTAGGACCTTCCAGCAAAAAGAGAAAAATTGTTGGCAAAGGACATGAATCAAAAGGGAAGTCATCTTCGTCAGCGACAACTTCGAATTCAAAAAGTTTGTCAGCTGTCGGTGACCTCCCGAAACGCGACAAACACGGCAAACTAGTTTTCGCAGATTTTCCTGACTTTAAGCCAAACATGACTCCGAAGGAGGTCCTTCGAGCTGGTAGCTTCGGAGGAACATATTTCCGGCCTATTCATTCGAGCGTCACAGGTAAATCACGGACATGCTGCCAACATAATTATGGTTAAAGTGCCATCTTGGGAAAGCAAAGTGTGGAGAATTTACGGCGTTTGTTTTGGGATCCCTTGGCTAGATTGCAGAATACCCGGCCCACTAAATGTCTTACTTAAAAAACTTTCACCGCAGTCCTGCAGTCCGCAGTGGCATGGTAGAGAAATGATATTCATATAAACAACTGATCCTAAACTGGGTCTTCTACAATCGCTCCTTGGCTTTCATTTTGTGGTTCGGTTAACTACACTTTTCATGAGATTATGTGAAGAAGAAAGCACTCGTTTACTGATTAAGCCTAAGCGCTCGTTTCAGTGATTAGGCCTAAGCACTCTCGTAAACTTTTAGCTTTCATTTTGCGGTTCGGTCAACTACACTTTTCACGAGATCATGTGAAGAACAAAGCATTCATTTACTGATTAAACCTAAGCGCTCGTTTCAGTGACTTTGCCTAAGCACTCTCGTAAAATTTTAGCTTTCATTTTGCGGTTTGGTTAGCTTCACTTTTCACAAGATCGTCTTGCCCTTTAATAATTCTCATTCATTGACTATGGGACTGCGGACCGGGATGGCAGTTCATTTTATAGTACGATTAGACACATAGTATGATTAAACACAACTGTGGGACTGCGGAACTGTGGTGGCAGTTTCTTAGGTAGGACATTTAGTGGGCCGGGTATTCTGCAATCGCTCCAATCAATGCAACCAAGCTGCGAGGAGGTCTTCTCAGCAGCGAACTTTGGCCTGAGAAGATGCCAGGCTTGTTGGACAAATTTAAAACAAGAGGTCAAAATTTTAAGAGAGTAATATTATAGATTTGTCAAGTTTACACTAGCAAAATTGCACTAACTTATGGACAAGTGCATCTCTGCTTTTCTCAACAACAAAAAAACACCATGTAGCATGGTGTTGAGACATGTATCATTTTAGTTTGCAGCATGATGCACGTTTCTTATTTGGATTTTAAAAACTTACAGTGCTAACTAACAAATTTCAGGAAAGTTGACCCGAACAGCATTGTCGTTGGCCATTTTTCATGCAGCATCAATAATTATTTCCAGCATGGTTGCATTGAAAGTGGACCTTGGCAGGTGTCCCATGTGACATAGCCCTTAAGCCGCTGTTCACTGTGCGATTTTCAACTTGTCTCGCAATGCAGTAGGGAGACAAGTTGCACGGAACATTGCTCAATATAACAAACATACCTTGCAATGGCCAAAAAATTGTAAGACAAGCTGCAGAAACCATTGCAAAAAGTAGAGTTTAGTTCACTTTCCACAATGCTTTGTGCAACATTGTGACAAATTTTTCAAGCATTGCATAGTGTAACATCTGCAATTTGAGTCAATGGTTTCTGGCATCAGCGAAAGAAAAGGTTCTTTTCACCTCATGGAAAACGAGACAAGTTGCATGAAACATTGCCTTGTGTAACACAAATCCAGACATTTGTTTCACAATGAGATCCCATTAGTTTATGTCACAACAAAATTGTGTGGCAACTTGTAAGAAAAATTGCAAAGTGTAACAGTGCCTTTAGGATGTGTGCAAATTTTCTTGGGCGATAACGTCATTGGTTGCAGTACATAGTGTTACCCTGTTAGGGAACGATTTTCAGTGGAAGTTGCACTTGTAGGTCAAACAAACAAAATGATTTCATATGATAATGGAAGCAGTTAAATTAAATCACCTTGAGGCCCTTTATATGAGGGTCCTTCATGTCGATACATGAAAGCAGAAATAGCCTTGGAAATAATAGTGAAGATCGACCCAGTTTCCTCTCAGGCCTTGGTTAAGTAATTACTTTGTTATAAATACTGTAGTCTGTGCCCCCCTCTTTAATATTAGCCGAGGGTGTATGTATTTTGAAAAGCCAAAAAAGTAGTTTCTGTTCAGATTACTTTCGTTGAAAATTCAAATGCAGTACAGAAAGCATGAGGGACATACACCAAACTTATGAGCTTTTTTCTTGTTGAAAATGACAGCCTACCTTTTCATGCAGAATTTAAGTGTGTTTAGCTTTTGTTATTTAAGCAAACATCTTAAATTAAATCGTGCTAAGAGAGTATTATATCAGAAACTAACTTTGAAAATCTCAGGGGAATTTTGTTATTCCAAAGATATTTTAATAGAAATCAATAATGTTGTTCAGTACCCTTGAAGAGCTGAAATGTTTTCGCCCTATGACTAATTAGTAACATAAAATGGGGAAAATTGATATTGAATAAAAGAAATAAAATCCTTTGTGTCTTTGTTCTTTGGCATTGTTTGATTCTTTAATATTTTGCTCAAGGTAAGAAATATTCTGCCGATGTGTACAAGGAATTCCCTGCTGACTGGTTTCAAGGACTCAAGATTAAAGCTCACATCACTTCATCAGTATATCATAATGAAGTCAACACTTACAAGGTGAAATGTGGTGGGAGCTTGGAAATGTGGGAATCTTCTGGTTGGATTCGCAAGCAAGATCCTTATGGCTGGTTTCAGTGGTAAGTTAAAAGGTTTCCTGTTAATACTCAATATGGTTAAGTTGTATTGAATGCTTGGAGTTATCATACGTAACGATAATAGTACTCCATTTAATTTGTTAGTGTTGCAAGCTTTCGAAAACCAAGCTCTACTGAGTTTTGAGGTAGCTGGATATCAAGTCAGATAAATCAGTATCTGGACCTCTTGCAGCAAAGCAGAGACACATCAAACTCATTATCCCACATATGACACCAAGGCCAGGAATAGAACCTGGGACAAAGTCATGTTGGTGGCAGTTGAGTGCTCTCACCACTGTGAAGACCCTCATCTCCTCCTTGAGTCACCCACCCACTAGGATGGTAGACCACTGAAAGGGTTACCCCCTCGCGGTGTATTCCTCATCCTTTTTTTTTTCTCTTGATTAGAGTGAAATAGTGTGAGGCAATGTTTCTTGTCTAGACTCTTAATTATCAACTTTGCACTGGCCAGTGAAATTCCAGTAAATATACCACCATTTGTGCAAGTAGCTCTTCCATTTTCCCTCTAGCTCTCTGAAAAAAGGAAAAAAAGGTATGGAAGGTTTTACAGATTATGATATCCATCCCTTCTCCTAGTTCCTTTCTTCTTTGGCAGTACTGGGTTGGCGTGGTTGTGCCGTGAATTCTTTGACCCCTCTGATACTCCTCTTCCCTTGTGGTTGATAGTCATTTTATTTAATTCTCATGAATGCTTATTAGCCAAACACAAAATTGATGATTTACAACAATAATATTGGGGAGACTACAAATCAAATCACAATGTTGGTTGTTGATGATCAGAATGGGAAACCAGAGAAAAATCTCTTGAAACAGGGTGGGAAACCAACAAACTCGACACATGTGCAAAGCAAAGTCTGGACCACTGCAGTGGAAGGTGAGTCCTTTCACTACTGCAACAACCCAGCTCACCTCTCGACTTGAGGTGATTCCCCAGAACACCGTGCATTAGATAGAGTTCTGCATTAGCTTTCTTGCCTTGTTAGCTTTTTGGTGCTTGGACACAACTTGGTAAGTGTTTTTCATTTACACTAAGCTTAATTTGGCAATTCAAATAATTTATTATACATATGACGTTTTTTTTTCTGTATATAGACAACATCAGCTAACTCAGTGTTGTACCAAATTCAAAGATTCTTTGTGTATTGTACAGTATTTGCATTATAATGTGGCATTCACATTTAAATGATACAGAAATACCTGGAACAAAACGTTTTATTCCCAAAGGGTTTGACTTGGGTGCAACATTGAGTAGCCTATTAGGTCTATTTCATTTTTCTCTGTCAAAAAAATGTAGTTGTTGGCTTCATGATGTGCCTGGGCACTGAAACAGACACTGAAACAGACACTGAAACAGACACTGAAACAGACATAAAGTGGCTCCCCGTACAATAAAAACTTGCATTGAAAGCCGTTCTTCCTCCTCATGTGAAACATAGCATCATGGCCACTGTACGTTGTCTTAAACATTATGGCTGCAGGTTTTGGTTTTTTAGCATAGAGAAAAAAGTGTTTGGGATAACCAAACTAAATTCCAAATGTTTCTATTAGTGTCTGCCAGCTATACTTCCTAACATTTTATAAAGTTAGAAGTGATTCTCTCACATAACTGAACACCGCACAAATTAAACAATTGTCTGCATAGAAACCAGAAAAAATCAAGTGCTTTCAACGGGATTCGATCCCATGACATCTGCGATGCCGGTGCAGCGCTCAACCAACTGAGCTAATGAAGTCACACAGTTGGGAGCAGGTCAATTTGCTGGGCTCATGTGTTCCCGCGAAAGGACTAATGAATGAAAAAAATGTATATATATATTAGAAGTACGTGTTCTAGAAGTAATCCTTGCACCTAACTGGACGATTTAAGCAATTGTCTCTAATAGAAACAACTAATGTCCTTTAAAACTTGATGATGTAAGATCGTCCGGTGGCGAGTAGTCGTGAGAAGGACTGTTGTTTGTTACACCCTCAGAGTCAAAGGGATTACTGTAGTGTCAGTGGATCGTACAAGTCCTTAGTGTTGTCTTTAGCCTGATTGGTCTGTCTAGTCAGCCGTGATGTTGCTGGCTAAGTAGACCGTGATTGGTGTGTCACGATCTTTAGAGGCTAATGAATACACTTTTGAGAACAACTGCTCAGTCAAACAATGGCTGATCTTCAGCTCATACGATTCGAGACGTACCAATCACAGGTTCAAACCATTCGCTTGCTATGTCTCCTAAACAAGCTTGATCAGCTACAATGTATCTCTTATTTTGAGTTATCTAAATGTGGAAACAATGGGGGGAAATTAAGGGAAAATCTAATATTACTGCGATTTTCATCCTTCTGCGGAATCTCATCTTCAAGCGCTAAGCGCCAAACTACGTTTTGGTTTCTATCATGAATCAAATTTCCGCACTGTTATCCGTGAAGATCGACTCCGCCTCCAGAAAGTGAATTGGAGTTTTTGTTTAGTTTACACCTCGAATACCATTATGATAACTTTTTAGAGGTTCTTCAGTAAAGAGATTCGTGTACATATTCAATCGCTTTCCATTGGCGTCGAGTTCGAATGTACGATTGTACCTTGGGAACCTAAGATGCTGATTTGTAGGTTATGTCATGCATCTGGTTTGATTGACGGCAGCCAAAATGCAGTTTGGCCGTTGGCGCTTGAAGTAACATCTCTTCTCAAAGTTTACGTTAACTGCGATGCTTCTTTTCAGGTACTGCAGGTTTTATCTCGGCCGACGCACAGAAGATGATAGTAGGCAGGTCGATCGCTGGAAGAAATGTGCTGGCGACAAGGGACGCTGGCGAAACAACCTTATTACAAAGATTGTTCGCAGTGGCTGTGCTTATGATAACTTTAACGTATCGCCTGTAGTGCGGCAAACGCTTCAACATTGGGGATATAAACTGAACAAGGAAGACTTTGATAAATACGCGAAGAAAGTTAAAGTATGATGATATGGAGCACTGTTTTTACTTCCAACGAGGTGGTGAGATGTCGCGATAATTTCGACACACATCTCCGCCCAAGATACTTTTTATCATATCTATCCACTTTTTTTTTCTGAAAGTTTATTTTACTATTCAATGAGTGGATTCAAAATGCGACAACGATGAATTTGATGAGTCGGCGAAAAAGGTCGAATAGAAGGCATTCAGTTTCACTTCAAGTTGGCTGACGTGTCGTTTGTTTGGTTTGTAACCCTTTTATTGACTGGTGGGGGTCAGAAACTAAAAGAACGATACTACATGCAATCATTAGGGAATTTAACATGATTGCAGAGTTTCATGCCTCAAAGCCGCCTCGGTTTGAAGACAGAGACTTCTGGTCCCCACAATACGACCGAAAAGTTTTCGGAACTTTCGAGAAACAGACCCCTGGGTCGCAATTATCAAGTTTTAGGAGTAGAAGTGTTTCGTTCCGAGCATGCTCATTGAGTTTGAGGGTCTAAATCAATCTCGTTCCCAGAGTCTTCGTTCCTCTTGACCAGCGGGTCGGGTAACGAGGGCCTCTGGGAACGAGATTGGGTCTAAATTTGCAAATGCGCGTGCTCAGTACCAAGAACTCGAATTGGTACTCTTACTAGTAGTCGAGTGGCATTGAACGTTGAAGTCCTTGCCCGGGTTGCTCGAAGCCTGGTTAGCGCTAACCAGCGTTAAATGCCATGGAAACCTGTAGGTTTTGACACCTGTTAACCAACGGTTAGCGCTAACCAGGCTTCAAGCAACCGGCCACTGGGCATCAAAAACAACAATCGGAAGTTGTTCATTTCTTTCTACTCGACAATGTCATACTTCCAAGCCAAGTTGCTCAAACCCTGACTAAGCTAATTCTAGATTGCTGGAACCTTTTTTTGACAGGAACTTTTGTTTCGCTTCAGCATAAAATTGTTAAGACTTTTTTGATTCGCAAATTTCAAACCTCGATTGGTTGAATGTTCGCAGGTCAGTATTAGTTGGGTTTGAACAATTGGGCCTACGACTTAAAAGCTTCTTAGCCAGAAATGTATCGGAACCCCAAATGCCGCCGGATTGCCTCTCCTGATATTGGTAGTGTCAACATTCTCGGTTCTGCGGTTTACCGGATATGCTTAAATTGAGCGCAACTTTATACGAACCTCAAGCTTATCAACCTTGTTTCCAGGGTCTCTCTTCTCTTCCTCCCTTGTCTTTGGGAGGAAGCGAAGAGAGACCCTGGAAACGAGGTTGCAAGCTTATCTCTTTAACAAATAGATTCCATGTTGCCGTGCGTCTGTTCAGTAATAGATTACAGATGACGTCAAAATGTGGTCAGAACAAAAAAGTGGCACACGAGGCCGAGTGTGTCACTGATGTTCTTACCACATTTTGACGTCTTCTGTGATCTATTACTGAACAGACGCACGGCAACATGGAATCTATTTGTTTAATATAATAAAGAATTAAACTTTATTCGCATAAAAGCTGATGGTGACGTCAATCGTGGGTCGGTCCTCCAAGAACCAATCAAAATGCGAGGATAACTTGGGTTATTACATAAATTAATGTAAATTCGTAGTTGACGCTTAGGGCGCGTTCGATTGACCGTATTCCGGAATAGGAATACATGGCATATAAGTTAAAAATCCTTCGTTTTTACGGAGATTCACATTAAAATTGTCAAACATCTGCTACAATGCTATTTTCAACATATTTTTATTATCCTTGCTGCTTCAAAACGTGCCAAACATACCGCTTTAATCATCACTCCACGTATTCTTATTCCGGAATAGGGTCAATCGAACGCGCCCTTAGACTCATCGGCACAATTCGTGACGTTTGTCAAAATTGAGCGTACGTCACCTTGCTTGCGAACCTGGCCATGTGCTGAGTACAGTGACGACGGACAACTGCTTAAGCGGTTGGGATGATGTGAAGGAAAGACTGTGTGGCCGGGGCTTAAATTGTACACCAGGACATCTAGAGGAGAGGAAGCACTGCAGCCCAGTGGGTTGGACGCTTCGTTGAATTTGTTCCAGGTAGTCCCTGGTTCAGTTTCCTGGCTGCACTTGTAAATAGCCAACTGGTTTGCCTCCAGCCAGTTGGGATTCTTAAACAAAAAAGTTGTTCTGTTTAATGCTCAGAGATATTAGCTACTAGCTACTCTAAAAATCCGAGGGTAAATAATGATACCTACCTACCCACACGGTGGCAAGAGGATATATATGAATATTATTTTTGAGTGCACGTGGCAAGAACAATATCTCACGAAGCTCTTCTTTTCCAGCTGGGAAATGCCAGGCGATAGGCAAAGAAAGAACGAATTTAGGAGAATTTTGAAACCAACCTATGGTGACGCACACGGAAAACGAGTCTCTGAGGATAAGTCGAAGCGTGAAAAGCCTATGCCAGGTGACGGAAAACGAGTAGGCGAGGATACGCCGAACCAAGCCAACACTTAACAACTAATTTTTAGGGCTTCGTTTTTTATTAGTCTTTCCAATATTTGGAATGCTGTTCCTGATGATATCAAAGCAGAAACTACTTTGTCTTCAGTTTTAAAGCTAAGCTTGAGTCTTTCTATTTTGTCAGGTTATACCAGGTTTTTGATGGAGATTATCTTCGTACTTTTAAATTCATCTGTCCTAAAGGTCGCAAAGTTAATGTTTTCTTTGTTCGCTCTCTTTGATATTGTAATATATATATTTTTTTCATATTTTTTTCATTATGGGCTGGGTTGGTTATTCTAGTTTTGAATGGTCAGGTTTATGGTGTAAATGCTTTGAAGGGGACTTAGTGTCCTATTGTATTTATATAACACCCACCTTAGGGTGAATCTTTAAATAAACAAATAAATTCCGCAAATAAATTAACTTGGGTCTCGATAGTTATACTCGATCATGCACGTGTCTGAAGCAGGCTAACTTTAGGGCTGGCTAAAAGATTTGGACACCTGCGTGGCCTGTTCCAGGCGTTCAGTTGGTAAACGCGGCGAAAGGTGGAGGGACGCTTGGAACAGGTGGCGGGAAAGAATTCCTTCCCGTCGCCCGTCCCAAGCCCCTATCCATCGTTTGCCAACTGAACGCCTGGAAATTGGTCACTACCTGCCAAATTCCACTTATGTCCAGAACAAATTCTGGCTTACGGTCGGCTAAATTCCCACGCGTTTGCTACAATTTTGCGCGGATTTGCCTCTACCCCCGGGGACGACGGAAATATGAAACTTAACTCAGTGAAGTGTAGTTACGGTTTTTTAATAATCTTTCCCCTACCTTTCGTCAACCGATCTACGGCTTTGAATTATTGCCTTAATGGGGTGGTGGAATTGGGGGCGTTGTAAGGGGTGTTTTCTTTCACGCAGATCGCCGAGAGGGGCATCATGAGCGACGTCATGTGTGCTCTGGTCAACAAGAACATCTGTTCAAGTTCCTGTGCAGGCTAAATTAATTTTCTTCCCGTTGACGCGAGTAACGTTGTTATTGTTGACTGTTAAAAAGTGGGCCACAGAAATGTCTGTTATCATCATTTGATCCTGTATCACAGCTTTTAATTAAGAGTTGCTCCTGATGTTTTATATTTCGTAGTTGATCTTGTGTGTTGGCAGTGATCATGATCGGGTAAACCTTGCGTGATAAAAGCGATATTTCCCACGCCAGGTTGATAATCTATCGGCTTTAAAGGGCCAGGTCACGATAAAATTAGGGACGCTGCCTCTTCGCCCCATTTAGACATGCCTATCTTGAGCTACGCTTTAAGTGCTTTTGTCGTATATTTTTCTGGCGATTGTTTGGAAAGACAATTTTATCGTGCAACTGTAAACATCAATGGCACTTGGCCGAAGCATTTTGGGCAAAAAGGAGGAGCATTTTTTCAAAGTGGATATCCTAACTTTCTAACCCTTTTTGCTGCAGCTTACAAACTCCACGTTCTGTGACCATTCGAACAACTCTTTTTAGGAGAATCAAAAAAAAAAAGGCTAAAAATACTTAATCAGAGAGACCTATGGCATCTTAAGCTTAGCTTTCAAAGTTTCAAAGTTTATCATCTGTCGCCAATCGAAGATATTTATCATCTTTGCATATTTAGTTCCCTATTTAAAACGATATCAGAATTTGTAAATGGGTACTTTCTTCCCGCGTAAATTCATGTTCAAGAAGCAAGTGATGTCCGTCTTTAATTAAGAGTAAACTTTTTATATTTCCGCCATGCGGGAAAGACATCACGTCCACAAGAGCGGATCGTAACCCTATATCCCCTGATGTATCACATGGCTTGTTTTGATTTAGCACGCACGCGACGGTGCAAAACCTTTACAGCGTATGATATCGGGAGGGCATTCTTCAGTGACCTGTGGTATAAATGTACCCGAATGTTGAAACATTTTAATTATTAGGGTGCAAAATGAACTAGCCTTCCAAAGACCAACAAAAGGGTGTTTTATTCAGAGGGTGCAGTTTGGCAAGATAGCCAAAAGTGGAAGAAATCACTCGTAAAGAATTAATCGGATTCGGCACGTCATCTCTGTGTTTACAAACGCCAGCGCGAGGGGCTGTGTCGCAGGTTCCGAGATTGTCGCTTTTCGTAATGTAGTTCAGCGTTTGGGAGAAAAATATGTCCCGATATTACAATACCAGCACCGATAAAGGACTGTCTAGACAAAGTTCAAAGACTTACAAGGTTATACGCCGAAAATCAAACGCAGAACTCAACGAGAAGCTGCGTCGCCTGGACATTGAACATAACACAAACATTGCCAAGATCTTGAACGAAAGGTATAACTTAAGAACGCTTCATTTCAATTTGATGCATTCTGGCGGAGAATCGTCTTCTGACAGTGATGGCGAAGGCACAGTGGAATTGGACGTCCGCAGCGTTCCTTCAGGAGACACTGAGGATTTGCAAAGCCAAGAAAAAGGGATTTGCACCTCTGCTTCGGACAACAGTAAAAAGCAAACTCTTCTTCAGTTACCAAGCATAATCGAAGATTCGTCAATAAGTTCAAAACCTCTCTCCAAGTCCCCGAAGTTGGGCCGAAGTCCTCTTCCCCCATTATCAGAGCATGGTTTTTCGACTCGTGTACGAAAGAGCTCGGAGAGCACACACTTTAACCCGAGTGTCATAAGAACACGGCAACGAAGTTCTTCTTTTCCAGCTGGGCAAATGCCAGGGGATAGGCAAAGAAAGAACGAATTTAGGAGAATTGCGAAGCCAACCCATGGTGATGCACACGGAAAACGAGTCTTTGAGGATAAGCCGA
>OX421446.1:21056917-21091917 GCA_949126865.1 Montipora capitata
CGACTACAAGTACGAGGTTGTTATTGATCATGAAGAGTTGTGAGATAAGGCCTATGGCTTATCATCCTCATCTGAGATTATTATTATTTTATATTTTTGGCTACTCATTGTTGACATGGTACACATAAATTTATTTATCTTCATTGTTTATTCATTTCTGAAGCAACTCTGAGAGTAATATGTGTAATGGCTGCTTCCCTGTCATTTAGGGTGTACAGTATAATTACATAGTTAGCAATTACTCTATCTTTTCGGAGGTTTCTTTGATTTTACTCTCTAGTGAAAAGAAAAGGAAAGATGACTGCTTGGATCTCCTCTACGTGTATGTTCTGTCATGCATGCACATGTGATGTCAATGCAACGTCGAGTCCACTCCACCAAGCAGTGTATATAGTTACATGTAGCAATATTTGACCATTGCCATTTTGGAGAAAGTGTGGTCTCATTAGACATACGTGTAGCAAACACAGTACTCTGTTTCTCTTCTAAGCCTAAAAATGTGACAGTGTTAGAACAGCTGTCATTACAGAAGGTGTTGCTGGACCTTTTTGAGATTTAAAAATGAAAGAAATCCTCATCAATAATCAATGGCTTTAAAAGCTTGAATTGTGAGATGTGGTTGTTCAATAATAATGTCTGACCTTTAATAGATTTAAAGCAACTTGGCAAATAACTCAGTTTTAGCAAGACCACATAAATTAAATATATATTATTGATCTGAACAGTATACATGAGGTGTATAAGTGAGGAATTAATAGATACAATGTATAATGCCAGAAGGGGGTGTGCATGCTTTGCAACAGACAATTATTGTGCCGTTTTGAGGACTTTCAAGACATCAATCATGCCCATAAATCACAAAATGCACTCGCGTTCTTATGATTTACTACTGTAACATGTACATGTATACTTTTTTAATATTATTATTATCCACCATCCTTGCTTTTACATATTACAGGTGATGAGAAAGAAACTAATATTGAAGAGAAAGTCCAGGATGCTGAAAATGGTAAATTTGGAACTCTGCCTGTGTATGTTAAATAATTAACAATTATTCGCCGAAGGCGAAGTGATTATCGGTGAATATTCACCGAGACGAAGTCGAGGTGAATATTCACCGATAATCACTGGGCCTGAGGCGAATAATTGTTTTAGTATAAATACACAGGTGATTATTTCAAAAAAAAAGAAAAAAAAACATTTCAAGGCGAAATCATCTTCACTTACAGTGGCAAAACGACTACTGGCAGCCATTTTGTCCGTCGAGGTGATTATCGGCTGATAATCCGAGATAGCGAGCCAATGAGAGCGTGCGATTTTGTATAATCACCTGTGTGTTTATACTAAAAATTAATGTTAACCCATTGACTCCTCAGGCACCCCAGGGCGCCTCCGGATGACGAGTAAAATTGTCTGGCATTAGACAGAGTAAAACCTCAGTGTTAAGTCTCACTCCAAGGAGTCAATGGGTTAATGGAGGGAGCATACAGCTGTACTGTAGTTTTTGACTGGTTAACCCATTGACTTCTCAGGCATCCAGGATGCTCCCAGTTGACGAGTAAAATCATCTAGCACTAATGCTAAGAAAGAGTAAAATCTGTTACCAGTACGTGTACATGTAAGTCTCACTTCCAGGAGTCTGTGGGTAAAATTATACAGATTTCATCTGTTTTTGAAGTGGGTGGTAATAAGTGGCAGCCCTAAAACCAGGAATCCGGAATCACAATACAATACAGAGAGTAAACACTATCCTAAACATTCATAAAAGCTAACCTTAGGCCTAATTAGGCCGAAAAACGTTTGTTTAGGCCTAATTAGGCCTAAGGTTAGCTTTTATGAATGTTTAGGATAGTGTTTACTCTCTGTATTGTACTGTGATTCCGGATTCCGGGTTTTAGGGTTGCCCGGTAATAAGGCAGATTTGTAACCCAACATTAAATTTTTGTACCAATTGGAGCTGGTCATTGCCGATTGAGTAAACTAAAACATCCCCACTATTAAGTTAATTCCTGACACTTACGCTGTACCTAGCACAAAGGTTGATAACTTGTCTGATATTCACTTGTTCATGCTTTCCTTACAAGGTTGAATCATGCACTGTTGAATAAAATAAATGACTAGTTTTCTATTTTTCTTATTATTTATAACCTTTTTATTAATTTAAAAAGATATGTGTAACTGGTAGCAGGTTAAGATTAAACCGGGGTGGAGTTACTAGCAGCATGACACTGCATTCAAATGGAAGATTGGCCAAGCAGAAATGTGCGCACCTGCCCATAATTTTATTGTGCTCATTGTGGTGATGCTTGCATTGTTTGGTTGCACTGGAAAAAGAAAGCAGTAGAGACTATGCAAGCAAAAGAGCTTGTATTTTAAAAAGATTCAAGCTTGTTCTAATCCAGAGTACAAAAATGTATTACTTATTTAATGCGTGTATCTGTCTTAGATGGTGAATCTGTCAACAACAGTGAGAACAATGTTGAGCCTACAATAAAGAGGAAGAAATCTTCATTTGAAAGTGTAAGCTTAGCTGAAGGTAAGGTTTCATGTACATTTACATGCAGATCCTTTGCTACATTGTATTCTTTACAAGACATAATTAAATCATGTCTTTAAAGTTAACTGGTTGGGATTCAAAGCAGTAGTTTGTTCCATGATTTCAGGAATAGGCTTACATGTACACTGTATGTCTCATACAGTACCAGCTTGTGCCAATTTTGTAAACGTCACACAACTCATGCAGCCTTTTAGACCGAAACTCCTGACCAGTTAACGTAAAATACCTGTTTTATGGGGCTAAAATGTTACTTTCCTGGAATATTAAATTTTTTTGAAGGTCCATGAGAATGATAAGAATTTCTTTTTTTATGAGAAATGTACTAAGAGAGAAGCGTTGGAACAGTATTGAGAGTGTTCACCTTCCTCCTTTGTGTTGTGGACAGGGTTCAGCTTCTGAACTCAGCACCAAATAATTATTATGGGTTACGTTTGTTTGTTCTCTACTCTGGCATGGTCTTGTTACATGTAGCTTTTGTTCACTTCCAATTTCTCTACATACTGTACATGTAATGTAGTTTACCTGCTACATCAAGGTTTTTTTATATTAAGATCAACTTACATAATTACATTTATGGCTTACTGTGCAAAAGAATCAACAATATCATTCATAGCACTAATGATTTTGTTAAACGGTTATTTATCATCTTAAGGTTCCACTGTCAATGTATCGATAAATATCAATAAAGCAATAATTTATTTTTGTTAGATGTGACAAATCCAGATAGCAAGGAATTCAAGTCTCTTGAAGGAATTGTCAGTGAGAAAACACTAAATGCCATTGCTGATATGGGCTTTACCACCATGATGGAGGTTCAGCACAAGAGCATTGTACCACTTCTTAAAGGAAGGTAAGGCTTACACTTCATCTGAAAACCTTCAGTTCTTTTCTTGTACATGGAGGGCACACCTTTTTAGGTTAATTTTAAAAGCAATAATGTCCCAAATCAGGTGCCTGTTTTAGGGCTAATTCAAACAGGTCCTAAAGAGAAAAAGGTAGTTTGGGCCATTAACTCGCGTTAACGTCTCGTAGCTTCCCTTCAACAGGCTCTGCTAGTTGCCTAAAGTAGACAGAATTGTCAGTCATCTATCACAAGACTGACCTACATGTAGATGTAGATGTACATTCATTTGTAGGTCTGAACCCGAAATCACAAACTGCCTTGGATTCCAGTTTTAAAACAACTTTTTGCAATTTCATCCATACTCCTCAAGCTCAGCCATGGAAAAAAATAGCTTGTCATTTTGTTCAGTTTTATGGCACATTGAAAGTAAAATTGTGAATTGGAAAGTGCAAAGTATGTTTACTGTGCATTATGTGATCAGAAGGAATGTACATGTATGTTGGCAACGAAAAATATTTTTAGGCCAGGAGCTGGTTTTCATTGTTGTTTAAATTATTTTATTGGCAGCAGATTCATCGTAGAAACAGATGCTGATGCAATTTTTTGACCATGTGATTCCCATACAAACACTTTTACATGACATTGTATACTTAATCTACTACTCAGTACCTACATGTACATGTACAAGTTTGTACCACCTTGATAGCATCTAAAACTTTCAATTGATAAAACTACATGTATTTATCACATTTCATAATCATGCATTTAATGGGTTCACATATCCAGTAAATAGCAGGGCCAGTCAGGGCCATTGTTAAGTACTGTAAGTCCTCAATCCAATTTTTGGGAACACTTAATTTTACTGTACAAGTGATTGGCTTGGGAATTTCCAGTGAAATAATTTTACTTATTATTATAAAATACCGGTAATTAGGATAGTACGCGCACTGTCATTGGTCAATAGCTGTGTTTAGATAAGAGTATGGAAACACGGCTGTGACATCACATGAAATTTGATTGGTTATGTATTGTCAGGTGCACATTTTGATTGGTTGGTAGGAAATAGTAATAGTAATAGCTTTATTAATAAAACAATTGCAGCCTTACGGCTGAATTACGGATTATTTACCTATAATAATAACTATAAAAATATATAAGAAGACAAAAGTTTAAAATGATGTAGACACTCCTTAAAATCTACAATTATTAAAAGTGTATGCACAACCCCAGGTTCGATTATTGATTTGCATAATAAAAATTTACAATTTACAATGAAGGGCATTCGCAATGACAAAACTAGATTGGTATCGCTTAGTTTTGCACCTTGGGATGCTAAACGTACGTTTCTGCCTAAGTGACCTAATTGTTCTAATATAAGTGACCTAATTGTTCAAATATGAGCGTGTGTAAAGAAAATCTGTTTCAATCAAGAAGTAAAAGAAACAGCATTTTCCTTCATTTGTTGAATTACATGTATCTTTGAGAAATATTTTATAAAAGCAATAGAGGACTTTTTTTCTTGTTTCCATAGCCTCATCTAAACACTCAGGGGCATTGGGAGAATTGTGGACAGTTATGCAAATCCTCGACTGTGCCCCAGGTTTGCATAACTGTTTCGAATTCTCCCAACTCCTCCTCGTGTTTAGATGAGGCTATGGAAACACGGAAAAAAGTCCTCTATTGCTTAAGGCGACCTCAAAACTTTGTATCAAGACAAAATGCAAACGGTGTTGTTGTTGTTTTTTTTTCATGCAGGGACTTGCTTGGTGCAGCTAGAACTGGAAGTGGGAAAACATTAGCATTTCTCATTCCAGCAGTTGAGTTTTTGTACAAACTACAATTTAAGCCACGAAATGGTGAGTTCCTGCAGTTTTGGTGTCAAACCTAACATGTGGTATGATGTATTAATATTTTGTGTCCTGAAAGTGGCAATGAAAGAGTGTAAGAGTTACAGATCTGTCATACAGGTACAGTGTTTCGAATGGTGGGCCATTGGCTGCATGAATTTCATGAACTAAAAATGCAGAGGGAAATAGTGTGTACAGTACAGGCCGCGGGAATAGCAGCACTTACACTTGCGTAAAATGCGAGCAATATGGCGGATTTACACGCAAACCCGCGAAACACGAGCTTTGCACGCACCTATTTGGCCATTTCCGAGTTTCTGTTTGTCTCGGTTTCGAAGTGAGTCTTGGTGCTCAACTATATAAAGGAAAATGAGTTTGATTTGCATAAAAATACACAACTCATTTCCATTTGAATGGTTGTGCACCAGGACTCGCTTTGAAACCGAGGCATGGAGCAACTCGGAAATGGGTTCTTACATGCAAATTGAGTATAATTCCTATAAGCAACGCATCATCAAAAAACAGGTTGCCGTTAGGTGTTGCTCTGTTTAGTTAGCAGTTGAAGTGTATGAAATTTTTCATCCAATCAAGAAGGACACTAACTTATGGAAACCCCGAAAGGGAAATGCAATACTCCTTTTTACACCAAACTGACAAAAGTGTGCAATGAATTCGAAACCTTGTCATCAAAATTAGTAATAAGTTTACGATCCATAAATGATTGCCTGTTTAAGTTTTTCTTAAAACGTGATGATTACATTATGGTCGACATGACTTTCTTCTTCTTACGCGGGCTTCAATTGATGCTCTTTTACTGCTTTTCCAAACTGCAGGGACTGGGGTAGTTATCATCTCTCCTACGCGAGAGCTCTCCCTGCAAACTTACGGTGTGGCACGAGATGTGCTCAAATACCACAATCACACATTTGGCATTGTCATGGGTGGTGCCAACAGAAAAGGCGAAGCTGATCGTTTGCAGAGGGGTGTCAATCTTCTAATAGCTACTCCAGGGCGGCTACTCGACCATCTCCAGGTGGGTGCAAGCGAAGCACATGACATTGAAGGGTGTAACTTGCAACTCTTCCTTAGAACAAAGCTGGGGAGTTTAGGACACCAATTTTATGCCCAAATATGGACAAAAATAAGATCGAAGCTGCACGCGCGGGAAAATGCACGAGCTACGTTACATCCGAATAAGGAAATTTCTAAACTAAAACAAACGCCAGCTCTGAACCAGAGTTAAACGCTTCAAGGTCACGAGCTTCTGGTGATATTAAGTGCTCTTGAGGCAATCAAATCCCGCCAGGGTTCTTTGCAACAAAACACGCCGGCTACATTGCAGAAATAAACAGGTATTACCGCCATCCGACCTCGCCTTTTGAAGTTTTCTTTTCAGTAGGAAGAGCATCTGGCTGTGGGCAGTCGTTACTGTTAGTGTAGCTGAGACTGGCCCGCCCAACACTACAGTGTACATATGTATGAGTAAAAAAAGAACTAAATTGTGTACAGTATAATAATATTATCATGGGCCTCGTTTCAGGACCCTAACGGGATGTAAAAGAACCCATGATGCTCTTTGCAACGAGTAGGATACGGAGTTCGCGGTGTTGTTGTCTGACTGATGCTCTCTAGCAAATGTGTCCTGCTTGGCATCATGTGTCAAAGGGTTGTCAATGTGATATGATATTGTGAGAGCGCTTTAGCAAAAGCAACAAAAGGTGAAGGGGAGTTCGCCGAGTGCTTGACATAACGATGTTGATGTTGTTAGTTGTTGGAGCGCATTATTTTGAAGTCGCCCACGCAATCGTTATTGGGGCGTCATTCAGTGCTCCCAGATGGTAGCACTGTGTGGCGCTCCCAAAAAGTTGGAAATGTCACGACTGCTTGGACAAAACAAACCCGAAGAAGTGTTTTCTTTTGGGGTATTCTGCTTTCAAAGCGTCTTTTCTGCGACTGATAGCCGGTGTGGGAACGCAATGAAGCCAATTTGAGTTTACAAGGATTAGGTGGTTTGCAACCAATAGACACGAATAACAATGATGTAATGTACAATTACTGGTGGACGAACAAAAGGAGCTAATAAGATATTTTTTTGTTTTCGTCCACCAACATAGCAGCGTTGACGTAACGTGAAAACCACCAGCATAGAACGGATCGTAATAGGCCACTTCTGTGTTCATGTTTGCCTCCTCTTCAATGCGAGGCTAAGTGCGAAGTTTTTATTGTGAAAATTAGATTTCATTCATTTTTACAGTAGAGCTTAATTACCATCACAAAATCTTCGCACTTAGACTCGCTTTGAAGAGGAGGCAGACTCGGAAATGGTCTATTTGGCTTGCTTTGAATAAATCGTTTCCGGAATGCCCAGGCATTCTGTCTGTTTGGGAACCGTTCTTCATAATGTAGAGCCATTCCCTTGCAATACCTTATCCCCCTTTTTTCATCGTTGGAACTGGGGAAAAATATTTTTATTGCATCTGTTTCTAAAAATCATCTAGGACGAAGACTAGGAAAATATTTGTTCCTTTTGTGCGTCTTTGAAGGTGCAATAAATAAGATTACATGTATTGAGCTCATTCACCCGACCCATTACGCATCTTGTGTCTCAGTGCCTTTGCAGTAGAAGAGATGCGTTTAAAATCTTTTCCCAAACTCGTCCCAAACGGATTATATGTCTTATTTATGAAAACGGTCAACGAAAAACGGTCAACGAAAAACATTTGTTGTAGTGGACCGTGTTACTGCCATTTCATTTTGAACTGCACAGAGGATAAGTAAAGATATCAACTAAGCAAGTGCTCGGGGTATTCAAAAGAGGATGCAGAAAGTTTTGCTGACTTTTTCGCTTTTTGAAAGTTTAGACTGCTTTGTGGCATATCCATATCCATATATAGAAGTTTCTGTGATGGCATCTTGTATGTTTTCATGTGGCTTGATAAGCCCGTTTGTAAGGTTTACCGCATTCGAAACTATATAGCTAGACCAGGTTGATATAATTATTAAGGGTCTTTTGCTTACGCTTTCGAAAAATGTTCGTCATTAGCATTTCCATCGAGATTGTATTGGTGGAAAACAGTATTTTGAATCTATTTGTTTGTAGAATACACAAGGTTTTATTTTCAAGAATCTCCAGTGCCTCATTATAGATGAAGCTGACCGAATTCTTCAAATCGGTTTTGAAGAGGAAATGAAACAAATCATCAGACTTCTGCCAGGTTAGTTGAAATAAACACTCATGACGTTGTACTCAGCTGAAGGCTGTACAATAACGAAACGACATCGGACAACTGATCATTAATGCCGCTGCCATTTACGGAAGGCTGAGAGGTGTTGGTCTTTGAAACCTATAACCTCGTAAGTTCTACAAGTGAGCCATAGGGTCATTTTAGGGAGGGTACACTATAAGTATTTTAATTTGGTCCGGGTTGTGCGCTGTATATGGATGGTCGTGGTATGTTAGTACAGCTGTAAGTTGAGGGTGCGGTTAATAGGCCTTATTTAAAAAAAAAAAACCACCTTATTCAGTAAACAGCCTTCAGTATTCCGTAAAAAATCACCCCCATGATAATAGACCTATTCACGGTTTCTGACGCCATATTGGTTGGGGAGCAAGCACGGCTTAAATTACAGTGAATGTATTGGAATTTGTCCGACTTCGAACCGTTATAAATCTTTTAAGTTGTGAGTATTATATGGCTGGTGGCTTGTGTTTGTAGCCTATATAACGCGCACTCTGATTGGCTAATTGTGACTGAATTGTAGGGCATTATTCTCCCGTAATGCCCACGGGCCGATTACGGGCTTGCAAAAACAAAGCAAAAGGTAATTAAAAAGCCATATAATAAACTACTTACTAACCGAGCTAGCTCGAGCCGTACTGGGGAATATTGGCCCTCGGTCGTTTTTGTACGGTCCTCGCTGCGCTCGGTCCGTACTGCCACGACCGAGAGCCACTATTCCCCAGTACGGCCCTCGCGCTCGGTCAGTAAGAAGTTAGTATTGTGGATAGGGAGAATACCTCTCAAAAAGCACTTCTATTGAGTTTATTTTCGTGAAGTATGACGATCAGAATCAAGCTATAACGACCGTAAACGAAATTTGTAAATTTCATATATACCCTAATAGACAAACTTAACAAATTCCCGTGAAATTTGAAGTGACACGAGGAGATTTGTAATATCCAATTTTCAGACGTTGTGTCTTGTGCAATGATCTAATTTTCCATAGAGTAAAAATCTGCCTTCCTGCAGCGGAGTTATAGAGGTTTGAATTCAAACAAAATCCCATACATTCACTGTAACTTACATGTAAGCCGCGTTTGCCCCCAACGAAGATGACGTCAGAAACCGTGAAAAGGTCTGTTTTTAGTGCTATAAAGGTAAAGGTCCTTATTTTACTAGGGTAACACGTGACAGTGAACTAGGGTTTTTTTTTAAACAAGAACAAGTCTCAAAACTGAGAGCAACTGCTCTAATGATTGGGCAGATGTGTAAATTAGATCAAAACACAGTGATGCATGTACAATCAAATAGGCCTTATCACGGTTTTCGACGCCATCTTGACGGGTAGGCAAAGCGGTCAGAAATTACAGTGTTTGTATGGGAATCCGATAGCAAATAACTTCTTCCAAAATTGAATTTTTCACAATTTGTGAATCGCAACGTTAAAATACTACGTAGAAGATTGTATTCACCAAGTTTGAAGGATGTAGCTTGGTTAGAAGACGCTCAATAAACTTCTTGAATTTTCCACACATTTGTCTGTAAATTTGGCTGGCTAGGCGCGGTTCGCGGGAAAAAAAATTAAAGACAAATGTATGGAAAAAAAAAAAAATTAGCCAGCGACTTATAGGAAAGCTACATCCTTCAAACTTGGTGGATACAATCTTCTACCTAGTATTTTAACCTTGCGATTCATAAATTGTAAAAAATTCAATTTTGGAAGAAGTTATTTGCTATCGGATTCCCATACAAACACTGTAATTTCTGACATCTTTGCCTACCCGTCAAGATGGCGTCGAAAACCGTGATAAGGCCTATGCAGTGTTAGTTTTGGACGAGAGAGGAACACCGAAGTGCATGGAGTGAAAACCTCTCGGAGCTGAGTAGAGAACCAACAAACTCAACCCACATATGTCGCCGAGTACAAGAATTGAACCAGTGCCACGATGGTGAAAGGCGAGGGGCGAGCCTAAAACACGGAATGACGGAAAATCACTCCAAGCCCTAAAACGCGGAATGGCGGAAATCGCCCCAAATCCTAAAAGACGGAATATTAAATCGCGAGAGGATTTTTGGCGGTTTTCCGTGTTTCAGGGTCGCTCAAAGGCGAGTGCTCTCACCACTGCGCGAACCCTGCTACCTCGTTCTTATTCCAGAGTAGGGTGAACCAAAGGTACCCAAATACTTTCTTCTATTTTTCTATACTTCATTTAGCCTTGAATTATCCATGAGAGAGGCCAAACCCAGAGGCTTGAATTGAATGGGTTGGGCCAGAGAACACGTTTTCTTAGATGTTAATTATAGCGATGTTTCTTGTGACGTCATCCATTGTTATTAGGCTGATTTAGCAACAGAACGGGAACGTCAGTGACGACGGCGCGCGCAGAAAAAACACCAATGAGAATTCAGAATAGAATAGACTCCACTCTTTTCTTCTCTATTCTAAATTCTCATTGGTAGTTTTGCTGCGCGCGACGTCGCCATTGACGTTCCCGTTCTGTTGCTAAATCAGCCTATTAATATGCCGACCAGAACTTAATTAGCTGTTGTTCCGTGGTTGGCAAATTTGAATATCAAAAGAAATGTGACATCAATGTTTGGAAGCAAGAAATATCAGGTTTACCTGGATGTAAAAACCCTTGAATATTTTTCTTGGTTTGTTGGCTCGTGGTAAGCTTTCGTTATTTTGTTTGCTGTTTTTGTTGCTCTATTGTTGTGTTACGCCACCCGTGAGTTTCACAGGTTTTTACCCTGAGGATGAGCCGAAATATCACTATAAATACTTGTTTGTTTCTGTAATGGTGACTGTTGGGATCTTGAGAGAAAAGGAAGTGAAATTAATATCAGTAACGTTTGATTCAAACATGAAGTTATTTGTAGTTCGCAGGCAGACAGTCCTATTTTCCGCCACTCAAACGCGGAATGTTGAAGACCTCGCGCGTGTCTCTCTCAAGGAATCTCCACTGTACGTTGGAGTCGATGATGACAGGGAGACTTCAACAGTCGAAGGACTCGAGCAGGTACTTTTGCAGGAGGCTAACAAGTTGGAAAGTGCACCTAACGACTTGTCGTTTTCGGAAAACCCAGTTAAATGTACCTGCCTTGTGCGATAGTTGACTTAGCCGCCATGTTTAATTTTTTCCTTCCTCGTATTGGTATGACGTCACTGTGTTCATGTTTGTACCCCTAAGTAGAGAAACGGCGGCCTTGTTATTTTGTGCGTCAAACTAACCTGAGGGAGATGAATTTATGTGCCAGATTCTTGCGGCTTTCCGTCGTACCTAGATGTAGGGAAAGGCCGCAGATAGCCATGTGTTTTTTGGAGTGGTTAGGCAGATTAAAATGGCGAGCGACTGGTTTAGATGCATCCTTGTCATTCTTCTCAACATCGCGAAGGTGTTCGCGGAATCGGTCGCCTAGTTGTCTACCTGTCTCGCCAATGTATAATTTATTGCGTAACATACAGGTTATGAGGGAGGGAATTGATTTCCATTAGTTTGCACGTGATTCCCTTTGTTTTATGTGAAAAAAACATGGCTGCTGGCCACGTGAGTGAAAGCCAGCCACGTGAGTGACGACCTTTAGACGTAATAGACCGTTTTGCTAATGTCAAGTTCTTAGCGAATCCTGGCAGTCCTTTGTTCGAACAAACGGACAAAATTGTAATCTCAAAGAATAATCTAATCGGCCGTTTATACAACAATACAATAGGGAGTTTAATAAACTTAACAACGGCTACGGCGACGAAAACGTCACTTCAAAATATAACTTTGAGCTGTTCTAAGTATTTCATGATTATTCCATCTTTCTTATATTTTACAATATGGGCGAAGTGTCCTGTAACTGCATTACTACGGACTGATTTGAAGTGCATGTAAGAGTGAGACTGAAAGATTCACTGTAGTTTGTCCACGTTGCCTTCAAAACCTTAAATTTGGTCATTTCACGTTGTTGTTTTGACGAGTGCGGGACAGAAATGTTCAAACATTGAAATGCGTGCCGCACGTATTACTGCTTTTTGGTGTTGCCTTCGCAGTAGCCGTCGTCGTTTCTTAAACTACCTGATATCAATCAACAACTACACTTAGTCAAAGTATTGATCCTTCGACATTTGCAGCAAGTGAACGACCTTGTATGTTCGAGTATCGTGAGGATCGAAAAGTATGCCTCGTTCCTCTAAAAAACTGAATTCATTTTCCGCAATCTCGTACCTTACTCCTGAGTTCAGTGATTCCTAAATTGACATCATAGCTTCCGTGAAGTCTACTAGTTTGTTTATGTCTTTTTCCACTCCTGTATGCAGGGATACATTGTGGTTCCATCCGAGAAGCGTTTTCTGGTGTTGTTCACTTTTCTCAAGAAAAATAGAAACAAGAAAATCATGGTGTTTTTTTCATCGTGTAATTCCGTCAAGTTCCATTACGAACTTCTGAACTACATTGATCTTCCCGTCGCCCACATTCACGTAAGTTCCTTGGTATACATTTCCGAACACAGGCTCGGTCCTTACCTCCCTCGTCGGGGAAATAGAGACACCTACAATCCTGGTCAAAAATAGCTGTCGCCTCCAACGGTGGCGTTAAATGTGTCACTATATTGTTAAAAATGGTGTTGTTATAAAACTGCAATTCAAATGCCGTCAGCGCAAGCGCCAGATATCAACATTGTATGGCTCTTGTGGACTTGAGAAGATACTTGTGAATGTTTGGCTTTGAATATTTTATTTTGATGTATGGTGTTTATCTATGTAAGTTGCATGTTAATACATACATCGAAAATAGTCAAATGTCTGGGACAGAGCATTTTACAACATTGATTGAGGCAGGTGGGGCCGGAAAAGGAGAGTTAAATGCGGAGAGTAGGCAAGAGTATATCAAACAGGTTGCTGAATTCAAGATGTCGCAACGTGTTTGTCGCGGACTGCAAACTTAGGGCGCGTTCGATTGACCGTATTCCGGAATAGGAAATACATGGAATAGGAGTTAGAAATCCTTCGTTTTTGCGGAGATTCTTATTAATATTGTCAAACATCTGCTAAAATGCTCTTTTAAACATAGCTTTATTATCCTTGTTGCTGCAAAACGCCACACATAGTGTTTTAAATCGTCACTCCACGTATTCTTATTCCGGAATAGGGTCAATCGAACGCGCCCTTAGTCTCCAAAGCCGGCTACTTTTTTATTTATCTGCTGTAAAATTCCTTGAGAGCTTTGTAAATATACGAGTTAGTGAATTAGAAGACATTAAAATATTTCAGTACACTTGAGCTGTTCTTGAATAACATTTTTTTTAACAATAATTCACAGGGAAAACAAAAACAACAGAAGCGAACCACGACTTTTTTTGAATTCTGTAATGCGAGTTCTGGAACATTGCTATGCACAGATGTAGCTGCGCGGGGTCTGGATATACCGGAAGTTGATTGGATTGTTCAGTACGACCCTCCTGATGACCCCAAGGTAAAGGAAAAACAGCTGTTTCCATTTACGCTTGGATTTCCTTCTTTCCTTTACAATGATTTGATGTCTTTCGCCAAGTGAGTTGCATTGGTGATCCTGAGCGTTAAGCCCGACGCACACAGTGAAGAAAGAGCTCGCGAGGCGGTTTGCTCAGCCGTTTCATCACGTGTGCGGGGAAATTTTGGTGAGAAATTCGCCTCGCGAGGCCGTGAGGATAAAATCAAACATGTTCGATATTTTTGGCCTCGCGAGGCAAATTCCTCGCTGTGTGCGGCCATCGTGAGAATCAAGCTGAGCTTGGTCAATCAAGCATCCGATAAAATACATGGCATTCTCACGTGATTTCATTGGTTCAAGATGGCGTCGGAGGAAGAAACTCCGACGCCACTGATGCCACGTGAAAATGCCACGTATTTCATAAATTGGACGCTTGATTGACCGAGCTCAGCTCGCGGATTCTCACGATGGCCGCACACAGTGAGGAATTTGCCTCACGAGGCCAAAAATATCAAACATGTTTGATTTTATCCTCACGGCCTCGCGAGGCGAATTTCTCACCAAAATTTCCCCGCACACGTGAGGAAACGGCTGAGCAAACCGCTTCACAAGGCAGTTTGCTCAGCTCTTTCCTCACCGTTTGCGGTGGGCTTTAATACTTGCGCTTCCATTTTTTTAAAGTGCAAGATCTTCTCAGCTCTGGATAATGTATTTATAGCTCTCCTATTTGTCATTTGTTGATTGGAGTTACCAGAAAGTGAAGTTTCTGTGTAGAGTTTGTTTTAGTTTAATCAAACAATTATTCCATTCGAGTTCTTTTGAACATTAAATTTATTTTTTATGGTCCATTCGGCGTCATGCCGCAAAAAAGCAAAAAGGACAATTAAAACCGCGAAAAGGCTAAAGCAATTTTAATCACAACGGCCGTAGGCAATTAAATGGGGCCAATCACGACACGACACAAATTCTTGGTTTTCATCCACGTGATGAGGCGGCCATGTTGGTCACGGTACAAAACAATAGAAAATGGCCCCACAAGTTTTTGCATAATAACAGAGTCAAATTCCCAAAAGACATTTTACTGCATTGTTCTGTACACCAACATGGCCGTCGTGACGTCAGATGAAAACCCTGAATACGAACAGCTGTATTTACGTTTAAAAATAGAGGAACCGTAGCCAGGGTAAAACATTGAAGGCTGTAGCCTGACAGCCGAAAGCTCGAAAGTTTTAAACTATACATGTATATAGCCAGTGAACGTTTTTACAATTTTTAAACTGTATATACGCCCAACTGGCGTTGCCATAATCGTTTGCCTAACTTTTCTTGCCTTTACGTATCACTCACTTTCATTCTTGGGGCCACGGTGACTGGCGCCAAGTGATGTGGCATCCCAGTTGATTGGATCTTTTCACCAGCGCATAATGCCGTAGGCTTTTTTTTTTTTTCGGGAAGGAAGGGGGAAGAATCGCACAAAAAACAATGGATATCCAGTTCAGTGAAACACGGCACACTCTCAAGAGACAACAGCTTGCATGGTGTTTTTTATAACATTATGGGTTGGTGAAAGTACCTTTGTTTCCTTCCCTGTCTATGTTTTCGTCATAACCCCTTTCCTCATGATAATTAACAATTAGACCCGTGGCTACGTGTCAATAGCCCATGAGGCGAAGCTGAGTGGGCTATTGACCCGTGGCCCGTGAGGGCCAAGGGTCTAATTGTTTTAGTATCACCTAACTAGTCGGACATAAAAGGCAATAATAACGTTAGCAAATGCAAGTTGAAGAAATATTTATTTGGGAATAAAACGAAAGAAAGCGCCACGCTTTTCGCTACTCGAGGACTATCACTAATAGTCATCTAGTAGCGTAGCCAATTAAAATGCAGGAGTTGCATTAGTCCACTAGTTGGGTGATACTAAAAGATATTTGATGTCATATATGTGAACTGCAGTTTACATGAAATGATCTCATAATCAGGCCTTGCAAAATCAGTTAGTAAAGAAACATACTAACGAATGAAATTCACCCAGTCGCTTTTTGTTTGTGAGTTGTAGGAGTACATTCACCGTGTGGGACGGACAGCTCGTGGCAATGATGGGCGAGGCCACGCCTTGCTTCTCTTGTTACCCGAGGAACTGGCGTTTTTGCGATACCTCAAACACGCTAAGGTGGGGAACATTAAGATAAGCTGCGTGAGGGATGTGAGCGTAGCTTTCGGCTTGGTGGGACCATACTTGCTGTACGAACTGGCTTTGTGTCCACTCATATTATCTCCTTATTGTATAGTAATAAAATATAGAGATTTTAATGCTTTAGTGTTGTCTCTTGAATATTGTTTTATTGGTCTACTGGATACCTCTCTTGGAAAGACGGCTAAGTGATAGAGATTTTTTCTGGATACCATTCATATATGAATTGAAGGCCATTGTCTTGCAGTTTTCAGTAAAGCACTGAAAATCCAAACGACGCTTTTCAGTTGATGGCAACGGCAATATAAACCACCGTTTTAATGCACGGGCTCTTTATATCTGTTTTGGGCAACGGACGGAAGAGAAAGAGTCGCCACAATCTTAAGTTTTCATTTCTTTATAACTCCACGCTAAATAATACATATTTTGAAAATGCTTTTTCTTTATTCACTTGAAATCGTGTAAGAAACGACGTGAATGAGATGTAGGTGTTTAAAGATAAAAGTTACTGACGATTTTGACTAGAACTCCTTTCAAACGCCTTGCGACTGTCCATTGGAGGTAATCGTGTCAATCGTTAATTGCTGGCTGTAAATTGCACCAACAGGCAGACTGGTAAGGAATACCCGTCATGATTGTGTTCAGGGCATTTGAATCCACTCACCCGAAAGTTGTTTTCAGAGTGCTCGTGCATGCGATCGAATTGGAATTTAGAGGTGTTGGTTTTTGAGGAGAGGAGAAAACCGGAGAACCCGGAGAAAAACCTCTCGGAGCAGAGGAGTAAAGAACCAACAACAAACTTAACACACATATGGCCACGAGTCCGGAATCGAACCCGGGCCACACTGGTGGGAGGCGAGTGCTATCACCACTACGTCATGCATGCTTCTCTGAGTACTAGTTGCGCTAATCTCTCAAGTCAGTAAGCAAAAATTGTTCTGTTTTTATTTCGTCAGGTTCCGCTCAATGAATATGACTTTTCGGCGTCCAAAATATACAATATACAGTCACAGGTGAGAATCCTGGTGCAGCTTTTGAAAGGGTAGGGAGAAATGCAGCGTATGAAAACTGAAAATACTGCATTTCATGCAAACATTTCGTGCTAATTTGTCAAACAGTTATTATTTCTTAAGAGGTATATGATGACTGGAGTATACTCGGAAAAAAAAATCTGATTGCTATTACTGCGATTTTCTTAATTCTGCGGAATCTCGTCTTCAAGCGCCAACGGCCAAACTGTATTTTGGCTTCCATTAATCAAACTTCTGACACCAAGACAGATACCGAAATCAATGAATGCGTGACATGACCTAAAAATCAGTATCTTTAGTTCCCACGGTACATTCATACATTGGAACTCGGCACCGATGGAAAGCGATGGAGTCTGTACGAATGTTTTTAATTAAAAACCTCTTAAAAGATATCATAATGGTATTCGAGCTGTGAACTAAAAAACTCCAATTCACTTTCCGGAGGCACTTGGAAATTTGATTGATAGGAGGCACAACGCAGTTTGGTGCTGAGCGCTTGAAGGTTAGATTCCGCAGAAGCATGAAAATCAAAGTAACGGGAGAGGAAACTATGACCTTTGGTGCGCTACCATGCTGGAGACTCGTACGAGCTACAATACTCGTCAAAAATCTTGAAACACTTGTGTCTGTTTCCCCTTCCCCAATGTTGATTTGGGTATCACAGTGGTCTCAGTGCTTCAAAACACGCGTGGCTCAACATTGGGGAGGGAGAAGGCACATTTCAGTGGGGAAAACAGTGTGAAGTAGAAATCTTAGGATTTTTCCAGAAAATTCGAGAGAAACGGTGTCTGTTTCAACGATTTGTGACGAGTATAGTAGGTCCAGGTGACACACGTCCTGCACATAGCAGCTCGGGCTGGAAACGATTATGTCCTTATGAGCTGCTATTTGTTTGGCGCGTTACCACCTGAAAAAGAAAAATACTTTGCGGTGGATAAAAGCAATAATGGCTTATAAGCAAAAAATCGCAGATTGTTGCATCCTGTAAGTGGAAAACGCGAAGTCGTTGCTCGTCTTTCCCGGGCTTTAGTTATTTTGGTAATGTTAAAAAAAAAAACTAATAATATTTTTATTTATCGTGTTTCAAACACGGGACGCAACCGGGTTTTCTGGACCCCATAAAAAAATTGCAAGGACAGCTTAAAAATCCATGCCACCGGTATTTAGATGATCCTATTAATTTAATAACTGTCAAAGAACCAACCTTTTCCTGCAGAATGTGCTTGTTGGAATTATCACACAAGCTACTCTCCCTTTGCATGTATTGCTGAACTGTTTCATAATAATTGGAGAACGTATTTGTGGAATTGCAGAAATAACCAAATTCTTCCCAACATTCATGGATTTCGAGCTAACATTGCTGCAAAATATTAAACGGAAAAAATAATCATTAAGAATTATTTCTTCAGAAAAAAATGGGTACTGTCACCTTATTTATCGTAGTGGTAAGTAGCTCAAGTATCTTTAATATCAATAATGCAAGTACAGTCGTGTAAGTGAAGAACCGGTAAGTAATTTGTAAGTAGTGTTCTTTGTGTTGAAATAGATATAATTGTTGCAAAAAAAATGTAATAACTGTTCCTTTAGGAAATGAAAGTTGTTGAGAAATCAAAACATTGTTTATTTTCCATTCTAGCTGGAGAAGCTGATAGAAAAGAATTATTATCTGTACAAGTCAGCCCGTGAAGCTTACAGATCGTATTTATTATCCTACGCCTCACATCATTCCCGGAACATCTTCAATGTGCACACGCTTGATCTTCAGCGAGTGGCTCCTGCTTTTGGCTTTGTAGTTCCTCCTTCAGTGAACCTCAGTATCCTTTGTAAATAGTCATAATCAACCAACAATCCCATCATTCCTACGAGCTCGGCGCAATCAATCAACACGTACACCTTAGTTATCTACGATGGCAGTTCCTTCAGACACGAAGAGAGATCGCACCAGTTATCCTTTTCAATTGGGGGCTAAATTTACTATCCGAAGTACCCCTCGATGTTGTCTCTTTGCCACG
This sequence comes from Montipora capitata, assembly GCA_949126865.1. NCBI lineage: Eukaryota > Metazoa > Cnidaria > Anthozoa > Scleractinia > Acroporidae > Montipora > Montipora capitata. Next base: position 21,076,077 of record OX421446.1, read on the forward strand.
GCACACTTCCGAAACAGTTCATTTTATTATGTTAACACCGAATACCACGTGGGCTTTCGCGCGAAAACGCGTTATCTTCACGTGAACAAACTTGTTATCTTCCCACGTTAAAAGATCACCGTTGCTGTGGTTACATAATAAATCGCGCAGTTGTTTTACGTTAGGACAACAAAAATTATTAAAGTGAAATATTAGACCATTTGACTAAGTGCTTGTATGATGAACAAAACATTACATGACCCTTTCGAGTTACGAAATTTCGTATCTCCGCACGGCCATGTAATATCGTCTATTTCATTTCCAATTTCAAGGTGTTTTATTACATGTACGTATAGTTTCTAGCTCGAGTACGATGATGTTGATAAACTTTATTTAAGGAGGCTCGAAAGGGTTTTTTTGTTGCTATAGTGTTTGTGAGACGATGAAAGATACCAAAGAAGGATATTTCATAGTGTAGGCAAACTATAAATATCTTTGCAACTCTATCGTTGGGTAATACTTTGAGGGCACTTATGACGTCATATCGGTTACCACGGCAACACGCCAGGTCAATAAAAAGGCCCTCTAAACTTCAGTTGTTGAAAATTATCTGAAAAACTAAGTCGGTCACCTACCGTTTTCATTTCTTTGTTGGAAATCTCCCTAAATTCTTTAACTTTTTCGAGAGTATGACAAAAAGTTATCTAGTAGAATTTAAGATACATCGAAAAATGGCATATTATAGTTTACAGAAAATTGTACTAGATAAATTTCGGGGAAATCTATCTAGTACAATTTTGGGAATCGAACCCGGGCCACATTGGTGGGAGGCGAGTGCTCTCACCACTGCGCCATTCCTGCTCCCATAAATAAATGATATTTCTCGCTTAGAGTCGGAACTTTGTGAGAGCACTAAAGAAGGGGATGTTCCTTTTAACGATGGAGCTTGGGCATATTTATCCCAATGACGTTGCCTCGACGCGGTCTTTTTCGATTGGATGATATTTTGTTACATAAAGCTCAGTATACTACCTTAATACATTGCTCCAGATGTTCACAGCAGCAAAGGCCAACGAATCCAAAGAAGGGGAGGAGGGGGAGGATATGGTGCCGGATATAAAACCGATAAATTACATCAGAGAGCCAGGATATTCCGCCAGAAAAAGAACGAAGACGACAGGCAGTTCTGTAGATGAATTCGAAGAGACATTTGATCAGATGGATGCGAATGTGATAACTATTAAAAAACAAAACCTCTCGGAACAGAGAATATAGACGCTGTTTATAACACAAATCAAATCCTGTCGCTTTGAAAGTTTCACCTGTCAATGGTCTTTCATGATAAAATTATTAAGATGTATCTTTACTTTCTACGATTTTTTTAAGGTTTGAATCTATTCCGTTTTTGTCTTTGGAAACGCTCGTTCTTGTTCCATACAGTCAAGATGGATCGTGGCACCTGTATTAATGGTGTTATTTCTTCAAGGTGTGAAAACGAAGCAAAATGAAAAAAAATCAGTCCTTCATAGTGGGCTTTTGTTTTTAGAGTCCTGGGAAAAACCTTTGTTAAACTAATCAAAATGTTGATTATTTTTTACTTAAAAAAAAAGGTACTGTGGGGGAAAAAGAAGGATTTCTTAATTTGTAGAATACAGCCCATTCACTGTTTCCTAGTTGCCACAATAAGCCTATATGAAGTTCTTAAAAACACATACAGATGTGGGCATATATGCTGGGGAAATGAATGCATCTTTTTGAATTGGAGTTCATTGTCTTTGCACTGTTGATATGTTCTTGTGTTTATGGCGACCCATTATTGTCTTATTGTTATTCTCGTTTTTGTGAGGATAAATTGAAACATTTCAACGTGTTACTAAACTCGGTGCGTGGAAAAAATGGAAGAAAGCAGTTAGTAGATAATTGAAGATGCGAAAGCACGACACAACTGATCCATGCATGCACTGCGCTGCGCTCTCTCTCTCGTACCAGTCCCTCACGACCTTTTGTGATGACCAAATAGAATTACAGTCACTTCACTCTTAATATAAACACAACAAAACGTCGTTACATAATGCAACACGAGTTTGGAGGGATCTTTACGTAAAAACAATACAAGCTATTTACTCTTTGCCCTGTATGGTGCTTCAGTGAACTGGATATCCATTATTTTAATGCAAATAACCCCTCAAAATCGCAAGTGACCCAAACTCAAACGCCTTTTTAAGCTGGAGAAAGTGGCGGGTTCTTCGTGAAATCGAGGTGAAAAGCGGCGAGGTAAATATTCTGCCACTTTTCACCGAGATTGAAAAGAATAATTGTTTTAGTATATACTCACGAAGTGATCTCGGCAAGAATTGCAGAAAAAACCATCCAATGTCGATTTAATTGGCATCTCAATTCATGCGTGGAAAACGTGCAAGCGGGACAAAGCATGCGCGAAAGTGTTTACAGAAGCTTCAAACATAACCTGCGATCAGGTCCCTTTTTAGCTTCGCCCATGTGTCCTCTTATGTCGTCGCTCGCTAAAATTGGGCCTGACCAAAAGTCTCTCAAGAATTCCGGACGCTCGGCCAAATTTTGGCCGACCAAATTCGTGATCTGATTGGCTGTTGAAACGCCGAAAGTGAAAATGCCATCGTGATTGCGCGGAGCTCTCGCGAAGTCCTCGAGACTAATCCGCCATAAGTGTACGAAAAAATTTGCTGCCTTTTGTTCTTATGCATCAGTCAATTCCAGCAGTGCCCATCCCCCCCCCCCCCCCCCTTCTCGGGCTAACCCCCGGGCATTAGCATTTTTTTTAAAATGGGCAAATTCCCCGGGGTGGGGACACATAAGCTGTGTAAATGCCCCGGGGTGGGGACGAAGAAAGGGGGCAAATGCCCCGCCCCCGGGATCGTCGCCTTCCAATAGGCGCCTGTATTCGCAGGCTACTTTGTCTGTCAAGAATCAAGACATCTTAAATGATCTTTCATCTGTTTCATCGCATTTTACGCTCGCAAGATCTGTCTTGAAGATAGCATCATTTGAATTCGCAACCCTTCAGTGTTTCATATAACTCCGCTTTCATAAATTTAAAAATAGTCGTGTTTACGCAGTCTTCATGTCAGTGATTGTTTTGTGATGTTAGTTCACCTTGTCGCTTTTATATATTCATATGCTTACAAGTATAAATGAAGAAATACCTAAAATTGAGAAAACATACCTTTAAAAAAACATCCACAAGCTTTTCAGCCTTTTCCGATAAACTCTCCATGTTAATTCGAAAACACGTGTGTCAAATGCCCGGGGGTCGCCCCGGGGTAGGCTAATGCCCAGCCCCCGGGCCGCGATAAAATTGCGAATGCCCCACCCCCGGGACTGACAACTTCAGGAAATGCCCCGCGGTTGCCCGGGTTTGGGAGGGGGGGGGGGGGGGGGGGAAGGGCACCGCTGAAATTGATTGATGCATTACACTGCCGTGGACGGTGCAACTTGATTTTATTTGTATAAATGGAGATATGCCATCTGAAACATCTCATAACTTGTCCAGAATCGGGTATGAATCTCTGGAAAGAGTGAAATTAGCGATTCCGTTGTCGAGCTCTGTGGCCATGTGGTTGAAAGTACTTTGGCACAAACTTCCCTGATGTTTTGAAAGCTAAATGGCTGGTTCTTTCAAATGGCAATGAAAGCCGATGCATATTGGTTTCCTGGATGAGACAAAGGACATATATATCAACAGGAGGAGATGCTGATAAAATCGCAAGTTACACGAATGCATGTTTTGAACATCTGTGTATCAAACGGCATTATTTACTTATTGTACATGACACTGTCTGTTTGCACAATTTGGAGTCAAGATTGCTTCATAATATTTCCAGTTGATTTAACTTAAAACTCGCACTCCAGAAACTAAAATGGCATGTTTCCAGAGAGACCAATTGTACAAAAATAAAAGAAACTTCGCGAGTCCATCTTACTGTTCGCACTCCATCAAAAAAATAACGGCCAAACTTATCATGATTTTACTGCGCGCAATTCTAGAAATACACTGCAACTGAAGATATTACCCGAAAAAATCACCAAAGAAACCTTCATGGGCAAGCACGTTAAAGGAATAATGTATTTCTCTTTTTTTTTCTTTAAAAATCTATTGCCAAACCGTCCAACGATAGAATGCTAGGTTATCTCAATTACAAATTAAGATGTTGCATATTCAGTGAAGTTCGGAGGAAGAATAACACCGGCCTTTGCCGCAATATAGTCGTCGAAAACATTCCCTATGCTTTAAATGTGTTTTCTCAAATTAAAGCCAACGGTAACTTTCGAATAGGCTAGTTTCGAATTGTGCAGCAACAAAAGAACAGAATCGAGGTTCAGGGGAATAATTTGCATTTTCCTTTGTTCTGAACAATACAAAATGCTAATTATTCCCCTGAACCTCGACTCTGTTCTTTTGTTGCTGCACAATTCGAAATTATATTTCGAAACTATAATATTCCTCCCACGGTAATTAACTGTGGTCAAAACAAACTAGCGTGAATCTGCCGTCCACGCGTGTATTGGTGTAATGGAAGTAAATTTGATTGGCCGATGAAGGACATGTCAGTCAATCAAAAAAAGTGGGCGGAAAGAATTTCGAAGAGGAATTTGGTCAGGCTTTATTTTTCGTTTCGCCAACTCCACATTAAGGTACGTACCACGCGAAATTAAAATAGAGCCCGATCGCAGGTTACTTCAAACATGGCAAATCTAAATAACCTTCGTTAAAATCCTCGTCACAGACAGCAAAATGGTCATTTAGCACCGTTTAAATCAGCAATCTAAATCGAAAGTCTGCTTGTTAAAACATTTTCACCGTTCGATCAAAGTTTTTGAGGTTCATTTGAGATGGAAATTGAAAGTGCAGTTGGTAAAGGATCCACATGAAATGGTGGCTCTAATTGAGGTGAGCGTTAGTTTGTTGTAAAATGACCCGTCTTGTTTCCTTGCAACCATGTGGAACTTTCTTAAACATATTTTTAATTCCTCGATTTCACTAAGAAATTCGTTTTGGTGGGCGACCAGCCCTACAAGAGAGAATTACTCCGGGTAAAACAAATTGTTGGCGTGAAGATTGTTTAATTTTTAGCAATAATTATCTGGAAAAACGAAGTCAAACACTGGTTGGCAAAAGTATGAAATCTTCTCTTACCTTTGAAAACTTTCAGGCCAAATTTTGTGTCCTTCTTTGTCTTCTGTAGCACAGCATCATCTTGTTCTCAATATTTCCGATTCATAAATGCTGTGGCGAGTTTACGCCGGCCATTTTGTTTTGTTTGGATCAAGCATAATTCACTCCGTAGGGAGTGAATAATGCTCAATTACTCCGAGATAGCGAACCAATCAGGTTGCTTGAAACACCAAGATCACTGAGTGAGTATATACTAAATAGATTTAGCCAAACCTAAAAGCGGAGCTCCTGTATCTAACCTCAGAAAGCAAATTATACACTTATTTTTACAAAAACGTCTAATTTTGGAGCTGAGGCTAAACGTTTTTATATAATTTGGCGTTGTGAGGCTTAAAACGTTCTTAAAGATGTTCTTAATTTTACATGGTATAGTTTTTCAATAACTGAAATCTTTCGGACGTGTTTAGGAAATCTATCAAAGAGGTTGCTTTGATGATGTTGAAGTTTAACATTTTGTAACGATTGTAAAATAATAAAAATTGAACTGCTCAATAACTGAGATGTGTGTCATGCAGTAAGAAAACCAGCGTTATGTTATACCAAATATGCCCTTAAGTATTTGGGCTAATTTACATTTCTTTACCTTTATTTCATGCTTTCATTTAAAATACAAACATGCACCAAAATAAAAACGTTCTCAATCGACTCAATCTCAGCTTGAGGAATGTTCTTAATAGGTTCTTATAATTTTGAATCTCAGGGTCAACGTTCTTATTAAAAAGGTTATTATATAAAAAAAGAAGAGTGAAAAGGGTTTATGGAAATAGTTATGCTTCTGCATAAAGTAAATAATTAATCGTCACTAGTGTGTACAGTTTACAGTCATCAAACAGATCAAACACCTGAGTCAGCAAGCAAACAAGCCTTGCAAACAATAACCAACAATTTTAATCAAAAACGAAAACAGAAATTGCATGCACAGTAATTTTCCGTTTCACTGACATCTTTATTTCCTCTCTCTTTAGTTCAGAACAAAGCAAAAATCTTTGCTAATTAAAAAGTCAACCTAAAGCGTAGTAAATTCGCTCACTCGACTGCAATTTCATAGTCAAACAAAGCAGCTCACAACTGGACACCAATTTCACACAAAAAGCCTATAAATGTGATTGTTGAAATATGTCAGAATCTCTGTCAACACGGAATTGTAAACGTTTTCAGGCCTTCGTCGTTTTTTTAACTAGTTTTACAAAATTTGTGAGGCAGCGAGGCACATAAAGAAGGAAAACATTACCTGGAAGCTAACCGTTGTAACAGTAAGTGCTCTGTCTCTTGCTCTATTTCTCTCAGGTTTACGTTGATTTTCATTGAAATTTTCTCTTCTTCTCCTTCCTCGGCTTCTCTCGAGGATTTCTTCGCTTGAATTTCGTGCTCTCTCCTGCTCTTTATCCCGTTGCTCGTCACTAAATTGATTTCCCGCCAGAAAAATACGAGGTTGCCAAATTCCCGCCAAGGAAATTGCTCGAACACTCCCGTCCGCAAAGGTTGTAATGCCTCCCCACCTTCACCCCGGCAGTCTGTACGGGCTGACGTACGTGACGTCATAACCAAAATTTCTCGCATTGATAGATTTCCCAAAGATTCTTACCCATGGTTCTCCGCTGGCGCGCTTCACGCGCCTGAGCTCCACTATCATTTTATGCGCTTGTATACGTAATAAACCCGGGCCGTAGAGGATGTGGATATGAAGAGACTTATTACATGAAAACCATGTAACACAATACGAGTGCGCAGGATTGACATCTCTTGTAGCAGTCTAGATTTCCGACAATAGGGCGTTTTCAGTCATGTCACCAGCAGCCTATTGTTTACTGATAGAAAAGAAATTATTTGCATAAAAATAGAGTTCAATTCCCGGAGGATTAGTTTGGTATACCATCATGGCCGCCATTCCTTTGTTTTAGAACACCAACATGGCCGCTATGACGTCATGTGAAAACGATTTATAACAGTAACATCCGTGATGAAAAAATTGATCATGACTTCAAGCATCACCAAGGTACGCATGGTACTACAGTGGTGGAAATGGACGAACAGCGACACCCCCATCAAAAAGCATACGGGAAAGCTTGACATATCTTATATCACTTAATGCAACAACGTAAATAGTTTCCATTTCCTCTGGTATTTTGTCACGTGATTTGAGGTGTTTGGGTCACCAGATCATTTGACGTGATTTTTCAGTGCAAATACCTTTAAAAGAAGGATTCTGATTTTCTCTTCTCTGTCCAAAACAGCTGTTCGAATTTCAAAAGACGGGAAATAGCTTGTCTTGAGCGGGATTACGCCCCAGAGAACTGTAAGACTACATTGATAATACCATGAGGAAGTTTGCTGTTCAAGCTTCCTTTCCACCAGATTTTTTAAAAGAATGATAGTTAGTCGACTCATATGTATACTTTTGCTTTCAGTTGACTAGCTAGTTTCTGCAACGTGGAAATTACGCATTGATTATGTTAGTTCAGAACAACGGGTAGATCTCATGGATATTGAATTTCCGGGTTATTTTTTATTTTTACTAATATTCGTTTTTTTAATATAACATCGTTCAGGCTGAGATAAACCAAAATTTCAAGAACATACTAAGAACATATCCAGACAGAGAGTCAGTCAAAAACATTTTTCTTTTGTTCATTTATTTTCGACAGTTCTTTTGTTTTGTGAGTAGTATAACTTAAGGTAAAAGAAATGTACAACAGTGACTGTGATCTAACAGGACAGTGAATTAAGGAAGCTCAAACCCGTTTCAACGCTTCCAAGTGACGCTCTTATTAGAAGAATCAGCTCCACATGTTGTATCATGTATTGGCAATATTGTGGTACCAAATGAAACACGAATTGTTGCTGAACTTGAGATACAGTCATTATTGTGACGTAATATGTCACCGTGGCAACGGGCAAGCCCTGTAAAAACACTCTTTATTTTGTCTTTAGTTGCTTATAGAGCGAGTTTCAATTGAGTGTCGTAAAACCAAAACCAAAGTAACTACTTTGGCCAATCAAAAAGGACGGAGACAATCCAGTAGACCAATCAAAACTCGAAGTAATTACACGTAGCCGATACAAAGCGCGGGAAAATGTTCACGCGCGAGCCACGATTGGTTTTGGTTTCACTTCTGATTGGTTGCAAAAATGGCGCGAGAACTTTGAACCAATCACTGAGTGAAGTAAATGCAAAACCAAAGAAATTCGCTAATTAATTTCGACACTCAATTGAAAACCGCTCTATCTCAAAAACGAATTCGGTGACCCCCATTAATTTCTTATTTCTGAAAAGTAATCATCAAAAAGGGCATGATGAAACTTTCTTCAAAGTTTTAAAAAATTCTGTCTAGTGGATTCAGAGCCACCTTAGTTTTGTGATTTTTTTAAGGTAGCTCTAATCCTCTTGACAGAATTTAAATTTTGCCGAAAGTTTCATCGTGGCCTTCTCATCACTTTTCAGCAATAAAAAAAGGGGGTGGGGGGGGGGGGGGGGGGGCGATGGTGACCGAGTTCCTTTTTGAGATATGAGTAACTTAATCCAAAATATAGGGTGTTTTTGCTCGGCTTTCCCGTTGCCAAGGTAACAATAATGACCACATCTTGTTTGGAAATAATCGGTGTTTCATATGGTACATTGCTGTTACGTGATACAGTGTTGTAGCATTATTCGATCTAAACAGAGAGACAGTCTTCTTAGAAGTGTTGAGACCCTTTTGAGCCTCCTTAAGTCAAATACTTAGGGACGTTTTTTAACATTGCAACAGTTGTACATTCATGCACAATGTGGTTTTCTCATTGCATGATACAATGAAGAACAAAATCCGTTTGCCATCGAACTTAGTATACCAAACAACAATAACAACTTACAAAGAACGTTTTCAGGCTAAAATCGCAAAAATAAGTACGTTTTATTTTAGCTAGATTGTACGCTAACTCGCGTTGAGAAACAGTAGCTAAAACAAACATCAGTGTTTGCTTTTCTTTGTAAGTGGCTTAGTCTGCACAGTGACGTTAATTTATCTTTTCAGTCTGGAGTTATTTACTTTTCCTTATATTACCCAACAGGGTTAGTTCTGATATCGATTTCAACTTTTCTCTGGGGCACTTGAATATCTTTGACTAAAAAGTGCTAAAGGCGTGTGCTTCCAGTACTGCAGCCATAAGATCCTTGAAGTACAATGCTTCGTCTGAAGTGGTTTCTCTTCATCGTGGTTTCAGGTAAGCTTGGCCAACGGTAAGCAAACATAATTGCGTTACAATCCCTTTAGAAATGTGTTTCCTTTGCCTTTTGGCAGGCCGAATTGGTCGTCTAACTTGCGCTCATAAGAATGGAACCCTACTCAAATCGCAAAGAAAATAGAGGCACGCGCTTTTTGTAGTTTGCTAAACTAGAAAAAGAAACCAGCTTGGTATATCAAGGAAAAGACAGCAATGGTGGATTTACATATGTCCATCCAAACGCAAAAGATACTGATAGTAATTATGTGCTTGAAAGGCGCGTTGGACATCTAATGAGATTCAGCCTCGGTCCAAACTTTTCGATTTCTTTCAAAGTTAAGGCAACCTTGCACGATACATCCAAATTTTGGAATCCTCTACCCTCCGCTAATTTAAGCAAAGAATTTATGGTCGGATGGAAAGTGACCCCTAAGGGATTACGGTAAGAAAACATCTACCTCATACCCAGAAATTGAAATGTGACTCTTGAAAGATTAAGATTCTGGTCTCTTTTCAAATAGAGCTCTTGCCTGCATATCTGGTTTCCCTTGAAATCTTGCGATTATCCATGCTATCCCTGAATTGTCAATGTTGGCTGTTCTCCAGCTGGGCCAAAAGCAATCGTGATCAACTACTGTAGCGTTACATAAACAGAGAAGCGTTAATCTCTTTTCGAACTTATAAGGCGGCTTTATCTAGACACAGCTAAATTTAACAAACATTTCATAAGAAAAAAACGTTTAGTATGAAAGTAGTTGAGGAATAAGAGTTTCCCCACACGTACCGTATTTATTCGATTAAGCGCCCAGGCCGGGGTTGCTAGAAGCATGGTTAACGCTAACCAGCGTTAAATGCCATGTAGGTTTTGATACCTCTTAACCAACGGTTAGCGCTAACCAGGTTGCGAGCAACGGCCCCAGGGCGCTTATTTAATTTTTGGACTTTCAGGGTGGGCGCTTATTAAATTTTCACCATTTTCAGTAAGTAAAAAGTTTATTTTGTAACAAAACATGACAAAATATTAAAGCATATAAATTGTAACTGTTCATTGTTCGGTCTACGTATGCCCAGGACTAACAACTCATTGTTCGGTCTTCGCAGAAGCCTCCTTAGCTATCATAATTCTCAATCAACTTCAAGGTCATCGTCGCTCAGATCAATAAGGGATTTTTCTTGCGGCTGAAAGAACTTTGCGCCCACATCCATGGACATTTCAGTTGAAACTTTGAGAAAAATTCCAACGTTGTCACGACAATGAAATGAACGAAGGAACGTTTTAAGACAATGAAACTATCATTGTAAGCCATTAAAGAAATACGGTAATAATCAATACCCGTATTCCTCTTGTGCACCTTAACTTATTAACTTTTTCCACCTTCAGGGTGGGCACTTATTCGAGGTGGGTGCGCACCGGTGGCTCAGTTGGTTGAGCGTCGGGCTGTCACGCGGGAGGTCGCGGGTTCGAACCCCGGCCGGATCAACACTCAGGATCTTAAAATAACTGAGGTGAAAGTGCTGGCTTTGTAGTTTCATCTGCAAATGGTTAGACTTTCAACTCTTCTCGGATAAGGACTGTAAACCGAAGGTCCCGTCTCACAAATATCTTCTATGTTCATAAGTTCCCTGTGGGACGTTAAAGAACCCAAGCACTATTCGAGAAGAGTAGGGGATAAAGTCCCCGGTGTTGTGGCTGTCCTGTTCTCTCCAGCAGAAGTGGCCGGCTTGGCGGCGACGTCTTTAAAAAGGCTTGTGGTGTATGAGGCCACCTAAGCAGAAACAGCCACAAGTCAAAAAAGGGACTTTGCCGAGTGCTGGAACATGTAGATGAAATACTGTATATCTCATGATTGATTGAAACGACGGGGTGAATGATCCTTCGAAATTAAAATAAACAGCGTATTCCCGTCGAAATAATTTTGTCTGAACGCAGATGGAGCTTTTTATAAGACTACTTACTTGATCAGCGTTTAATCGAACTCGGTAGAAACTGATTCGCTGCTGGGTCAGCCTGATACGCTCATGAATTCTCCATTCCCTGGTCACTTAATTGGTTATGAATAATTTTTTTAAGGGTGATTAATGCATGGCGCAGTGTTGAGACAACTCGCCTCCCACCAATGTGGCCCGGGTTCGATTCCCAGACGCGGCGTCATATGTGGGTTGAGTTTGTTGGTTCTCTACTCTGCACCGAGAGGTTTTCTCCGGGTACTCCGGTTTCCCTTCTCCTCAAAAACCAACATTTGACTTGAGTTGTGTTAATAGTTAATTTCAATTTACAGTGTCCCAAATTAGTGTTTCAGCGCGGCTAAGAACGACTAGACACTTAAATAAAGTTCCTTTCCACGTCCTTTCCACGTCCTTTTTTATCACTATTGCTAATTAGTATGTGGAAATAAAGAAACTTGAAATCTTAGTGGCCGCTTACGAGAGGCCAGGCCAAATAGGGTTAAGATTCAGTGGCACTTATCAAAAATTGCTCTGATGACAGCATATTGTCGACTTACAGTTGCCAGTGGCAACATTCTGACCAATCAAGACGGTAATCAGTGGTACCAAGATGGCGTGAAGCTGATTCAGCAGAACCTGAAAACGAAGCCAAACACAAATACCGCCAAGAATGCCATATTGTTTGTGGGTGATGGTATGGGTATCACAACAGTCACAGCCGCTCGCATCTTGGACGGACAATTGAAAAACAAATCAGGAGAAGAGAATGTACTGAGCTGGGAAGAATTTCCGTGGTCGGCTTTGGCAAAGACCTACTGTCTTGACCTGCAGGGGGCTGATTCAGCAAGCTCTGCCACAGCCCTTCTAACTGGTGTGAAGACCAGAGATAGTAAGGAAAGAAAATTTAAACTTGTATTTTTTTGCATTGATCTTTTTTATCTCTGATCAAGGAAGGACAGTCTTGCAGACATCGCGTTTGTCATGAATTGGGCGAATTACCTGGCCTTAGAAAGTTGAAGAGCAAATCAGGTTATGCTGTTCCAAGCAAGAGTCTATCACCCGGCCCAATAGTAGGGTTTACCCAAATTGACCCAGTCCCCATCAGCGCTTTACTCTCGATCTGTTCAGTACGTAACATAAATAGACAGTGATAGACCTAATCGGCTAACTCAATGCTGTACCCAATTCAACTTTATCACCCGGCGGCTATTTTGGAGTCCGTGGGGAGTAGAGACTTTGTCTTTGCATTGTGTTTGCACGTCCAGCCTCACACTGAATGAGAGGTTGGACGTGCAAAGTCTATTGTTTGGACATTGAGTCATATGGGTCTATTAAAACCCTTTAGGAATAAATATGAATGCTACACTACAATACAAATACAATACACACAGAATCTTAACCCCGGGAGATTTGAATTGGGGACAAAATTTGGTCTATCGTTTATTTTCTCGCAATACACTTTTCTGATGCTAATGGGGAAAAACCTTATGACAGATTACTCTTGTGAAATGGAACCTTGTGCAGACATATTGCGCTTCCCATGAATTGGGCGAATTTAATGCTTGACCTTAGAAATTTGAAGGCTTATAGCTTTGGTTGGCCTTAAAAGAGCAAATCAGGTTATGTTCTCATATATAAGCTACTTAATGCGCGTTGGTTAGATTCAGGTCAAATCAATACAATATTAGGAGTCAGGAGCCCATCAGCCGGAGCCTCAATCTCCCATATAAACCCTTGCAGACAACCTTTGCCCGTATCTTTCTATTTTTAGACGTTCGAATTCCCACGAACGCATTATGCCGTCCAATCAGAACAAAGTTATTGTATTACGTCACAAGCAGTCACGCACCAGTAATCGCGATACTCTCACAAAATATTCTAAAAATAAAAAGATACGGGCAAAGGTGGACTCAAGAATATAGTCTGGATGGAGGCTTCAGGTGATGGGCTCCTGTAGGAGTATAATTTTGTTGCTCGTCTCAATGTTTTTCAACAAAATATAGATATTGTGGCCATGAACGGAGATGCGAGATACGGTTACTGTGCAACTGCTACTGAAGAAAGTAAAGCTATCTCCATACTTTCACTTGCGGAGCTTGCCGGGATGTCAACTGGATTCGTAACGACCACGCGTGTCACACACGCAACCGTCGCCTGCGCGTACGCGCACAGTCCGTCTCGTCACTGGGAAAACGACGCTGAGAAAAAAGACGAATCGAATGATGACGCCTCTAAATGCAAAGATATAGGTGATTATTGATAACGTGATCAATGTGTATGAAATTATAGATTTTTGATTGGCTTTGCTTTTTCTCAACAGGCAGAGTTATTCAGACATTGCTACGAGGCTTTATGGTCAGATTTCACGGGTCAGTTTTGTTTTCTTCGTCTTTTAAGTCTCAAGGGAGATTTCTAGACAAAATAATATTTAAATTTAACCATAAAGCCTCGTAGTCGTGTGTGAATATTGATGTATCCAAGGTGGCTTATTATTCTTTGATCACACTCATGTGATAAGACGTCCATGTTGGTGCCAAAACAATAGAAAAATGTAGCTCACGTTTTGCATAATAATAGAGTCAAATTCCCAAAAGACTTTTTCGCTTTTTCAGGTGCAATCAAAGAATTAACACTGAAGAGTTCTGCAGATCGAGACGTTCAAATAAAGGCTCATGAAATTCACAGAACTTTCAAAATATAAATCGTACTTGAACAATATTCGTACTTAGCCGGACAATTTAAGCAATAGTCGCTTTTAATAGACACCTGAAAATGTCAGGTTCTTCCAACCGAATTCGAACCGATGACCTCTGCGATGCCGGTGCAATGTTCTACCACCTGAGCAATGAATCCAGACAGTTGGGAGAAAGTCACTTTGTTGGGCTTATATGTTGCCTTGAAGGACTCGATGAATGAAATGAAATGAGAATTTCCAGGGGCACCCAACGAATCTGTTCCTCACATTATCTGTTCCCCAGAGGAATCTTGCTGGCTGGCAAAAATACAGGTGTTTCGATGAGCTGGCTGGGGAAATTTTTTTATTGATAGAGGTTTTGCCTGGGAATTACTGACTTTTTCTAGCATTTCAATCCGAGCTGGCTGTAGAAACTCTGAAGACTGAGGACGACTAAAAAAATAAATAAATAAATAAAAAGGAACCCCTTCCCTCTCCCAAACATACGACGGGTGGTCAGAGTGATTGCGCTTGCGGAAAAAACCTGTTTTGTCCCGGTTTTGTCGCTTTTGTTCGGTCGGTTTGGATCGAGGGATTTGAAAGCGCGCGGAATTCCTGGCTGGGAAATAAATTTGATCAGCTGGCTGGGAAACCAACCAATTTTATCTAGCTGGCTGGGAAATTTCTTGTGTGTCTTGCTTTGGAAAAAGGAACAGATAATGTTTTCCCAGCAACACTGAAAAACACCTGAAAATGCGTTAATAACATTTATTTTCATTAACTGGGGTATAATAATACATTTTACAACAAATTGGTCGTTGGGTACCCCTGAAATTCAGTTGGCTCCGACCGGATTGGAACCCAGGACGTCTGTTATGCCAGTGCAATGTTCTACCACCTGAGCAATGAATCCAGACAGTTGAAAGCAGGTCAATTTGTTGGATTCATATGTTGCCGTGAAGGACTCGATGAATGAAATGAAATGAATGAAGCTAAGTGCGAGGATCACTTCTCTCATTTGTCTGTAACCCGCACTTTAAATATACTGAATATACATTCGTTTCATTTCATTCATAACTCGTACTTATTAACTCCGAATTGTACTCGAGATTCATGTGATTGTAATTTCTTTTCGGGGCATAAAAAGAGTGTTTTGATCGCTGCGTTTCGAGTTGTTTCAAAATTTCACAACAAGACTTGTGTTACGTCATTCGTCCGACAAATACCATTATTGGACGAATGACCTTGTTGTGTTTTGTACGAATCTTAGCCGATCAAAAGATGTCAAATAATTTGACCGAATTATTAAACCTGCTATGTCATGCTTTATAAATGTGGTAGGCCTTCTGTGGCAGAAGAGGCGCTGGGGAATCAAACATGGTTTAGATTTCTCGTTGAACTATTTCGTCGCTGTGCTTGTGAAAGGAAACAAATTGCCGTCATCATGAGTATCATATTTGTGGGTCCGCAGTAATTGGCTCTAGCTGTTGCGGTGTCCCTGCCCAATTTAAGTTATTATTGGTGTGTTATTATCTTTGTATTTTCAGTATTTGTATATCTTCAATTTATTTTTTTCTTTATTTCTTCAGGGCAAAGCTAATAAAATAAAAAAATAAAATAAAATTCAAAATGACAGCGCGTCTGAAACAAAGAAAGGCGAGAAAGGTTGGATTGAAATTATTCGGCGGATAGGAGTGCAGAGCACAAGCAGCGCTCTCATGGAGACAAAGTCATTGCAGCTGATTTGAACTTTCAAAGGAGGGATTTTCTAGCTCGTCAACTGAAAACCGAAGAAACAATTCCGTTAAAAAACTAGGCACTCAGGCGTG
>OX421446.1:21096917-21104417 GCA_949126865.1 Montipora capitata
GATTTACTTGTGCAGCCAAAAGTACAATAAAAAAAATGAACGTAGCAAAAATCTCCCAAAATGTTTGTCGCTGATCGTAACTTTTTATATGCGCGGTTCGAAATTCATGTTGTTTTCATGTCGTAAATTTTGCGCTAATGGCAAAATATTTTATTCTCGATCGACCTTCCTGAAAACTTCCTTTTGCTCTTCCTAAAAACTGTGTATCAATATTTATTTACTTTTGCATCAATATTTGTTTTGCATAAAGCAAGCTAACAAAATCTGTACCTTGCTTAGTTCACATTTGTTGGCGTTACAATAGAATTTTCGTCCTATGCTTCTGTTGCAAATTGGCATACTTTTAGGTCACCCATCCAGATACTAACCCCGCCGGATAGGGTTAACTTCCGCGAACTCTCGTATTACTAAGCTGTCGGATGCTTAGAGTGCACGCTTAAACTTGTGGTGAAAAGAAGTTGTGAGGGAACTTGAAAATGATCAACATGTCAGCTCAGAAGCCAATGTTTCTCGATTCCCTTTCATTTTCTTCAATCTTTCTGGGTTCAGTACTTTGCTAGTAACCACATGTCTTCTCAAGGTGCTATTTACCTAAGACTTCTACCATGGCACTTCAATGATATACAAAACCAAAACAACATTGTGTACTATTAGAGCTACATATTACGCAAAGACAACTTGAATCTCCTGGAAGACAAAACGCAGCTCAGTTGACAATATGGAATAAAGCGCTGTGTTACTGCACTACCACATGTAAGCAATTCGTGCCTATTTTTTCTAAAGATGACAGGAATTTCTTCTTTCTGACAAATGATTAATAGGCCGGTAGCCAGGTTTTTAACCTCAGAAAAAGATCTGTTTCGTCGTATGAACGTGTGAGCCACGGACCTCTGCTGGACGACTTTTGCGTGACCCCTTTAATGGTCTTAATGACCCCCGACTTGAAAAAATTACCTACAACGCTGCAGTTTAATACCGCCCAACTCAGTCCCTTCTTGATTAAGAAAATAGCACAAACAGCGGTGATAAACATTGTATTCCAACGTATTTTTTTATGTAGAACTTGACGTTTCGTATGCTAGTCAACATACATTTTCAAAAGTGACCGTTACAATTTTTGAAAATTATATATATATATATATATATATATATATATATATATATATATATATATATATATATATATATATATATATATATATATATATATATATATATATCGTAAACATTAGAGGTCTGGAAACTAGGCTGAGAAAAATGATCTGCAGCAGTACGTGTCTAGACATAATGAGGAGTAATAGCTAAAACAGCAACAACTTCTCACTACTAATATTGACATTAAGGGAAGGCTTTAGCCCTTGAATGAACAAAGTCTCTTTAATTTTGCAGTGAAAGTCAGTTTTTCCGGACGCTAAAATGTCAAAATGATCCCATTTAATGTCGTGACCAGTGGTTTTCACATGATCAGCAATGGCTGATGAAATGTTCTGTTTTTCTGTCATGGAGTCTTCGTTTTGTTTTGCCAATGTAGATCACAGTTCCAGCAACCAGCTTTATAGATGACCTTGGACCTCTGAGATCGGTTCAAGCGATCTTTGTATGGAAAAAAGGATTTGAATATGATCTTGAGATTGACGAAAGAGTAGACGCCTTCTGTTTTTGAGTTACACGTACCACAGGCAACCCAGTGTACGCTCATAGAGCGTCTAGTTTATAACTAGTATATATGCTGATTATCGCAGGAAAATTCTTGACTGCCATCAGCAAAGATTTCCCTCTCTTTTGAGGTATCCGAGCATTTTAAGTACTGAATCCCTTGAAGTACTCCAGGTCACAATTATTGCAAAGGGGACATCGTTCACATGACACTACGTCAGGCTAAGAGTTCAACTCATTCTAAGTTAGGTCCGCATTGTGCACAGATCACGCCAACAGATCGAGACTTAAACACTGCAATTCAATTTTTATAGTATCCACTGACGTTAGACAAATCACTTGACTCTGAACATGACTTCCGCTTAGGTTGTCGAAACGCCAGTCAATGTCGTCTTAAACAGTTCTCGGAACTACATTCACCCGAAGGATCATACTTTACTTAATTATGAATTCATATTTCATCGTTTATATTCCCCAGGTGTTTTCGCAGACGGACCTGGTGCCTATATGTTTCATGGAGTCTTTGAACAGCAGTACGTCTTTCACGTGATGGACCACGCACTATGCCTTAGCAGTAGCAAGCAAAAAACATGCGAGAAGCATGTGAAAAGAGGAGGAACTTTCAAAAGTGCAGCACACATCTCCTCTCCTTATTCCGTCCTTATAATTTTGGTGACAGCTTTCTTGAAAGCCTTGATTTCGAGGGGATAAGAGTGAATAAAAATGCCAGGTCGTCTTCAATCGGAGATAATCGCATTCAATATGAATTTATTGAGTGCGACTAAACTTAACTGCTTTAAATATGACATTTACAGCTTAACTCAGTGATTTGTTTTTGTTTTTGAAAAAAGAAGAAAGAATACTGCGTGCCTCTTTGTGATAATATTTCATTTGCTTACAGGAAATTAGCTGGTACACAAGCACACTCTTGTGATAGGCTACTCGGAAAAATGTCCGAGTCCATGACTTTCCAAGCACTTCTTTGAATGCTATACCAGTGGGCTACGGGAGAATCACGGGACGTTGGACATAAATTAAGTCCATTGTTAAATTGTTTCGAAATTCAATACCACAGGCAGACTAGTAATTATATAAGTCACATCTTGGTGGCCCAAGCTCATTTTGCTTGAAAACAAATTTCCCGTAAATAAAAGTGTGAGACTTCAACCAATATATTTTAAAGTTAACTATGCGTTAAAGTTCGCACTATAAAATGCTTGATTTTATTGTGAAAACGTGTTGCTTTCTTAGCCGACACAAAGCGCGTGAAAAATGTGCAAGCGCCTTCAGAAGAGCCGTCGCGCCCTTTCGCAGCGGAAAACAACTCTCACTTCCCAGAGATCGCCATTCCAGCGCTTTCGTCCGCTCCGTCCAACAGCCCTCAGCGGTTGTCCATTCTCCTTTTCTCCAGACTCCAGAATTTTCCCCCACAGCCTCCCCTGGTATCTGGCCTAGAAATTGCCTGTGCAAAGTTTGGCCATTTTCGAAGCCAGTTTCCTCTTCGTGGCGTTCAGCCCTCAGATAGTCAGCCCAGCAAGCCGATTTAATGGAAGGTGAAAGCTCCTCGTCTTTACCGGACAGAAATAAGTCTCTAAATTCCTTCTCCTGGACACTTAGAGTTAGATCATGATCTCTATGAGTATGAGCTGGGTTTAAGCTCTAATATAATAATTGTATATAGCGGGTAACTTAACACCCACATTCAGTTTTGAAAATCTATTGGTGCCAGTGAGTATATTTTAGATGTGATTGATTCAGGTTATCGAATTCCTTTTTACTCCATGCCCCCTGTTAGCTTCTCTAATAACAATAGGTCTGCCTTAGCCGATGCGGGTTTCGTCACTAATCGTGTTTTTGAAATGGGTGCGATACCTCGTAATGTGAATCCTTTATCTGTATCTGCTACAATCTTCGGGCAAGAAGCGTTTTGGTCTTAGATTTGCGGCTTATTAACAGGTACCTGTGGAGGCAGAGAGTTGAGTTTGAACGCTAGTGGAAAGCCAGAGAAAATGGACAATGGATTGAGGAATAGATGAAAATCTGATAGATTGGGATCAGTCGTATATTTTGCCTTTTAACTGCAAGAGAGGAACTAAACTTTAAATTTTTCAACTTAACCTCCTTCACAGAAGGATTGCCATGAATAGTTATCTCTTTAAAACAGGTATTCCTCTACAATATCCTGCATCTTTTGTGAAGAAAGCGCGGAAGCCCTGATTCACCTCTTTTGGGACTGTAAATTTGTTAAAATCTTCTGGCAAAATGTTCAGTAGTTGGCTGATGCAAAATCATATAAAACCACAACACTTTTTTCTGATCTTACCTATTTGCCTGGGTCTAGTTGATGCTGTTGAGGATATACATCTACACCATACACTTCTAATTTGCAGATGTCATATTTACGCAGAGAAAAAACCTTACCAAATCACCAAATGTACGCTTTCTTCCAGCGAAGAAAATCAAGCGGGTTTTGTCCGACGTTGTCTCGATGTTGGAAGCTGGTCAGTCTACCCGCTTTTCTGCTGTTGCGGGTTGAATAAATTCTTTCAACCTTGCGGTGGGAAATGTCACCAATCTCATGACTAAATTCCTTAACATGGCTAATGTTCTTCAATCGGGTTTTGATGTCAAATTACCCTTTGCCAAGCTCTGTTAGATAGGAACTCACTTTCTGGAAGGACAATATTAGGCTTATGAATGGTAGGCCTATCGGACAGTAATTTAGGTGTCGGAGGGGGAAGTGGGGGGGGGGGGGGCACGATGATCTCATTTACCACCATCCATGGTCCCCTCAGGAGGCAGGCCACCGTTCTACCTGGCATGAGCTGCAAGCGGTCCACATTTGTCTCTCCAGCTTTTCCAGATCCTTAGCCGGTTGCACTGTCCAGTTGTTTACGGATAATCGCAACATCCCGTCCATTTATTCGAAATGGTAACTTGAAGCCAGATCTTCACGAACTCGCCTTGTCCATCTTTAGATTAGCTTTCTGGAACAAAATCCATTTGCAGGTAGACTGGGTCCCTAGATCCCTTAACGAGCACGCGGATGCCATTACCAGATTCATTGACTGCGATGACTACTGGGGGGTGTCCTTTCACTTTTTCAGTCATGTTTCTGAGTATCGGTTTTCCAAATTCCCAAAACTTTAAGCTTAGTAGGTTCCATACTCGCTATTGGAACCCTGTTTGTGAAGGGGTCGATGACTTTTGTTACGACTGGGTTGGGGAGAATAATAGACCTTTTTGCAGATACGGCGGCCATTTTGATTTCTATTGTTTCAAAAGACATTATGGAATGCTCAGGGGGCAAATTAATATGTATTTGCCCCCCTGGGCATCCCATAATAGCTATTTGAAACAATAGAAATCAAAATGGCCGCCGTATCTGCAAAAAGGTCTATTGGCTAGTACCTCCAGTATCCCTGGTTCCTCGGGTTGTTAGAAATCTTATGCATTGCAAAGCTGTGGGTACCCTTATCGTACCCGAATGGGTTTCGTCCCCGTGTTGGCCCGTGCCCGTCTCCTTACCATTCCCTTGTCAAAGGCATCATTACTTATACTGACGTTGGGGAGAATGCTCGAGCTCAATGCTCAATTCCAGGGATTGTGATTGGTTTGTTCTTCCGCCTCTGCTTGCGACTCCGACAATCTAGTTTTCGCTTAATCATAAGTGAGAGAGTCAAAAGCGGAATCGGGATAAAGTGGACACGTTCTGACTCTTCCGATTCCATAGAGCTTATCATGGCTTATGACTCCGCTTACGACTCCGATTTTTGATTTACACTCTCGTAAGCGCTCTTACAACTCCGATTCCGTCGCTACTGAACACCAACCTAAGTAACATAACACAACTTCATGACGACAACCTGGCGTAGCGTTCGGAATTTTCCGAAAAAGCTCCTGAGAGTCCATACCGCTTTTTTGCGTTCACGTTCGCATATACACGCGTTGGACCCTCAGAGGAAAGACCGGCTGCAAGCAGTCTATGTGGGCAACGAGCCAATACTACACAAAGATTAAATACGCTGACGGAAACGGCGATTGGTGGTTTACAATACAAGTTAAAATGATTCGAGAACGGTAGACGTTTGGAAATAAGGTATCATAGAAGAGTTTCTGTCCATGCTATTAGAGAATTCGTAGTTATCAAAGCAAATAACAATTATTCACCACGGTGGAGGTAAGTAATGATGGTGAATATTCTGTGGTGGATCCAGACTCTATCGTGGGTTGGGAAGTGGGGAAGGGGGCGGTGAGATAAGGGGGAAGGGACGGGGCTCCGCCATTGATATTCGCTGAGCCGGGAGTAGCCAATCAAATAGTTACTTAGTTGTTTCTTTATTTATTACCTTATTTTCCTCGAAAGATGAGTTAAAATCTGACGCACGATATCCAGAACAATACCTGGATGGCCCAGAGTTTTTCGGGCTAAAAATACTTTGGTCAAAGTTCTCTAAGCGGACGCTCTCCTATGTGGAGAGCTTTACTTACTTTACTAACCTGTTGACATTTACAGTCAAAGATGTGGTTTTCCCGCCAAATTCCGTTTTGCACGTGATCTGAAGACAATCGTCAGTGATGGTACAATCCCCAAGTAGATCCATTCGTCATTTCCCACACACGCGGCGTTCGAGATTTCCTCAAACAGCTCACCCAGCTTCTTGGTGGCAGAATCTGCCAGATGAAATATAAGTAAAGTGAGGCGATCAAGCTTTAAACCTTAGAGAAAGTTAATTAACCTAAAGGGTGGGGGGTAGGGTGCAGAGGAAGAGAGGTTATAATCACAAGCTAATCGATGCCTCCATAAAATTCCTGCGTTAAGGTAGCTCGCAATAGTTCCCATCATTTGCTATCAATTATTCTTCGATGGATCAATACTACCACTCTTTATCAGTTAATCCTACAAATCGTGAATGGTATCAAACAAATGCTCGGTCATTGATGAACAATATGGTCATCGTCATAACGTCATAGGTTGCCACAGTAACAGTATTACCTGTTAAAGACGCCCTTGATTTTAGCTTTAAGCGCTTTTATCTAAAAAACGAGCTCCAAATTAAGATTCCCATTTTTATTATTGAATTGTAACAAGCATGTCTAGTCCTCGCCTTACAAGTCCTTGTTTTACTGGTCCTCATTTTGAAAGTCCCCGTTTTTTTAGTCCTCGCTTTCCCAGTCCACGTATTACAAGTCCACGTTATACAAGTCAACGTTTTCCAAGTTCCCGTTTTACTAGTCCAAGTCCAGTCCATTCCAGTCCAATCTCTCTTTACAGTGGGATAAAAAGTCTAAATCAACTGTGACAGGATGGTTCAGATGGGCACATAACACGAGTTTTGGCGTAAAGCGGTGTGTCGGACCTCAAAGGGCCACTCGGCTCAAAGCAATGGAACTAATACTAATTAACGTTCAGTAATTTACATTTGAAACGGAATAAGCAAGGTTCGCCGGCCTTTGATTTCGTAATCGATCCGAGATGTCTGTAAAGCCATAATTTTGATAGGAGAAGCTGAAAAGAATAATGAAGAATAATTGCTTCCCCAAACAAGACACGTGAAGAGAAGAGTTACCACTGCTAAATATTTTTCGGCCATTATTTTGTCCCTGTTTGATTAACTTCGCCTCGTGACATATATCAAATTTCTGTAGTTTGTCATCGTCATTACACATTATTTGTCAATTTTTAACTCGGAGAAATTAAGCCCATCACGGGCTCCCACGTATACTACAACTGCGACTCCCGAAGGTGCCTGGCGTAGTTCATTCTTTTGGAGCTGACTGAGAGTATATCCACTCCCGCTTGATGGGCTGCTAGTCCATCTCAGGGTTCCCCCCAGCATTAAA
>OX421446.1:21109417-21121917 GCA_949126865.1 Montipora capitata
TGTTCTGTTTTATTGAAACATTGATTTACACCAAGGGATTCAAGAGGTGAACTATGTGATCTGAGGTGGCCTCCCTGTGGAGTAGAATATCATACCCTGAGTTATGGCCATTCTGATGGTGTCCAGTCCTTCTCCTTCCTCAAAATATGCCCACTCCATTTTTACATCTCTGCATCCTCTTGTGCTGTTATTGCCCATTAAGTTCCTCGTTTCTGACAACAGTTCATACAGTTAGACCAAACTGAAAGATGCCAAGTATTTGTTAGAGTCTTCTATTTACAAAAGTTTGTTAAGTCTTTATCTTGGAGAGCAGAGGTTTTGTTGAGTTCCAGGTTTCCAACCCATATCGGAGTACCGATTTGAAAACTTAAAAATATCCTCAACTTTCTCCTTAGGGAAAATAACTGTGTTAAAACCTCAACATCCCTTTCCTCCTTTAAAAGGAACTATTTAAATATGGCTTTCTCCAAGCTCAAAGACATAATTTTATATACTGACTCGTACATAATTACTTCTCATATAAATATTTTATTGTTATATATTTTTATCCTACATTAGTATTGGATTATTATTGTCATCACTGTTATTTATTTTTTTTTAGCAGGGCCCAGATGAAAATTATTCTGTGTAATTCTGGTTTACCCTGTCTAAATTGAGTGTTGTTGTTGTTGTTGTTGTTGTTGCTCCTCAATAGCATTCATTTGAATGGTTATATCATATGATTTCATTCACAAACTCAAAAGTTTAAGCGAAATCCGACATGGCCTAAGATTTGACTCTGGGACTATAAGGGTTGCAAAATGGGTAATTGATGACTACATGCAGTATTTGGTCAAAACATAGCCAGTAGGATAATGTTTTATTATTACAATACAGTAATGTCTAACACAGTTCAAAATGACAACAGTAATGTACAAAAATTTTAGCATTTATTTAAGTTTCTTTTATTCTCTTGCCCTTTCAGGGTTGTACTAATCCATACTGTTTTAATATAATAATTTTGGTTTTCTGTTAGGTTTAATAATAATTTAATATTTGGTCGGAGCATTCAGGAAATTAGGGTCCTTGCACTATTTCACCAAAAAATAAACAACAACTACAATGTTTAAAGTAGAGGTCGTTTTTTACCATTTCAGACCACGTGATGCTCCCTTCACGTGAATTAGTTTGAATTTGAAAGAAATAATTCTCAAGAGTAACATCGCATGCTCAATTCAATGGGCTCCTCCGAGTCCATTTTTGACGGGCCTAAGTTTGAGTCTAACGTAATAGCAGTTCGTTTGTCCGCTTTCTAGTTTTATGATAATTTCCGTGATTTGTTATATTATTTCTTCGTCGCTGTAGTTTTTGCGCCTGTATATCTTCACCTCGTCATGTATTCTATTAAATTACGTTGTTGTTAACGTGCTTCCTGTTTCTTCATGTTTACTGGGGTTTTTACCCCATTATTGCGTTTTTTGGCCTTCCTGAGGTCGGCCTTTTTTGTAGCTCAGTATGTTTTCAGTCTTGGTGATTACTGTCTGCCACGGTGGCCGTGTACGCCGGTGACGGTAAGCTGGAAGTGGGGACCGATAACATGACATACACCAATCTTGGTTACACCAACGGAGAAGGAGCCGTTGATGGAGCGCGCCAGGACCTCAGAGGGGTCGACACAACATATAAGGACTATAGGCAACAGGCAACCGTTCCACTAGACTCCGAGACACACGGAACTGAAGATGTTGGTTTGTGAGTCGACCGATATAATAAACATCGCCGTAATTTTTGCAACCCCTTAACTATATCCTAACTTACTACAGCGCGCTCGTGGTGTGTACGGCTTGCCCAACGCAAAAAAGCGGTTCCCGTTTGTCAACCAAAGTTTAGCCCTGTTGGACGTTCGAAGTTATTGCCTGGATGGGTAACCGTGCGGGAATGCCCCGGCAGTACACTCTAGGGAGCCACTCTGGCGCATTGGTCAATGAAGCATCCCTCTGACCATTGTGATAGTATGTGGGCTGAGTTGCAGTCGATCTCATATTTACCCGAGGGTTTTTCTCCGAGTTCTCCGGTTTTTCTCCCTGGTCAAAATCGACTCGCATCTAATTACATCTGAATGGCTGTGGGGTGCTGTGCTCCGACTTCGGAGATATTGATCTGTATAGGAGATCACTCTCTTAGAGAGACTACTGCTTGAATTGTCCCGATTTCTTTCTTTCATCAGTCCTTTTACCGGGAACAAGAGAGTATGAAGGGATCAACTCAATTTGTTCGCCTTATTTGTTCCCGGCAAGAGAGCATGAAGGTAAGGGAGGTAATCCCTCATATTGGTCCTATTCCCATCGTAATCCCTCTTCAGTTATTTTTAGATCACCTCGAGATCCGGCATTCCCACGAGGGTTAATTGATAGCCAATCATATGTCCACATTTTTACCAATCATTGCGTGGGAATTCGTTCAGCTGTCAACATTGGAAAAAATGGGGACATCTGATTGGCTATCAGTTAACCCTCGTGGGAATACCCGATCTCGCAGGAGATCTAAAAATAACTTAAGAGGGATTACGATGGGAATAGGACCAATATGAGGGATTACCTCCCTTACCTTCATACTCTCTTGCCGGGAACAAATAAGGCGAACAAATTGAGTTGATCCCAATTGAGTGGCTTCGTAGCTCAGTTGGTAGAGCATTGCACCGGCATCGCAGAAGTCATGGGTTCGAATCCCGTTGAAACCGCTTGACATTTTTCAGCTGTTTATAAAAGACAATTTCTTAAAATTTCCAGATAAGTGTGAGGATCACTTCTAACTCTCACACTTCTCTATGTCTGGAAATTTGAACCCGACACGGTAGATGAGTTATATATTAGCGTTGCTGCTTTAAAAAGACAAATTTTACAGTGTATTAGCTTATGTATAGGCGTTTGCCACCAAACAGTTATCAGCTTTCTTATAACTAGTATTACGCTGATTATAGCAGGAAAATTCTTGACTGCCATCAGGAAAGATTTCCCTCTCTTTTGAGGTATTCGAGCATTTTAAAGTAGTACTATGATCAAAAAACCATTTCCTTTTTTTCTTCAGATTTTGAAAGCGTGTTTGCTTAACACCTAACTGGCAAAATTTTGAGCTTTGAGTTTTATCCAAAGGCTGTTTATTTTGAGTGTAAGTTTTGGATTTCACGGTCCGCCATTACTCACGTTCAAAACTGGCCGATTGGACCTCAGAGGGTTGGATCTAGAGAAAATGACGTCACTTACTCACTAGCTAAAAATTCAGCGTGTAAACGCAATTTATTACATATGCAAAACACGAGTTTAAAAGTCTGAAAGCCCGAAACTCCCGTGCTGCATATTAATTCGGCCGCGTACACACGCATTGCATTCTTAAACTAGTGAGTCTTTGACGTCATTTTCTCCTCGACCCAGCTCTCTCAAGATTTTAAAGTAAGTAATGACGGACCAATAAATAAGAAAATTCCAGTTAAAATAAACAGGTGTCTTTTTAAAATCAGAACTTAAAACTTGGGTCAGTTAGTGTTTAGTTAACATAGTTTTGAAATCCAAAGAAAAAAAAGATTTGTTTTTTCGGTCGTAGTACCACTTTAAGTACTGAATCCCTTGAAGTACTCCAGTTCATAATTATTGGAAACCGGGACATCGTTCACATGGCACTACGTCAGGCTAAGAGTTCAACTCATTCCAAGTTAGGTCCGCATTGCAAAAATCACTTGACTCTGAAGATAACTTCCGGTCAGGTTGTCGAAACGTCAGTCAATGTCGCCTTAAACAATCCTTCTCAGGACTACACTCACCCGGACGATCGTGCTTTAATTTTGCTTAATTATGAATTCATATTTCATCGTTTATATTCCCCAGGTGTTTTCGCAGACAGACCTGGTTCTTTGAACAGCAGTACGTCTTTCACGTGATGGATTACGCACTATGCCTTAGCAGTAGCAAGCAAAAAACATGCGAGAAGCATGTGAAAAGAGGAGGAACTGTCAAAAGTGCAGCACACATCTCTCCTTATTCAGTCCTTATAATTTTGGTGACAGCTTTTTTGAAAGCCTTGATTTCGAGGGGATAAGAGTGAATAAAAATGCTAGGTCGTCTTCAATCGGAGATAATCGCATTCAATATAAATTTATTGAGTGTGACTAAACTTAACTGCTTTAAGGATCAGGGGCACCCAACGAATCTGTTCCTCACATTATCTGTTCCCCAGAGGAATCTTGCTGGCTGGAAAAAATACAGGTGTTTGGATGAGCTGGCTGGGAAATTCCTGACTTTTTCTGGCATTTCAACCCGAGCTGGCTGTAGAAACTCTGAAGACTGAGGACGACTAAAAAAAAAAAAAAAAACTCTTCCCTCTCCCAGAGAGTAGTTACAAACATACGACGGCTGGTCAGAGTGATTGCGCTTGCGGAAAAAACCTGTTTTGTCCCGGTTTTGTCGCTTTTGTTCGGTCGTTTTGGATCGAGGGATTTGAAAGCGCGCGGAATTCCTGGCTGGGAAACCAACCAATTTTATCTAGCTGGCTGGGAAATTTCTTCTGTGTCTTGCTGGGAAAAAGGAACAGATAATGTTTTCCCAGCAACACTGAAAAACACCTGAAAATGCCTTAATAACATTTATTTTCATTAACTGGGGTATAATAATACATTTTACAACAAATTGGTCGTCGGGTGCCCCTGAAGGATGACAAGAATAGCTTGGTGTTCCTTTTTTGTTGAATGTAACACATTGTGATATTGCAACTTAGTGCATCCTAAGTCATTTAGAGCTTAACTCAGTGATTTGTTTTTGTTCGAAAAAAGAAGAAAGAAAACTGCGTGCCTCTTTGTAATACTATTTCATTTGCTTACAGGAAATTAGCTGGTACACAAGCACACTCTTGTCATAGGCTACTCGGAAAAGTGTCCAAGTCCATGACTTTCCAAGCACTTCTTTGAATGCTATACCAGTGGGCTAGGGGAGAATCACGGGAAGTTGGACATATATTAAGTCCAGTGTTAAATTTTTTCGAATACCACAGGCAGACTAGTAATTATATAAGTCACAGCTTGGGTGGCCCAAGCTCATTTTGCTTGAAAACAAATTTCCCGTAAATAAAAGTGTGGTACTTTAACCAATATATTTTAAAGTTAACTATGCGTTAAAGTTAGCACTATAAAAAGCTTGACTTTATTGTAAAAGTGTGTTCTTTCTTTCTGTGCGGTTATTTGCCTAATCTAACGCTTTTGAAATAGGTTTCGGTGAAAGCGGAATATTACTTAATCCTTACCCTCTTCTTCGACCTTTGACAAGATGTCGTTGCAATTGTTTATTTTCGCCGTCCGTCATTACATACTGTCAGTCGTTTTGGTCTTGAAATGATCCCTGTAGTACTGATCATTCAAGATTTGAACCCCTGACTTGTGCGTTACCCGTGCAGAGCTTTTAAATCAAGTTCGAGCACGAATATTTCAGGCTTTCATCTCGATGCTGATAAAGTAGCGGTCATAACCACAACGACCATTCTGAATGAAATAACGGTATATTTGAAGTGCGTACAGATCAGTTGAAGTCTAAATGTACATTTGAAGGCTGTAGTTATAGTAGACAATAACTTAAGTTGTCCAGGTATTAAAGTGCGAGACTGATCACTTCTCCATTTCGTCTATAACCCCCGCTTCAAATATACACTTATTTCATTCATCGAATCCTGCACCTGAAAACGTGAGCCCACTGAACAAATTGAGCTGCTCCCAACTGAGTGAGTTCAAAGCCTCGGTTGGTAGAGCATTGCACCGGCATCGCAGAGGCAATGATTCGAATCCCGTTTTTTAAAAATACCATGCATGCCATGGAAAATACAACCAATCACAATGCAGGAAAGCCGTTGTATATTCGTCGGTATTCCACCCAACCTTCCCATCGTGCAACGCATCGATTATGTATTACAGCTAACCTTCCCATCGTGCTCCGCATTGATTGTTTTGGCTGCTGTATTATAAAATAGTTATGCAACGCTTTCGAGTGGTATACCATGGCATATCCCACTCGTCACTTGTATTTTCTTGGTATACATGCATACTCGCCTAAAAAGGCTTGTGAAAAACCGAGAATATACAAGTGACTCCTGGGATATTCCAGACTACCTTGTTTCGCTAGCGGGATTAAGACACTCGCGCACATTACTCATCAAACGGATGAAAGATAAGAACACCTTCGTTTGCGCTATTTACTCAACGTATCGATCGAAGGACCGTGAAACGATGACAATGATATCTTGAAACGACAAAAAATTAACAGCCGTATTTTAGCACAAACGACGACTGCCCATTTGTGGTTATTACCAAGAAAATATTCAGACGCAATGTTTTATATTTGAACTGACAGTAGCTGAAAATTTCTCAACTCTGAGTTTAACAAGCAGCGTTTCTCATTTGAGAGTTCAAATTGTAATCCGTTTCTCAGCAACCATTTGACACCCCCCCAGCGACAATGGTGTGTGAGTCGTAGTTGAAGGAAGATGTGTTTAAAGTTGATTCTTCCCTCTTTTTTCTTAATTCAGCTATTTTTGGGTTTTTCACAGGCCAGAGCGATCCTTCCACCCTTAATAACCAAAAATCAAGAAGTCAGAATACACGGGATAAAATGTTACGCTGTGTTGCGTTTTGATTGGCTCGTTGACATTTGCCAAAGCATGAGTCCATGACTCGGAGCATATAACTTCATTTTATTTGGGGAACGGCGTTTTTATGGCCGAGTTACTTTTAGATTGATTTTCCCGCGAAACCAGACCTTTCCAGCCAATCACAAGTTTTGCATTAGAAATTGTTACCCGTGGGATTGAGAATGGTCACTAGTGCAAGCCAAATCTTATTTAAGAACTCGTCTAAAAATACCTTGATCTGTGACCGAAAAATGCCGTTTCATAGACCTACAATAGTATTGTAGTTGCAGGCGGCTGGTTTTGGGCTACTAAGTTAGTTTGGCCTTTGTTAATTTTTAGACTTGGTAGTATACTTTTTAATTCCCAAAATTATCACTTCTATACAAACAAAACAACTATTTGACTACATGCAAAAAAAAGAACTTGCACAGTAAATCAAAAGGAAAATTAAACCTTAAAGACTGTAAAGGAAAGCATCAACAATGCACATAAGATAGTCAGCGCTGCCTGGTTTGGGCCTCCTGGAGTGACGTTCTTGTTGCATAAGTCTTCCTTGGTGTCGTCTTTCACGGCTGGGCCTCCGCGAGTGACGTGCTTATTGCATAATCCTTTCTTGCTGTCGCTCAAACACATTGCGTGATCCATGACGTGGAAAATATACTGCTGTTCCACAACACCGTGAAATAAATAGGCCCCAGGACCGTCCGCGTATATGCCTATATTTCATGGACGGAACAAAGATATAGCATGGTTTACATGAACTATGATCAGAGAAAGAACTGAGGATGAAGGGGGACAGCACTGACCCATTCATCCCATCCCCTCGTGATAATTTTAAAAGTCTATTTAAAGCTTTGCGCTACGCTGTGAAACGCTAACCAGTCAGATGTTATCCTTAAGACAGCTGTGCATTTTGACCACGTTTTTCTTCGGGGAAGGCCCATGTATGGTTAATGCATTCTTTCGTCTCATCCTCACTTATATACACTCATGACACCGCTATTACAATTGTAGTCAGGATTGGTTCAGAAAATAATGGACACCAGTATATAAGAAAGAGAAACAGAGCCGGACTCTGCTAACCATAACAATGAGCACAATGAAGACAGCGTCCTGCATCGATCTGTTAAAAATGGAGATGTCAAAGACGAATTGGATGGTATCTCAAAGTTAATTGAAAGTAATCGCGGAAAACCGAACAAGAGGAAGGTTAGATTTTTCCCTGCCTACTTTTTCTACCCACCGTTCGATTGACCTTGTATTTGAATAACAAAATTAATAATAATAATAATAATAATAATAATAATAATAATAATAATAATAATATTTTTTTTTAATAATAATAATAATCTTTATTTGCCAAGTAAAACTGAAAATAGATTACATCAAGAAAATGAGCTCCTAAGGGTAGTTCTTGAAAATTGAATATGTGAAATTAAAAAAAACTGTCTTATTAATAACTAATAATAACAATTTTCATTTCTAAAATTTTACAAGAAATATTAAAAAGTAAGAAAAGTAAGAATTGTAAGAATAATAATAATAATAATAATAATAACAATAATAACCAGTTTTCTTGAAACTGCAAGGCTTTTTAGCCGAGTGGTGTCTTAGTTCTGACTACTTGTATACTGTTCTCTGTACCTTTAAATATTCGGCTCCTAGTACGTTCGAACTGCAAAGAAGTTGTTTTATCAGAGCGCGACCAAGATCGTGACACAAAGAAAGAACAAGCGTTGTCTATAAGTTTCTCTCAATCTGATTGGTTTATTTCCCAAAATGACGAGGGCAGCGTTGTCTAGACTCTTAGGGACGACGGCAAATTAACCAATCAAATTGCGAGATTACAAGTAATTGTGGTAAAAATAAATTTTGGAAATTATTATACCCCTTTTCTATTTTATACTATACATACCTACGTCATCTCCGCCGTGCGTTTCGGAACCGAGCCATACCGCAGCCTGCTGCAAGTAATCTTTAGTCCCCGTGTCCACCCCGGTGAGGTTTTGCCGAATGCCATTTACCCGCTCTCCTCCAGGTCCGTTCGTATAGCCGAGAACTGTGTAAGGCATGCCGTCTTTCGCTGTTTCAGGCTCGTTTTTTCCCGGTGGAACTGCTACGCCAAAGATCGGGTTTCCGCGTCCGGGGTAACCAGCCATGGCGAATACATGTGAGTGGTCAGCGGTTACTATCAATAGGGTGTCATCTGTTTTAAAACGTCAATTAAACACAAAAACGTAAAACTAAGTAACAGCCATTAAAAAATAAAGACCTGGAATGATAAATTACAATTTGCAAATCTGATATTTTTGGGAGAGTTGGAATGACAACCAGGTGTTTCACGCCAATCTATTCAAAGTATTTTTTATGCACACCATTGCCTTCTTATCAAAATGCGCCTTAACCAAGTAGGTACATATCTTCAATTGATGAAAAGGCACGGGGTCCAAGATGGTCAAGAAAAAGACCATTTTCGAGTTACCTGCCTTAACAAAAATGATTTTTCGTCGATGAAATGCCTATTTCCTCTAAAAGAGAAACTATTTTTTATCGTTTTTGCATCAGGAATTTGACTGAGTCAGTCTCGTTTTGTAAACTGAGCAACATTAACATTCAGTTGGACCAACGCCTTTTCTTCTTAATC
This sequence comes from Montipora capitata, assembly GCA_949126865.1. Taxonomy (NCBI): domain Eukaryota; kingdom Metazoa; phylum Cnidaria; class Anthozoa; order Scleractinia; family Acroporidae; genus Montipora; species Montipora capitata. The sequence goes on from OX421446.1 coordinate 21,118,704, forward strand.
AGCCATTTCTCGACTCCAAAGTTGATCAAGAACCTGCACAAAAAAGAAGAGCGCAGAGGTCGAGTGAAGAAAGGAGTCCTTCAAAACTCAGACAAACGCCAGAACTCGCAGTATTCTAAGAATTCTTTATACAGACATATTACTCATTAACTTACTTTGATTTGTCATATCTATGGCTGTGGCACACGCCTTTGCCATGGCAACCGCGTCAGTCAAAGCACGCACTGCCTTTCCTGCGTGGTGGCCGTGATCAATTCGCCCGCCTGAGAACGAACAAGGTAGGTATATAAGGCACAGTGTCCAAGATGGTCAAGAAAAAGATCATTTTCGAGTTAACTTCTGCCTAACTTTCAAAGAGAAGCTGTAAGACTTTTTAAGGAAAACATGATTAGAAGCTAACACCTTCTCCATACTTGAGTCATAGTTTTTAAGTGTTGTGAATTCTACCTATACGCAAAGATAAACTCGCTTTATACTTGCAAACCAACTGAAAATCACTATGAAAAATTGTATTCTTGTCTAACGGAGGCCAAGTTGAGGCCCCACCTTACCACTAAATTATAACCGCCGCGTGTGTATAGGCCAAACATTCACCTTCAACTAACAAGAAATATCCCTTTGGGTTTTTCTTCAGAATGTTGATGGCCTTCTCTGTCATCTCTGCAATGGATGGCTCTCCAGGTTCACCGTCGGTCCTGTCTACTTCATATTCCATATGGCTTGGTTCAAACAAACCTAAGAAAAATAATCATACAAGAAGTAAAATAAGCATCATACCTCCATAACACCACCAGTCGAAGGTTTGAGTCCCGCTTGGGACTCATTAGGCTCGTTGCCAAGAAACGACCTTGTCATGTTTCCCAGGACATATCACACCATTCACCATCAATAGTTGAACTGTGAATTAAAAGAAACTCTCGGGGCTACATTAAGGAGGCTCGAACCAGTTTCAACGCTTCCAAGTGACGCTCGTATTAGAAGGAACAGCACCACAACGTTGTATCATGTATTGACAACATTGGGGTACCAAATGAAACAAGAATTATTGCTGAACAAGATAAAGTCATTATTGTGACGTAATATGTCACGGTGGCAACCGGCAAGCCCTGTAAAAACACCGTTTATTTTGTCTTTAGTTTCTTATATCTCAAAAACGAACTCGGTGACCCCCATTTTTTATTTTTGAAAAGTAATTAGAAGGACAACATAAAACTTTCTGCAAAGTTTAAAAAGATTATGTCCAGCGGATTCAGAGCCACCTTAATTTTGTGATTTCTTTAAGGTAGCTCTGAATCCTCTCGACATAATTCTTTTAAACTTTCCTGAAAGTTTCATCGTGGCCTTCTAATCACTTTTCAGCAATAAAAAGGGCGGCGAGTTCCTTATTAAGATATGAGCAACTAAATCCAAAATGTAGGGTTTTTTTGCTGGGCTATCCCGTTGCCAAGGTAACTTATGACATCACAAAAATGATCACATCTTGTTTGGAAATGATCAGTGTTTCATATGGTACCAGAACATTGCTGTTACGTGATACAGTGTTATAGCGTCATTCGATCTAAACAGAGAGTCTTCTAAGTGTTGAACGCCTTTCGAGCCTCCCTAAATGGTGAATTTCGTCTCTGTATAAAGCCGCGCGCATGTTGAATTTGTCTCAAGCTATTCAAAACCGTAACCGCGTTGTTCACAGTCAAGTCAGATCATCATTTTAAACAAAATAAGACAAATGTCCGCCGCCTGTTCAGCATTCGATGGCAAGGGAACTCTTCATTTTTTACAGTTCAGTAAAAAAGGTTGTCTTTGAGACAGGTTTTCACAAACAACATTCCCAAATAAGAGATGAGAATAGCTAATGCAGTAATTCGACATATATTTTGCTCTTTTAGCCTCTTCAGTCGTCCGCCATTTTTACATCATCTAACATTTATCTCAATGCGTCGAGTGTGCAAAAAGGCAATACTGTATGTCGAATATTCTTGTCGATCAGTTCTAACGAATTCTTGGCCTCGGTGACCAGAATTTCTCAGAAATTATCATGCACTGTTAGGAGGAAACAAAAGATTATGAAGTAAGAGAGAAAGTCCCCCATATTTGGCCATATTCCGATAAAAATTACTTGAAATCTATTATTAGTTCCTTGTAATAGTGTGCGGTTATTTCAAAGACGACACCTCATTGGTCAGTTGGTGTGAAAGTGGAACGCACGGTCGTGGTGACAAAAGAAAAGAAAAATCCTCTCAGCACGGGCGCGATCTAATAATAGATTTTAAATAATCATCATCGGCCACAGGGAATCACTCTGTTCCATCATATTCTCTTGGAAGAAATCACCCACCCATCACTTTTTCAACCCTATCTAGGTCAATATCATCGAACTGTATCTTGTTCCAAACGTAAACCGAATTAGGGTACTTGTCGACCCACTCTTGAGTCAAATTTCGTCCATCCTCTCTGTCGCCCTTTTCGTCTGGATATTCAGGGTCAGGCACGTTGTTTGGCATAAACTTTCCTCTGCCGCCAGCAAAAATGACGTCTATTCCGTTACCATGCGGATACTCAATAAGTTGAGTAGCTGTTAAAAAAAACAACAACAACAAAGTGGGTTTAAATTGATGGAAGGGATAAAAATAGGAAAGGATCATAGGCCGCCAACGGACGACTTGCAACGCTTTCCCAGGGCTTTTGCTGGTGTTCCTACGTGGCTCATATCAGTTACATTAAAATAACAGTAATATCAGCTACTAGAATGTTTTGTTTACACCAAAAGAAATTATCAAAGACTTAAATCAATTGCTTTTTAAATTTTTATGGAATGTAGTTGATAAAGTAACAGGACTTTCTGTTAAAGCTTTCTAGTACAAGATTTACCAATACTTAACTGTATAAAATAGGTTTAATTTGTAACAGATGATAGATGCTCCTTCTACAAACGTGAGCCTGAATCTTTGAGTCGTCTCTTTTTCCTTTTTTCGCACACATGCAATTTTTGGAATAATTTTGAACTATTTATTCTCGCTTTATCAAAGGACTTTGTCTTCTCTCTTTGGAACATGTCATACTGGGCATAATTACTTCAAAATGCCCCTTACTCTTCAACTAAAATCTACATATGGGACTGCAGAAGAACTCAAACTCTGCCTTAGATTTTTCAAGGCTAAGGTTAAAATTCAATGTGAAGTAGAAAAATATGTATAGGGCCAGGAAGCTAGGGATG
>OX421446.1:21126917-21134417 GCA_949126865.1 Montipora capitata
GATCATAGCAAAATCCCATTTATATATCTTATAAAACATACACATTTGGTTGTAAAATCTGTAGTGTCATGGTTCCAATGAGTCCCAACCCAGTGCATCAATCATTGGGGAAGCATTCCTACTGAACGGGAATAATCATTGAGGACAAATCTATAGCCGCACGACGTCGCACAATCTCTATCTTATCGATAAATCATTGCATGTAGGGATTCCACACACTGCTAGAATACTCCAATTTAGGGCGTATAAGGGTAAGATATGTGTTACTATTGACCTCCCGAGATCAGCCAGATAAGATTCGTCTGAGGAGACAGAGGGTTGAGTTCGCCTTCTTGTAAACTGATATTATCACAATGTTCGTTCCAGGATAGATCGTCATTAATATGCAAGCCTAAATAGATTGTAGAAAGCACTTTTGAAATACGCTTGCCTTTCAAAAAATGCTTAAATAATTATCTCTTTTTCCTACCTTCCCAACCGCAAGAAAAACGCGCGAAATCAGCTATCGCCAAAAAATGTTTTTTTTTTTCTCAAAAAATATTTAAGGTTAGAGGAAAAAAAATACATCATTTTAAAGCTAAGAAAATAAGCTCTCCAACAGCATATAACTTATTTACAGACAACTGAAACCTTTTATTTAAAGCGAAAATTGAACGAAAAAATTTAAGAAAAATAACAGTAAAATATGTTTTCCAGGCTAAATTTGGTCATTTTAGCGTTGATTACGAATTTTTGGATGCTAAACTAAAATTTTCTACAATTTATCTGCTTTCTTGGACATAAATTTGACCGAAAACTGATGAGGCACGAATATTTTTGGATTTTTTGGAATAATCGGATTAGCGATCAATGCGTAATGTGATAATGCGATAAAAGTGTCAAGTTTGCGACCCGTTGCTAACGGCAACGGAAGCGATCGCATTACGAACTAGACCCTCCGTGAGGGTACACTGGTTTGCCTGTGGTACGTGCAGCGTTCCAGGCAAATTGTGACTGGCCCACGGGCCGATTACGGGCTTGCAAAAACAAAGCAAAAGGTAATTAAAAAACCATGTAATAAACTACTTACTAAGCGAGCTAGCTCGAGCCGTACTGGGGAATATTGGCCCTGGGTCGTTTGTGTACGGATCTTGCTGCGCTCGGTCCGTACTGCCACGACCTCGGGCCAATATTTCCCTGGCAGTACGGCCCTCGCGCTCGGTTAGTAAGAAGTTATTAAGGGGTCACCCAGAAGTCATACCAGCAGAGGCCCTTTGGCTCACAGGTCCTCACACGTTCGTACGACGAAACAGATCCTTTTCTGAGGTTAAAAGCCTGGCTACTGGCCTAACTCTTTTTCCTACTTTCCCAACCGCGAGATAAACCGCGGTAAATCAGCCATCGCCAAAAAATGTTTTTTTTTCTCAAAAAATATTTAAAGTTAGGGGGGAAAAATACATCATTTTAAAGCTAAGAAAATAAGCTTTCCAACAGCATATAACTTATTTACAGACAACTGAAACATTTTATAAAAGCGAAAGTTGAACGAAAAAATTTAAGAAAAATAACAGTAAAATATGTTTTCTAGGCAAAATTTGGTCATTTTAGCGTTGATTACGAATTTTTGGATGCAAAACTAATATTTTCTGCAATTTATCTGCTTTCTTGGACATAAATTCGACCGAAAACTGATAAGGCACGAATATTTTTAGATTTTTTAGGAATAATAGATAACGTGGTTCAATGCGTAATGTGATAATGCGATAAAAGTGTCAAATTTGCGACCCATTGCTAACGGCAACGGAAGCGATCGCATTACGAATAATTAGGTGGGTTCATACCAGCGGAGTAAGTACACCTTAAGTATACCCGAGCTCAAGTATACTTAAGATCGTCCATGTTTACTTAACGTGATGAGCGTTCATATTAGAGTTCAAAGTATGCTTTCAAGGTAATCGTGTTGCCAATCAAACACAGCATGGAGACTTACATAAGGTCTTTGTCTAAAATGTAGTCCTCATCCATCCCCTGGTAAGATCTATACGGATTCATTCACAGTCGTTTTTCGTCGAAGTAGAAGCAAATTTTGCGTGTTCGCGTGTTTGTGTGCTCTGAATTTCCCGAATTTCATGCTTGATTGACGTCCGTTTCCGGAATGTGTTTTGATAGTAGACAAGTAAGCTCGTAAGGATGGTCTGAACTAGACTTGAGAGTGTACTTCGGCTTCTTTGAAGGCAATGCATTACCATGGCCACAAAGTAGGCTACTTGAGCTGAAATTAAAGCCGTTCACATCTGAAGTAGGGCTCAAGTGTACTTAAGGTATCCTTAGTCCGCTAGTATGAACCCACCTATTAACCTCTGTTGCCAAAAACCACCCAAATAACCGGTCAGTGTAAAACGCAGACTGCAGACTGCAGACCAGGGATAAAATGCAGACTGAGGGTAAAATGCAGACTGCAGACTACAGACTGCGGGTTAATAAAATAATAATGAAAAAAGAGTTATAAGAGTGTTAGTAGCCGTTTGTACTTTCACACTGAAACCCCAACACAGCTCCCATCGCTTTGGTTGCCCCACGGCATGTTTTAAATCCGGATTTTTATCGAACTCTGTAAGAATTGAAGCTGTTTGAATCCTTGTTGTTGTTGGAAAAAGGACAGTTTCGTTAAGTGAGTTGCTTTTAGGCAAAGAAGTCACCACCCCGTAATTCAACTGTCCATTTTGCTGCACTGAACAAAGTAATCGAGTAATTACCCAATAACTCAATTTATTTTGACACGCATGGCTACAGTACCAATTAACAAAGACAGAGATAACGTGGATTTTGCAACCATTTAACGTTTCAATTCAGTCGGCTTAAGCCAGTATGACTGAGGTGTAAAAATTTCTTATTAGGATCCTTTCATTCGCTTTCGTGTACGTTATGTTTATCCTTTAGTTCACAAGCTCGTTTGTTTTGCATCTGGAAGATGTAATTTTCAATTATAACCTCTCCCTAGGGGTTATCACGCATAGCTTAACCAATGAAATCCCCGCATCCTAATTGCTCGGAATACATGAAATTCTTTGTGCATTTCGTTGCACCGAAAAAAGACAACAGAGATAATTCAGGTATTCGAAGTAATAATTGTTGGTTTTTCGATCGATTTCCCTCGATGTACCGGTGTGACAAATAATTTGGAACATTGCAATGCATCTGGAAGCGCAAAAACAAAGCACAGATGATTTCAACGCGTACGATCGCATCTCCAAAAGGTGCAGCGACCTGCAGTCATAATAATGTGAGTTGTTGACAGATGTAAAACAGGATTGTCTTTCAAACAATCTTTATTTTATCCTTATGACTCGTTTTTTTATTATTAATATTTATTTTACCCTCAGTCTGCATTTTACGCCCGGTCTGCAGTCTGCAGTCTGCGTTTTACACTGACCGCCCAAATAACCGATTCTTCGACGGAAAATTCATCCCAGAGGATAAAACTATTCACTGGACATGTAATAAAGGTAGATATGTTCGAGCGAAAGCGAAAACAAGCGAATATTTTGACGGAAAACACAATAATGTGAGATCAAAGGAACATGTGGTGTAGACACGCAATTGCGGCATCGCTTCGACAATAATCTTACCTTTTCAGCGATTTTAACGCTTGAAATTCCATTCAATCCACCTTGTCTAGTCTTTGAATTCACTATTATCACTGCCCTGCGAATCTTCAATGTTCTACATGCACACTTGGTAAAAGACGGCTCGACGGGCGACAGATTGTTGTCGATGTTGTCGCCTGTCTTGTTCAGTATCCAATTGATTTGCCATTTTTGAGCTTCATAAGGGTATATTTTGTTCAAAGATCCACTAAAACGCCATTCGCGTTACATGACTTTCGACGCCATTACAGGTTAAGTTAATGATTCTACTGTGTCCACCAGAGAGATGTACGCATTTCCACTACCCTCTCGATCCTGAGAAAATACGTGCAGAAGGCTCTATGCAGAAAGACACCACTTACCGGGGGAGTGACAGGCAAGACTTTTACCGACACGGAAAAAAATAAAACGGAGAAATTCTACCCATTTTCCAACTGGGATTGCCGTATACGGCAACCCAGTAATAATTAACATCTGTTTGCCAAAAACCACCCAAAATTTTTCGATGGAAAATTCATCCCAGAGGATAAAACTATTCACTCAGGGGCACCCAACGAGAATATTGTTCAAAACCACTGAAACATAGTATTGTTAAACGTATTTTAGTATTTAAACGGTAGATATAGGCATAATGTTATCCCCTAAAAAGTTTTCATCTGTTCGGATTTCCTAGCTGAAAGTCTAGTGATCCGAAAATTATAGGGATCAAAACTTACCTTTTCGAAAAGTTTAGCCAGAAAAAAGGCTCCCGAAAATTCTAGGTGACCTTTTTAGGGTAAAAATCCGTTAAAAGTAGGCAATTATACCATTTTTCAGATGTTCGAAAATCCTAGGAGAGGCAGGCAAGCAAGAAATTTTACAACAAATTTTCCGAAAATTCTAGATCTCAAATCGTCTTCCGAACAGATATCTTCCGAAAATTGACGTTGGGTGCCCCTGTTCACTGGACATGTAATAAAAACACTGAAAACACAGAATTCCCGAAACGGTGTAATAAGCTCCAAAAGGCACAAGAATACACCAGAGGTGAGTCATTTTTATTCACTTTATTGAATGAAAGTTAAATTGAGCATTTTTTAGGCTTTATAATCGACGGTATTTGATTTCCCATACAAAGTCTTATAACGCGTTTAAATTCTCAACGGCTGTCTGTAGTGACGCGAGCTTGGGCTGCCTATGTTCGCATCGGCTCAAATTGCCTGACTCGCAAAGTCCGTTATGTAGGCGTCATGAAAGCTAGAAAGTCGAGATTTTCAGGGAAACTGAGGCTATATCTCCCCAGTAAACACGCCAAATTTCAGCCGATCGAAGAAAATGGCGGCGTTCTACGAATCCTACAAGAATGGTTCCTGAGCTAACCATTTTCCGTGCGGACTAGGAAAAAGAGTTTTAAAGTCAATAGGGATTTTTTTACGATTTATCCCAAGATGAAAGCACTTAGGGGCACCCAACGAGCCAACGAGAATATAGTTCACCACTTAAACATAGCATTGTCAAACGTATTTTAGTATTTTAAAGGGTAGATAAAGGCATATTTTTATCCCCTAAAAATCTTTCATCTGTTCGGATTTCCTAGCCAAAAATCTAGTGATCCGAACATTATAGGGATTAAAACTTACTTTTTCGAAATTCTCAGCCAGAAAAAAGGCTCCCGAAAATTCTAGGTGACCTTTTTAGGGTAAAAATCCGTTAAAAATGGGCAATTATAGCATTTTTCAGATGTTCGAAAGTCCTAGGAGAGGCAGGCAAGCAAGAAATTTTACAACAAATGTTCCGAAAATTCTGGATCTCAAATCGTCTTCCGAACAGATATTTTCCGAAAATTGACGTTGGGTGCCCCTGGGCACTCGGAGACATTAAAGGTACGTTGCCAGGTCTTCGACCAGAGGGAGAGGCAATGCAGATCTTCCTGGAGAGCTTGGCAGTCCTGCAAGGTAGGTACCTCTCTGTTCCCAACACAGTCATCCTCAAACAGGCGTAGTTTTGATTGAATAGAAGAAGATATATCATTTATAAAAAATAAAATAAAAAACGCAGGACCCATACCAGAGCCCTGTGGAACCCCAGAAACCAAATAGTGCTCCAGCGCTAGAACGACTAGACACAAATAAAGTTCGTTTCGTTTCCTTTCCTTTCTGTGTACGATTTGACAATAAAGCTTTAATCCACCTGAGCATGTGACTTCTAACTCCATAGAAGTCAAGCTAACGAGTGATCTCTCGTGGGCACAGAGTCAAACGTTTTAAAGAAATCTAATAAGATGACATTAGTTTGACCACGGACGTTGATACCTTTCGCCCAATCGTGCTTACAGAAATGAGCTGGAACAGACTTGTTCCCTTTCTTGAAAATTGCCGTAATAGTGAAACCTGCACTCATACGTGCAGGTATGGATTATTAATGACTGTCAGCCTACAAGCTATGATGCAATGACGTACTAGAGACAGTTCTATATACAGTAGAAAATCTACGACCCTAGTGTAACGTACTATTTGCCGTTCTTGGCGTGCTCACAATTGTTCGCGTCTTCACTCAGGTTCTGACTTATCGGACTCGTCCTCTTCTTCTTCTTCTTGCTCCTCCTCTTCCTCGACGTCCTGATAAAGATCATCTCACTGGGTCACGCAATCGACATCGTCAGAGCAGCTACACAATCTGCCCAGAGAAGCCCAGTTTTGCGGCATTGGCATCGGTTGGTAGAGCATCGCTGCATTGCACACTTGCACTTGACAAGCTGGATGAAAGCTTCGGGAGCTGGCGTTAGATCTGTCATGGGAGTCAGGGTGGCTTAGTAGTTATCTATCGAGACTCCCACCACTGCGAGCCGGGGTTCAACTCTGGCGCCGGCCTGCATGTGGGCTGAGTTTCAGTCGGGTACTCCGGTTTTCCTCCGACATCAACATGGACTGTATAGCGGCAGCCAGAGGCGCCTTTGTATGCTTTCAGTCCGATATCGTGAGCTGCGCCCTTCACAATTCAGTCCTCAATACTGCAAATAAAGGGTGATTAGCGCTGCCAATTATTATTATTATTATTATTATTATTATTATTATTATTATTATTATTCTTATTCTTATTCTTATTATTATTATTATTATTATTATTATTATTTACCCATTCCTTATTCCCAAGGGCTATCCATAATCACTCGGTGAGGGAGCACTGGATTCGGGACGTCATCTTTGTTCCAGACCACCAGGTTGAAGTGTGCACGCAGTACTGCCTGGACCAGTGTAGCATGGGTACAATGTAGGTAGCAAAGTGTCCGACTGTACTTGCTTCTTTCTAAAGAGGAACTACCTGAGCTCTTTCATAGTGGATATGTCGGTCTTCAGTAGGTATAGCTGGCAGACAAATCTTTCAGTTCCTATTATGATGTCATCATCCGGCTATTTTTCTCGACTGAGATTTCCAAGAGCGTTCAGGATGGACTCGTCTGTATCTTGAAAGAACTTGCAACAAGCCACTTTCCCCTTCCCTGAAAAGCTTTCTGTGTTGTCACCTCCTATGATTGGGTGATATGCGAGCAACGGGGCTGTTTTGGCAAGACCAAGTGCTTTAACGATTGGCTGCAACTTGATGCCTCGGTGATTGGCACCCTTTCCAGTGACAAATGAGGTATTAGCACACATCTCTAGATCTGGATGTCTTCTGATTGCCAGAACAAGGATATCGGTGTCCGGAGAATGGATGGACAAGCGCGTAGCACCATCAGCGGTAGCATAAAGAACATGAAGTATTGTCTTTGTATCTGCTTCTTCGTGATCACGATCGAGGAGCGAGGATGGCACAGTCGGTTAGTGCGCGGCCATGGTGCAAGAGGTCCTGAGTTCGATTCCCGGATCTCACATCCTTGCTTCGACTTCTTTCTTTT
>OX421446.1:21141917-21151917 GCA_949126865.1 Montipora capitata
AATATTAACTACTTATTAATTTTGATGTGAGCATTTCATGTTCATTTTAATATATTCATTGCTCACTTTGTGGTAAGTTACTATCTCACTACAGAGAATAATGTAAAGTTATCTAAATCAGGATGAAAATGTACGAAATGTGCATCCATTGATCTTAAATGTTGTTAGTCTGTTAATTAACCCATTGACTCCTGGGGGTTCCCTATTGATGAGTAAAATACTAATTTTGGCCGGTTTAGGGGTGAAAGGAATAATATAGTACATCAATAATACCGGTATTACCGTATCAGAAATTGAGCCAGTATTTAATAACTAATGTGTCCCAATAAAATTTAATGTTGATGCCAACATTGTTAAGCAATAATATACATTGAGTTAAGATGATGGAACATCACACACCATTGTGTGTTCATTAAATTTATTTTTTACATCATTCTTGGTGTATAGCAACTTATAGTAACTGCAAAAAACGTGCAGAAGAAATTGAAGAGAAGGTATACCTGAATATTATATGGCTGTTTTGTGTGTCAAAATATTTAGTTGACCTGTTTTTTGTTTATTTTTGCTGCCATTCCTTGCACACAGTCACATGTCCCATAAAACTTGAATGTGCAGACAAAGGTAAAAGAATGCACTGTACAAAGTTTAAAGAATTGTTACATTTGTATGTTTATTAATAACTTTCTTTCTAACTTAATTTGGCAATACACACTAAACAAAAAAATGGTAGTAGCTGGATAAATATATGGATAAAATATGAATGGGATTCCCAAGGGGGAAAGGTGCAAATGGGACACACAGGCCCATGTGAGGCACCCACAAAAGGGAATGGAAATTTTAAAATATACATTATTTACAAATTTAATGTATAATTACTTATCATGTAAATCATTATGTATAAAATTAATATAATGAACAATTATTCCTTATCATGTAAAATTTAATGTACAGTTTGTAAATATCTTTAAAGTCACAATTATTATGGTTTCCCTCAAATTTAACTAAGAAAAGTGCTGTGCAGAGTTGTGGTAAGCAGGCATTTTTATTTGTAAATATTATTACACTAACAGAACTTTTTTTAAGTAATTCAGTACAATTTTTAATAGCTGGGAATGGCTGATATTTATTGCAATAAAAGCAAGAGTCTTATTTGCAGTATATTGCATTTAATAATGTCATTGCATCTTGATAATTTGGCCCAGAGTTGAATCATCGCATCTCAAAGTGCCAAGTTTCGTTGGAAATTAGTTTACTTTCATAGAGCATTTTCGTGCGCCCTGCCACTTTTGAAGGAAAACTTTCAAAGCAGTTCGATTCGTCACAAATATGTGCTTTCTATACTAATGGCGATCGCTGGACAAAGACATATTTGCAGAGATTTGATCGAAAGTAACGTGAACACTGACACCATTGTCTGATTTGCGGAAAGAAAATTTCAGTTGCGCGTCAAACATACTCGGTTTTAGTTCACATTTTAAGAGTAGAGAAGACGAAAAAATGTTCAGAAGGTGTGAAAATCATACATTAACAATACAGAGACTTTCCATGCCTTAGTCCAGAGAAAATAAGACTTGATGGTGGAAAAAACAAGCACTGTTTCTTTGACAAGAAAAAGCACTTTGGTACAAGAAGGAGTCGAAAACTTCGGGGTTCAGTATTCGCTGTGCCACTTTTACCGGAAATATCTCCACTCAAACCTTATCTTTGGCTCACAAACTTTCACCTGTTGACGGCTTTTCGTGGACCAACGTCAGAGACAAAAGTCCTGTACTGTTAACGAAAGAGTTCAGTTTAAACAGAAAAAGCTATAAACCGAATGACATTTTGCAAAGTGACTCTTTCGTCCGGATAGAATGTATTCGCTTCAAAGAGAGAACAAACGAAATTCTTCTGTCATGCTTTTCTGTTACCTACCTTGACTCCATTCATGGGTAAATTTTAAGCTGTGAGATCCTTTGAACGGATTACCAGCTCATTTACCAGTGACGCGCCACAAGCAAATCCCGTCGAACTGGCAAATTTGTTTGCATTCACTTCAAGCGCGGGTATACTCGTGAAAAAACAACAACAGAAAATCTTAATGCCGGTTCCAGTTACTTTAATACTCGACAACATCCATTATTGTGATTTGCACATTCAATCATGACCATACCCGTTGCAAATAAGACAAAATTTTTCCAACTTCGCGCAATTCTTTGACAAGCCTGAGCAAACCGCAGCATTCTAAAACTGCCGATCAAAGCATGTTTCGTTTCATCCGAAATAAAGGACTTTCCCATGTAGAAGGCATTGCCGAGGTCTTTCTATCTTTTGTCCATCTTCTTTCAGTATTTGTACCACAAGCGCATGGATAGCATTGAAAGTGAATGCAATAAAAACTACAACTAGCGACAGCGTCGACATCTTTTCTTCTCGCGTTCTAAGACTGTCTCGAAGGTTTTCAACCAATCACAATGCAAATAAAATTGAATTTGCCATTGACATTGCGCATGCGTGACATTAGTCTCCTTTGTTTGGGTTACCATATTTTCTTAAGTATGGTGCTCCGCGCGCGTGCCTTCGGCGCGCGCGGAGCTCCGCTATAATCGCCATGTTCAGTCATATCAGGCTCTTGTAATAAGGTGTCCATTTTAACTACTGGCCCTTCGTCTATTTCACACTAATCATGATTCATTCACATCATTATCATTCGTAACATTGTTGTTTTCTGTACTGGCATTTGTTGTCCGTTCTTATTCACAACTGGCAGATTGTTTGAACTTTTACTGACAGGCTGGCATTCTTTGATGAATTCTAACCATTCTGCATTTTCATTTATTGTGATCAAAATTTGGAGCCAATTTTCAGTTGTTGTATTTCTATGTTTTCATTTTGGAATAATTTACTCGTTTTGATTCGATAATCAGCAGCATCTAAATTTGTCGTTGGTCTGACATTCTCAAATTTAAAGTGATGCTTGTTGCTGAGTTTTCTTTTCAGTTTCACTGGGATGGTCTGTGAGTCATTAAGGACCTACCGTAGGTAAAACATTTACTGTTGAACTTACATCTGCTAGTGCGTCAACAATGTTACCGTAAATCAGTGCTTGACTTCCTCTGGGTAGCTCACATATTTGTAATAAAAGGGATGGTATGCCGTAAGTCTTTCTTCCAATGGAGTTAAATCAAGCACCTGTGGTTTGTCGTGAAACCTCGTTTTGTTTGCTTTGGAACAGCTTGGTAAATTTCCATCTTTCAGGGTCTGTACACCCGCAGTGATACACACATCAAGAATATCTTGTTTGCATGCATATCTCATAGTTGATTGGATTACATTTCATTAAAGAGAGAAGAGAAGTCCGCGGCTGCCAAGAAATCCGTGAAAAGATCAGCTTCGCTTTCTCGTCCATCAAGTTCTGCATTTAGTACCCACTCCTTAAGCGGGCGGGCGGCGCGTCTACTGCCGCTAATGCAGGAGTGCCCGATAGGGTTTTCCAGAGGCACGGAAGATGGGGGTCGGTTTCTGCTAAGGGTGGATACGTGGACGACAGCTTGGTATCTAGGCTGTCGTTCTCTAAGAAGCTTGGTATTTAACTTCATTGTAACACTGCTTGCTCCTTTCCTTTCTTTGTCTCTAGTGGAATTGTCTTGCATTTTTACGGCTGACTGACTCATCCTAAATAAACTTTCACTCGAAGCTTCTTGTTTTGTAGTCAGAATATATATTTTCTGCTGGTATGCGGTTTTTATAGTTCTTTAGCAGGACACGCCGCTTGGGCGTGTCCCTTGGGTATTTCTGATTGGTGGGGTTTCAGTATTTAAAGTCTGTGCAGTGTGAGTTAGTCCTCTCACTCTCGCTTTCCATGCTCACATTGAAGTTTGTAGCCCCACCCGCCCGCCCTTGCCAGTTTTTTAATTTTTTCATCATGTTCTAATTTCTTTTTCCCAGGCCGTTCAGAATATGTTGCAGGCGTCAACCGTTGTTACAGATGCAATCGCGCCGGGCACTGGGCCAAGGACTGCAGAGTCGGAAACCCTTTTGTCGCACAGTCCAACAGAAGCGGTTTCCTTTATTCGAGCAGCGCCACACCTACTAAGCCCGGATCAGGAGGATTCAATGATGGGACATCCAAATTTTAGTGTTAATGACGCTCCTTTAGACGAACTTATCGAGGTAATAAATGATTACGAACATGAAAGCTTGACTGGGTCGGCCGCATTGCAGGTCAAAGGCAGTTTGAGGAGAAATATCTTTCTGGCATGATATAGGTGCGCCTGAGTTTACTTTATCGATCATTCAAGACGGCTATCGTCTTCCTTTCGTTCCCTCCGGGAACGTTCTCAATAACAACATGTCTTCTTTGCATTATCCAAAATTTGTCGACGAAACAATTTTAGAACTTTTATATACGTATCGGGTGGTAGAAGTCCAAACTCCCCCTTATGTGGTTAACCCTCTATCTGTGTCCGTTCAACCAAATGGGAAGAAGAGGTTAATATTAGATTTAAGGAACGTTAATAAACATCTTATCAAACAAAGAGCCAAGTACGAAGACTGGAAGGTAGCCTTGTCTTATTTCCAAAAAGGAGGTTTCATGATTTAAAGAGTGGCTATCATCATATCGATATTTGTGCAGATCATCAGACTTTCTTAGGTTTCGCGTGGAAGTTTTCAGGTGATACTAAGTTCAGGTATTTCGTATTTACTGTTTTGCCTTTTGGATTAGCTTCAGCCCCTTTTATCTTTACTAAGTGCCTTAAGCCACTCGAAAAATATTGGAGGATCCACGGGATCAGTGTTGCTATATTCCTGGAGGACGGTTGGTTAATTGAGGCTGATCAATTCTCCTGTGCAGCGTTAGCCTTCTGTGTTAGATCTGATTTATATAAAGCCGGTTTTATTACCAACGACGAGAAGTCCCGTTGGACTCCTTGTCAGGTCATTGAGTGGTTAGGTATAGTTTGGGACTCTAGTCACGGAACTATTCGAATTTCGGATAGACGGTTGTCTAGCATTGCGGGCTGTGTTCGAAGTATGTCTCAAAAACATTTTAACGTATTTGCCAGGGAATTAGCTTCCCTCGTGGGTAAGATTATTTCCGCCGGGGCAGTGTTTGGGAACATCTCCAGAATTATGACCAGATATTGCTCAATATCTGTCGCAGCAGCGCAGGATTGGGATTCGAAGTTTACTTTGGATCACTATTGTGTAAGAGAAATTGAGTTTTGGGAAACCAATTTAGATAGACTGAATTTGAAAAAGTATTATAGATTCTCCGTTCAGACCGTCTAAATATGTTGTTTATTCTGACGCTAGTGCTACAGGATGTGGTGCACATTTAAATGTTAACGGGGATCAGGTATGTCATAAGCAATGGGATGTACACGAGTGTGGTATGAGTTCCACTTGGAGGGAGTTAACAGCTATTGTTTTTGCGCTTGAGTCATTTTTGCCCCTTCTTAAAGGCTCTTACATTAAATGGTTTTCTGACAGTCAAAATGCCTGTGGAATTATCCAAGTTGGAAGCATGAGAAAAGATTTACATGTTATAGCCCTTAAGATTTTTCAATTCTGTGTTGATAATGGAATTGAACTGGAATTGCAATGGATTCCCCGAACTAAGATTGATAGGGCGGATTTTATTAGTCGTATTATTGATGCAGACGATTGGCAAATTACAACTTCCTTTTTTGAATTCCTGGATTATACTTGGGGTCCACATACAGTGGACTGTTTCGCCAATTTCTATAATACGAAAGTTAAAAAGTTCTATTCAAGGTTTTGGAACCC
This sequence comes from Montipora capitata, assembly GCA_949126865.1. Lineage (NCBI taxonomy): Eukaryota > Metazoa > Cnidaria > Anthozoa > Scleractinia > Acroporidae > Montipora > Montipora capitata. Next base: position 21,147,687 of record OX421446.1, read on the forward strand.
AGGTTGTAGTGGAGTGGATTTCTTCGTTCAGAATTTGACAGGGGAAAATTGTTTGGTTGTTCCCCCGGTAAATCTAATCCATAGAACAATTCACTATTTGTATACATCCAAGGCCGTGGCGACTTTAGTTGTACCATTCTGGCCTTCGTCGTATTTTTGGCCCATTATTGGCAGAAAATTTTTTAGTTTTGTCATGGATTATAAGTTGTTTAGCGGAAGGAATGTTCTGAAACATGGGCGGAACACCAATTCCTTGTTAGGCTCTAAGAGATTCTTTGGACAAATGTTAGCTGTCCGTATGAAGTTTTGATTGCTTGACCACTGGGTCTCGTTTACGTTATGATGATCAGCAATGATTTTACTTGAGATTTGTCTAGTCGGTATAAGGACGCTTGTCCACTCATACATAAGAGGGCTCTGGCCTTGAATTGGGAGCAGTTTGTCGTCTCCGGTTTATATTCTAAGGTTATTTATGTGACGTTAGTAGAACACTTGTCCATGCGATTGAAAGGAGGCGCTGGCCTGATTTCGGAGTCTGGTATTACTATGAATCTCGTATTTACTTTGTGGTGGTTGCTTTTCATGTTTTCTGTTCTCTTTTGTCTTGTTTTGTTTTTCAATAGATGTTTGCCACTCAAGGTTATTGGGGAAAACATCCCCGACCACGTTAAACCAAACACCAAAGATCTCCTGACCTTGTTAATGAAGTCTAAGGCGGATTCTACAGTTAAACGATATACAAAAGAAATTTTCAAGTTTTCAAGATGGTATAATTTATCTAGTATTCAGCTGTCGCCTCCTTTCTCGGTTTTGATTGTAATTGCTTACCTTCATAAGGTATATGTTAGTTCCAAGTCTTATGCAACACTATCGTTGACACATGCAGCCCTTAAATGGTTTCATTCCTTTATTCCCGGCATCATTAACAATCCTTTGGATGCGGAAATTTGTCATAATTTGCTAGAAGCGGCTAAACGTAGTAAACCAGCTGTTGCTAAGAAGGAACCCATCTCTGTCGATATTATTAAGAAAATCATTGATAAGTATGCTGGTCCTTCAGCTAATCTGAAAGATTTGCGTTTAGCCTGCATGTGTTCGTTAGGATTCGCGGGGTTTCGTTACGATGAATTTAGTAGTATTTTGCTTAACCATCTGGAATTTTTGCCCAATCATTTGTGTGTGTTTGTGCCTCTTGCCAAGAATGATGTTTACAGAGAAGGGAATAAAGTTTACATTAAGAGGTTATTCAGTAAATATTGTCCTGTTGCCCTTCTAGAAAGGTACATTCGGATGGCTGAGGTAGATCTTAATAGCAATTGACCACTCTTTAGACCGTTAAGATTGTTCAAATCTTCCAATACTTACACAAGTTGTATGGAAATAAGCTCTCATATACGAGATGTAGTGAGGTATTTAAGAATTGTCTTAAGGATCTTGGCTTAGATTACAATTTGTATGGCCTGCATACTTTAAGATCAGGAGGAGCTACATCCGTTGTTAGTAACAGCACCAGTTTATCGGAACGTTTACTTAAATTACATGGTCGCTGGAAGTCGGACTATGCTAAAGACGTGTGTCCTTGAAGACGTATCTAAACGTTTAGCAACATCTGATAATTTGGGATTGCAACTGTTATGGCACGTTAGCTATAATATTCTTTCGTCAAATGTATTAATAAATGTCAGCTTGGATTGCCTGAGCATCCAACCATCATTCCTTTGGTGTTGTATTTCTAAAGCATTTAAGGTGAAAATAATTTACGTTCGTTTAAGCGTAGCGAATTAGAACGTAAATTTAATTTCTGACGATTGAATGACTGAATGAATTAGTCAGAAATTTACTTTCTGACGGCACGATGGAAAGGCTCACGGGTTGTCACGGGACTAGTTAAGGGTATTTAAGGTTTTGGCGGGGGACTTAGGTCATTCTATGTGCTGTTTTTATTATTTTCACCCTTTCCTCGGGGTTTTGTGCTGCCGCATTAGACGAAGAATACGTTTCCACATGTTTTTGGCCACTTCTTATAAGGGTAGTTTTTTAGTGGTTTTTCGTAGCTGGCGTAGCACAACTTCTATGAGATTGCGTTTAATTTTCGTTATTATAGTAGGCTTGTCTTGCATTTGTAATAGGATTGTCTTGCATTTGTACGGCTGACTGACACATCCTAAATAAACTTTCACTCGAAGCTCGTTGTATAGTACTCAGAATTATGAATTTCGCCGTGTAAGCTCCACTCACCAGGTTTCACACCAGTCGAGTACCGAAATGATTATTACATTTATTGATGTATCGATAAGATTTCCCAGGTAAAGCTGGACCTTCTTTGATATGCCCAATTAATATAGATTTCTTGGTTTTCAATCCTTGTACAGTTCAAGCTCTCTTCTCTCTTTTTTCGTATATTGCCGCTCTTGCAACATCAACAGCATTGCAACCCTCTCCATCTGGGTGTGGAGATAAAGGATTGGTGTGGTGACAGTCGGCCTCCCCTGTACTGTCCCTTGGTGAGTGATGTAAGCGGAAACTATTACCACATTATATCTGTGTCTATTGTGTCTGCGTTTACACGCCACTGCACGTTCATTACATGCATATCAATTGCATATTGCATGCATATTAATTGTGCGTAATTATGCGTATTCGATTTCTACTATATGCTTATACTACATTTATGTCTTTATATTTATTTAACTACGCGTATATTTGTATGTTTGTGAGTGCATTGTCTGACCCTACCAGTAATTCAGAGAGATCTGCGATTGGTGGAAATAAACAAATATTGTATTGTATTGTATGCAGCAAAAGTATTTTCAATATAAATTTTATTGATATGCGACTTTTGGAATTCGTTCTGGTATAAAGACTGAAACGAATTGAATACCTGAAACGAATTATTATTATTATTATTATTATTATTATTATTATTATTATTATTAATACCGGAAACTCAACATAATTATATAAACCGATTCACTTCGGATCTATTCTTCCTAGCATGATTCTATGGAAAGCCATAACTTTCTTAAGTATTCTTTATTCTTTGGTCTTGAAGTTTTGTCTTGTGGTGTGGTTGTCATTATGTGACACGGTTTGATGGTTACGTGTTGTGTTTCATGATGTGTTGAGAGTGCTGTGTTTACATTTTATGTGGTGAGGTTCTTTTACGACGTGTCGAGTTTCTCCCGTTATGTGATTATCAGTGAACTCAGCACGTCCAAAGATGACCTGAACACATCATCATGAAAACATACAGGCAACCAGCAAATTTCGTTACATAATGTCTGACTCACGGGCACTCAACGATAATCTTCGGTGAAATAAAATGTGCTTGCTCGGGAGAGTCAAACTGTTCTAAGAATTTCGGTTCTACGTTGCCTAACAGCTATAGATTTCTTTACTAAAACATCGCCTAAAAGATTTGCAACCAGGAAAAAGTAGTTACCTGCGTTTTCGGGACGGGTATTTTTGCAATTTATGGCACTTCAAAACATCAGCTAGCAGTTTCGGAAGAGAAAATGGTTGGGTTGGAAGTTCTTAGAAGGTAACGTTTAATTGCTCGCAATTTCTGAAATGAAGATATCATTCCCTAAAATTCTCGGACACTTTAATTTTCAGCTAAGATATCCGAACAGATCATATTTTTCTTGGTGATAAGAACATCTCTTTGGACAGTCTTTATACATAACAAGGAACCAAGAAATGTCTCTCAAAGGGTTTTGGCTCGTTGAGTGTTCGTGCACTTGATAACGACAAAACCTCACCACATAATGTTGTCACAGTACACTATGACAAAACTCCAAAACATGAAGACAATGCTTCAAGATCAAAAGAATAAAGATTACAGAAGAAAGGTATCGCTTTCCATATGATAGGATTGACTAACTATTTGATGGTAAGGATAAATGTTTCAAAACCCCAGCACAATATTGGCTAATATGGAGGCTGGTACACTGAACCTATGAATGATAAGCAGTGCATACCTGTGAGTGCTGATTGAGACGATATTAAGATGAGCAACGAAACGACGAAACGCATTGTGAAGAGGTCAGATATTTTGAGAGTTTCCAGCTTACGTCTTCGTGTGACACTCGGATGCAAGTGATCTAATAGATATATGGGTTATTGACCAAGCGTGAGGTCAAGATGGCTAGACATTGGCCAAGTTCGTTTTTTTTTGCGTGTTTATGGACCGAGACGAAAAGTCGAGGTCCATAAACACGCAAAAAAAGAA
>OX421446.1:21159417-21169417 GCA_949126865.1 Montipora capitata
AAAAGATATAGCATGGTTTAGATAAACTATGATCAGAGAAAGAATTGAGGATGAGGCGGGACAGCACTTGCCCATCCATCACATCCCGTCATGTCATTTTTAAAAATCTATTTAAAGCTTTGCGCTACGCTGTGAAAAGTTAAACAATAAAAAGTATCCTTTAGGTAAACTGGTTAAGTCTCTGCATACGAGCCAGAAGGCCATCAGGCCGGAGCTTATCCTGAGTTCCATGGCATGAAGCGACTGGGTGTATTTTTACTCCCCCCTGGAGGGAATGCCAGGGTTACCCCCCCGGCATTAAATTCGCCGGTACCCATTTATACGCCTGGGTGGAGAGAGGCATCGTGAGAGTAAAGTGTCTTGCCCAAGAACACAACACAATGTCCCCGGCCATGACCCGAACCCATTTTTTCGTCTCATCCTCACTTATATACACTCATGACACCGCTATTACAATTGTCTTCAGGATTGGTTTAGAAAATAATGGACACCAGTATATAAGAAAGAGAAACAGAGCCGGACTTGGCTAACCAAAATAAGCACAATGAATAACGCGTGCGTCCTTCATCGATCTGTTAAAAATGGAGGTATTAAGACGAACTGCATGGTATCTCAAAGCTAATTGAAAGCGATCGCGGAAACCGAACAAGAGGAAGGTTAGATTTTTCCCTGCCTGCTTTTTTCTACCCAGAGTTCGATTGACCTTGTATTTGAACAATAAAATGAATAAATATTCTTGAGGAAAGTGTTAGACCAGTAAATGTAGACAGGAAATAGAATTCAGGGGACTTTTGGTTAGAGGATCTAACTCGCTCTCTTGAGAGTAAAATCGTTGTTAAGATTATACCAGTGCTTATTTTATTGCTATAATAACAATTGTTAGCAAGTTTGGAAATAATAAATGATTATCAATGTCTCGACGCTGAACGCTGTCTTCCATAAACTAAAAGAGTCAAAGGAATTAGTTCTTTCTTCATGTAAAGGACAAATTGAGTAAAAGAACCCTTACCAACATCTTCCAGTCCATGAGTCTCCTTATACCTCAATACCGTCGCTTGCTGTCGAAAGTCTTTATCGCCAGTGTTAACTCGTGTGAGGTTCTCTCTGGTGCCATTAATTCCTCCGAGACCGTTAGCATAGCCAAGAGTTGTGTATGGTTTATCATCATCACCCAAATTTGGTCTATTTTCATATATGTTCATGACCAGGCCAAAAATCGGATTGCCTCGCTTTGGGTAGCCACCGACCGTAAACACGTGCGAATGGTCAGCGGTTGCAATTAAAAGTGTGTCATCTACAATTTGGAGAGGAAATCTAGGTTAGTGAAAGGCTGATGACTGAAACATGTGACAACAAGAGATGTTTTCAACAATCATAGCTGTCAAGGCGTGAAACAAGTTGATTGATCGTCAATGCTAAATATTTGATTGGCTAAGCCTGGTCGACCTTAAAAAAATGCTAGTTGCCTTAGATACTCCTAGCCTTATGGGAAATCAAACAAAATAAAAAGGACAAGTAATAAAGAGAGCGAACGAACATGATGCAGGTTCCATGGGATTTATTTATTATCGATTATCAAGTCAACAAATTTATCTACCTCTGTTCACCATACTGACAGCCTTGTCGACAGCTTTAGCCAAAGCAACAGCATCATACAGCGCTCGCACAGCTCTGTTTGCATGGTGACCATGATCTATACGGGCGCCTAAAAAATATGAGCTTGTATTTATTCACTTACGCATGCATTACTATGTTGAATATAGGAATATTAGTACAGGCAATCACATGATTTCGAGTGCACTTTGGAATAAATGAGCACTGGTAAATGTTTTCAAAGACGAACAAAATTGCACTCGCCCCACGGGCTCGTGCAATTTGCAGCCTTTGAAAAAAATTACAAGTGCTTATTTATTCCAAATTGCACGACAAAAATCATGTGATTACTTATTAATAGCATACATTTAAAAATTGGAGATGGTTAAGCAGAAGCAACGGGACGATTTTTTTTTCCATGGTAACTCGTAGATACTCGGGAAAAATCCGAGTGCTCCTTCGGCGCAGGAGTCGAACTTACGACCTTCCGAGCCTAGTTGAATAGCCTGGGGCCCGTTTCTCGAAAGTCCCGAAAACTTTTCGCACCCGAAAAGCCATTTGAAATACTGCCAACCGCTTGTTTTGGAAAGGCGATCTTTTAACATGTTTTCAAGCTAACTAAAAGAAACATGTCTGTGAAGTTTGAGGACCTAAATCCTCTCCGTTCTTGAGATCAGTGTTCCAATGGAATTTTGACACCCGAAAATGGCCCGTAAAGTTTCGGGACTTTCGAGAAACGGGCCCCAGGTTCCAACGGGTCTGCTATAGCTCAGTGGAGCATTCGAACTAGTAATCGTATGTTCGACTCGTGCAACGGAGAACTCGGAGTTTTTTTCCGAGTATCGCGCGCCTAGTCATGACTGAAAAAATGTCATTTTAACTAAGATAATATGAGGTAAGAAGGCCCGATCCTGATGAAAAGCTCTGTGCCTTACTGCGTGGTTATTTCAAAGTCGTACTTGTGAAAATGGATGGCGCGGTCGCGGGAACAACAGATAAAATAACCTTTGTAGCGTAGGCGCAATCTAAAAATACACTTCAATAATTTTCATGGAGCACAGGGGTTCGTTCTCCTACGCAATATTGTCTTGATTTAGATTAAAAAGAGTGAACTGAAATTCATTTATTCCATGGTATGGTAAAATGAATTTACGGATCTTTAGGACTTGAATTTGACTTTCGTCTATGCATGAGGCACAGATGCGACTTTACGGTGTGACGAATCCATTCCAAGCTAGTTAGTTTTGGTTGGAGTTACCTTCAACGAACAAGAAATATCCCTTTGGATTCTTTTTGAGTATTTTAATTGCCATTTCTGTCATTTCTGCGATGGATGGTTCCCCTGCTGTATCATTCAATCGATCAACCTCATAATTCATATGATCACGCTCAAAAAGTCCTATGGCGAAAAAAGTTCAAAATGATAATCAATCAATTAATTCAGTAATCGACAGCAGTAAGCCTTAGTTGCTTGACTATAAAATCTTTTACAGCATCGCAAGTTACTCAGTTGAAGGGATACAAATGCAATGCTATTTACTAATACTGATAGCATCAGTAAACATTGACTTCTTACTAAACAATTAATTAAAATAATTAACAGTTCAAGTACAAGTTTTGCTCGTTCATGCCATTAACGTAGTCACTTTGTCTCTTTCTTCAAAGCCTGCGGTATTTATCAGCTGTGATCTGACCAAAGAATCAATCCCTCTTTTTCTTTGGATTTCAAAACTTTGTTAACTTAACACTATGGGACCCACGTTTTAAGCCTTGAATTCAAAAGACACCTGTTTATTTCACTGGAATTTTTCTATTCCATAGTCCACCATTACTAACTTTAAAATCTTAGAGAGCTGGATCGAGGAGAAAAGACGTCAAAGACTCACTAGTTTAAAAACATAACGCGTGTGTACAGCGGCTGAATTAATATGCAGCGCGGGATATTCGGACTTTCAGACTTTTAAACTCATGTTCTGTATATATAAGAAGCTGTATTTGCACGCTATAATTTTAAGCTACTATCTTGGACAGATTCAATTCTCTACTTTCTCAAATCCAATAATACATCTTGTTTAAACCCCCCTTGGGACATGTAGACGTCCCAAGAGAAATTGAAAACATGCGTACAATACTTATGCAATTTTTTGGGGGGTAAAAAAGTATATTATGGGATTTGAGGAAGTAGAGAATGGAACAGAAATGCTCCCATCCTCCTAAATGAAGGATGAAGCCGCGTGAATGCCAAAACGCGCCATTTTCCCATCATTGATTTAGGAGGGAGGGGGATGTCAATTTTCCATTTAATCAGTCCAAGATTGTAGTGTAAATGACGTCACTTTTCCCTAGATTCCAATACGTCAGTTTTGAACGTGATTAAGGGCGCACGGTGAAATCCAAAACTTACACTCGCAAAGTAAACAGCCTTTGGATAAAAATCAAAGTCCAAAATTTTGCCAGTCAGGTGTCAGACAAACCCACCGTTCAAAATCTGAGCAAAAAAAAATTTGTTTTCTATTTTTATCACAGTAACACTTTAAAGACTCGCGTGACAATTGCCAATCAACTGTTCAATCCTAGCAAAGATGTCCCTTACAGAAGAACATCTCGTGCACGCATGTGAAAGATGAGTTTCACCTCAATTTTGTTGTCATCACAGATAATACATATCCTGTCATTGAGACAATTTTTTCATAGTTACATGTTTCGCTTCAACAGGAAGATTGTAACAGCTTATTCTTATTTTGACTAAAGCTCTTCTTGAAGGGAATTTTCCGTTGTGTCAAGTTAAGCAATCAAATAACCAACCAACATCGGGAAGCGTGGTGACCCAGCGGTTAAGGCGCAGGCCTTTTTGCTTGCAAGTTGCCTGGGTCCCAAATCCCCTTCTGACCGACAGTCGAATTCTGACCTGGATTTGCTTTTCAACTACCCTAACCTTAAGACGACCTCCTTTCAGGCAGGTGTCGTAGCAAAAATGGCCTCGCAAGCTGCAAGTTTCAAATGCTACAATATATAAAAAAGTTTTAATTGTAATTAAAGGCAGTAAGTCATGCGGTTGATCAATAAATCAATCGATCTAGCCAATTAAGACCTACCCATAACAAGATCAACCTTTTCGGGGTCAATTTTTTCAAAAGCTGTCTTGTTCCAAACGTATTCTGAGTTAGGGTATTTGTCCTTCCACTCGTCTATCAGATTTCTGCCGTCCAGTCTCTCTCCGGTTTCCCCAGGGTACTCGGGGTCACTGTGATTCGTAGACGTCATCTTTTCACGCCCACCCGCAAATATGACCTCCATACGATGTGGATATTCAACAAGCTGCAGGGCTGGGAAACGGGTTAAAATTAGATTTAAACCTTTGAGCCTAGAGTTATAATTATTAAACCGTGCATCTTAACATTCTTTCCTAAAGGCGCTCGCAATACTTATTATCTTCTTTGCGTTGTTATAAGATGTGCGAATATTAGGAGGCTTTCCATTTGACAGAATTGACCAGCCAGACCTGGCATTTGGAAGGAATAACTCTACAACGCCTTCAAATCAACACACTTTCGTGGATGATATATATTCCTCCAGGCACCAGTTGTTCAAAAGGTGGATAACGCTATCCTCCTGATAAATCACTAACCATTACATAGCGCAATTGATTTCGCTACTTCTTAATTATCCACTGGATAGCGATTTATCCGGCGGATAGCGCTATCCATCGTTTGAACAACTGGGGCCAGAAGAATGCGCACGAGGGATCATCAAGCAAGTGTTCCTTCAAATTGTTGCATTTTCTTTGCAAACTGGTCGGCCAGTTCTGACAAAGGAAAGCGCCCTTAGTTCCGAACTGCTCCCAAATGAGTGGCTTCATACCTCAATCGGTAGAATACTGGAATTGCACCGTAATCTCAGAGGTCATGGGTTCGATTCCGGTTAAAACCACCTGAATTTTTCAGGTGTCTATAAAAGACGATTTCTTAAATTGTCTATTTAAGTGCGAGGATCACTTCCCCATTTGGAATATTAGTTTTGATAGAAACAAAATAATTAAGACTTTTAACAACTTTCTGTGTGCCGTGGTCTTCATAGATTACAGGACATTGTAATTGAACGTCTAGTGTGCTTTGCTGACCAACAATCCCACCCCCTCACCCCTCCCCTCCTAAGCCAAGATCGCATTTACAGGATGTCAGTTGATGCATATCGTTCTTGTAGGATAACCCTCTAGACTCGGCTGTGCACATTTAGAGAGGTGCTGTGGAACTGGGAAACCACCGGACATCAGACCTCGGGGGCCGACAATCTTGCCAAGGGCCAAATGAGATGCAGCTATGAATAAGTACCCGTTGTTATCCCGCTTCCGGTTTGAGGCTCTGGTATATGAATTGATAGGAAAGCGCACGCAACCGTTTTGCATACAGTCTTAACAATGCTCAGAACTATTTTAATGGAAGCGTCCCTCTAGGTCAGTGTAGAGAGTGAATAGCAGTCCTTTCAATTGCTTTTTTTTTTTTCAAGTGAAAAGTAATCAGGAACCCATCATTTCTTTTTGTCATCAAACTTGTCATACATCAATAACCATTTTCATCCCTACCTATATCTGGACAATTTGAAGCATCGTCTTTGGCCTGTTCACTTTTATCTTTGTCGCTTTCCCAGTCACCGCTCACCGAGTGTGCGTAGAGTGGAGACACGGACTGATGTGTCACACGAGCAGTGGTCACAAAACCCGTAGACATCCCGGAATTTTCTGCTAGCGTTAAGATGGAAATTAATTTGTTTTCTTCTGTTAGACTGCCACAGTAATCCCATTTTCCTGTTTCGTCTATGCCAATAAGCTCTGAAAACGGAATAATGGGATTCACTATTTTTAGTTTATATTGAATAAAGCACGTATTAATGATCTCTGTTTATGATTGGGTTTCACTGGGCTGAACTCATAAAAACCAATACAGAAAGCTTTGTTATCCATTTTCTCATCAAACCAAAAACACACCGGTTGGAACCGTTGTAATTGTACAGAAAAATACATAGCTTATCAAACACTGCCCCGGTTTCATTGTCCATAGTTGCAAAGATGCCAGGACTGGAATATTCTATGGCATGGCTTACCTCTTTCTGTTTGTCAAAGAGTCGTGCGTTTGTTCCATCACACATCATAGATGACGTGAAACATTTGAGAGATTTAGAGTCACATTTACGGCAAACGTAACATATTTCGGGACACTGAATCGGCTGGGCCCAAGCCAAGTACATCTGTGAATGAGTGTTGTCCTTGTGTGACGCACAAACACAAGTTCCTGATGCTGTCGATCAGCGAAGGCTATTAATCCATCATCTATCACATTTACAGTAGTGTAAGGCCTGTTTTCGGGAGATTTTATTGGCTAATTTTCGTTACGTGGTACAAATTAACAGGACAATTATCACACAATAACCTCAGTTTGCGAGGATATTTGTCCTTTCGAAATGTTGTAGCGATCATTCCGTTGAAAAGAAACGAAGCCAGCAGAAAAAAGGCAGCAGAAAAATTTTCATCAGAAAAGTTTTACATGGAAGAAAAGCAAACTCGTTTCCTGGCTTCGGCTCCTCAAAAGGTGGATAACGCTATACACCGGATAAATCACTATCCGGCGGGTGAACACTGGCAAAACCAATTGGGTTATCCAGTTGATTGTGATTTGAATGTGGATAGCGCTATCCACACTGGGGCCTGGAGTCTAGTGAAGCTGGTTCCAAATGCTGTTCCGGAAAGTACAAGAAAGTCAACAAAATATGCTGTCAACGTCTTTGAAGGTGAAGAAAGTTATGAGAAGCCTTTACAGATTTTATCCTATGCGAACTTAAAGTGAGTCATTTTATAGTGTAGAGAACTTAACACACTGTATTTACTAACTATAAAATAAACCAACCGTCCATGGCCAGGAACAGAAAAAGTCCAGCGGCACTTGAAAACACTGTCATTCAGACTTTGCACATTCTGCGTTTCATGTTTGAAATTTCTTTTTCAGTAATAGAAAAAGCGCCTTGTTTTCGACGGTTTTCGACGCACATTGACAATTAAATGATTTGATTTTTTCCTGAGACCGCTTTCTTTCTAGACAAATTTTGAACAGTGCATCGAAAAAATACGTAGCATGGCGGGCGAGCGGTTTTTTTGTGCGATATGAAAATTAATCATGGGAGGGTTATAAAATAAATAAACCCCTTTCTGGCTTGATGGTATGTTGGCTGACAATGTCCTTGGCTGAGAGATTGTCCTCAAATCTCATTTATATTTGCCCTTGAAGCTAGCTTCGCTTCTCGGCCGAATATTCATTTTTCTCTCAGCCGCGGACATTATCAGCCGCCATGACATACTGGCCGCCCGAAGGGTTTATACACTGAATATATAAACGCTACTGAGGAGAGCACTCATTCACAGAATAGTTTGAATGTAGCTCATTTCTCGCCTTTACGGATTCAGTTTTTCAAAAGAGAAAGAGTGTCTAGTTAGACTAAAAATTTTCATGCTTTTACTACAAGCACTAGAAGATCGAAAGAGACATGGGTCTAACTCATCGTGTCTTACCTTGATTGGTCTTCACACCACACAAATATGCAGTTGCACACGCTCCTGAGTCTGCACTTTGTGAATTTACATTGTACGTCTTGGACTGGGCAGACCAAGGAAACCTCTCCCAGCTCAGAACATTTTCTTCTCCTCTCTCTCCTCTCATCTGTCCTTCTAAGATACGAGCAGCTGTGATTGTGGTGATACCCATACCGTCTCCCATAAAAAGAATGGTGTTCTTTGCGGTGTTCTTGTTTGGCTCCAGCATTAAGTTGTTTTTGATCAGCTGAACGCCATCAGTATACCACTTGTTTGTGTCTTGATAGGCTGCGCCTGTAAGTAACACCAGTGCACAGATCAGTGTAAACGCGTACATAGTACAGTCAAATTTAAATTTGTGTTGTAGACTGCAAAACAATCGGCTTTTAATTTATTTTCGTTTCTTCAAGACGCGAAATCTCAAGCGCTTCACCAATGATACAGGGAGCTTTAGCAAAGGCAATGGCAACGGCAACGGCAACGGCAACTAAAACGTCACAAATTTGCGTATTTAGTGGCAAAAACAAGGGAGCTTAAACACGCGCGTTTTTGAGACGCGGACGGCAACCGGAAGAGACCAATTCGCGTTCCAGGACAGTTGTGTCTCCCAGATTTTTATACTAATCATCTCTAATGGAGAAAAGAAACTTGACAATGAAATGTGGTTGTGTGAAGACAAGGATGGCACAGTAGGTTAGTGCGCGGCCTTGGTGCAAGAGGTCCTCAGTTCGATTCCCGGATCTCGCATCCTTGTTTCGTCTTCTTTCCTTTCCGTGTAGCTAAGTAGCTTTAAATACCCGTAAAAACGGAGCACTGATGGAGAGGGGGGAGTAAAATGAGCGCGCCGTCGACCTCAGGTTTGTCAGTTGAATTATTAGGGAGCTTAAGAAGCGACGACGCCGACGGCAACGACGACGCTATAAAACAATAGGTTTAGTGAGCAAAAACAATGGCTCTGCACGCTCTGCACGTGCGTTTTACATTTTGGTACATTTCTTTGCCGTCATCTCCTAAATGACGACGTGAAATGACCAAATTCAAGGTTCTGTGGAGGACGTTAACACATGACGATGAATTTTCAGTTCTCTCTCTACGCTTCCAACTCACTCATACCAGTTTAATTCCTCACCAGTTACTACACATTTTTAACGCGAAACGACATGAAATAGTTTCGTAGTGATATGAATATTGCGAACTCGTATTTTTAAATGAAGTCCTCGTAGCCGTCGTCGTCCTCGTTTCGTAAGCTCCCTATTGTTACGAGTTATCGACGTTAAATATGGTTACTTTACTTTACTTTTAAGGACGACGACCACGGATACGAAAACGCCACATAACAACAGATTTAATTAGCAAAAACAAAAGGTTATTATTGTAAGTATAGTAACATTTGTTAATAAATGTTGTGTATTGAAAAAAAAAAAAAACTCATCTGTTTCGCAGCTCTTTTCCCACGAAATAAAATGTTCCAGGTGCAAATTTTCCGAGGATGATGGTTGGATTGGACTTGCAAACGTTTTACACAACATACACGTTCTCTAAGAATACATTCCACTTGAAACTGGCTTTAAAACTAGTCTTGATCGCTCTAAAATGAACGGAAACCAACAAGCTACCGATTCTCAAACGGTAGCCATTTTTCTGTTCTTCTCGGGAGTGCTTTTTTCATGAGAGCCAATGATAGTCCCGGAAACGTCTCACGTGCCATACTGCGCGACTCATGCGCAGACATTTTTCGCCAGTGAAGCGTGAACATGGCCAAACGAGTGCAACATCATGCAACATCCAAAACGTTGCACGAAAAATTTGACCGTTTTCAAATTTGAT
>OX421446.1:21189417-21196917 GCA_949126865.1 Montipora capitata
TGTAGTGTTTTTTTTACAGGTTAGACTCGGAATACGCTATTAACACGACGAAATCTTCATTAGGTGTTGAGAAACTCCGTTTTTATTCTGAACTTGATTTTACAGCAAATTTGTTCAGTTAGAAATACGTCTAATGGAAGGAGGCTTAAAATGGGCTGAAAACTTGCTGTGTAAAAAGGATGTTATGTCCCAACGGCCAACACGTTTCAGAGAAAGTTCTGCAGAATATGAATACGCGTATGGATGATGCAACTTTTCCCTCATAATTTGCTTCTTTTTTACTTCATCTAAATGTTGCAGAAATTCTGCATCGCATGACAAAGTTGGATGCAAAAATTCTGCACGACTTTTTTCCCGCTTAATTTGCTGCTTTTTCTACGACATCTTAATGATGCTGAAATTCTGCATCGAAACCCAGCACGTTGCCGTTGAAAGATGTGCATGCAGAAATTCTGCACGTACGTCTTTATTTCGCGCAATTCACTTTTCCGACAACAAAGAAAGGATGCAGAAATTATGCGTGGCTCGATCGTTTTCGATGCAAAAAATCCAGCACAAGTTGCTTTTCCGCTTAATTCGCGACTTTTTGGCAACAAAAAGTTCCTTGAGACACGTGCGTCTAAAAAACAATTAATCGCTTCACTAGCACTTCTTGCGAAACTCAAGTCAAATTATTCCCTTAATTAACTATTTTACCTGTACAGCAAAGGAAGAGATGGAGGGGGTTTATCACACGCGCGATGAGCAAATACATATTGTCTCTCTTCAACTCCTCAAAGGTGCAATGAATACATTCGCCCAAATGAAAAACAAACAGGGAGACGTATTAAAAATCGTTGCATGCGGATATCATATTATGAATAAATTCTACACATAAACGGTTAGTTAGTTTGCCTAAGTATACGATACATTCAGACTATAATTACAATTATAATAAACTATATTTTTGAGCGGGCGCAATTCTACGAGTCCTGCGATCTGATTGGCTCTGGGAGCGGGCGGGATTTTTCCATCTTCCATACGATCGAGTAAATCAAGATTCGGTTATACAATCGAGTAAATCGACATTCCATTGTTATGATCGAGTACATCGAGATTCGTTTATACGATGGATTGAATCGAGTAAATCGAGACGTAATTATCGGGTAAGGAAAGAGAGACTCGATTAGAACAAAAACGAAAAAGTGAAAAAAATATTCTATTGCACAACACTCTCTTCCACGCTCAGCCTGATAAGGTATGGGTAGGAAGTTGATCCAGCGTTTAGGAGGCGATAGCTTGTACTCGTGTGCTCGGACACGAATTTACCCGCAAGAGGATAGGTGTCGAGGGCCGTTCCCCCTTTCCTCCTTCGCGCTGGAAAACTGAGAGACTGAACGAGAAAACAACGGATCCTGTATTTAATGTTATCCTGGGGTGCGAAAAACACGTGCAACGTCTGCCATGTGTTTATTTGGCAGTTCTGTGTGATATCATGCTTCGCGCTTTATTGTCGAGCATTGTGAATAGGAAAGAAGACAGGTCGAATAGAAGAAAAACAAAAAACCAAATAAATTAAAATAAATAATAGATATAAACAAATATAGAAAAATACATATATATAAATCTAAAGAAATAAAAATAACAAATAAATAACAAAAAGAAGAAAGAAAAGAAAGAGACAGAGGGGGAAAAAATAAAAGGAAAGAAGGAAAGCAAAAACCGTTTCAAAGGCGATTTCAAAAATAAAAACAGATCTCAGTTCAGGCCTCTGCAAAAGTAAAAAAAAAATGCATACCCTCCGAGAGGAAGCTCTTCGGGAAGATGAAGGCATCACCTATGAAAACTTACAATAATAATAATAATAATAATGATAATAATAATAATAATAATAATAATAATAATAATAATAATAATAATAATAATAATAATAATAATAATGATAATAATAATAATAATAATAATAATAATAATGATAATAATAATAATAATAATAATAATAATAATAATAATTATTATTATTATTATTATTATTATCATTATTATTATTTAAGTTTTTCTTTAAATAATAGACTTATTACTATAGCTACAGTGGCGGATCCAGACCAAGAGGTAAAGGGGAGGGGTGGGGGAGGCGCTCTCGAAAAAAAAATTGTTGTCGGACATCGAAGTTAACAGTCCTGCAATAGACTGAAGAGGAGGCCACACCAGATTGTTTAGTACATTTATACTAAACAGTTCTATGTGTTCGCTCCCAACCATTCTTCACAAATCGCGCAGATCGACTTTGTACAGCTTCTATTTGCTTATAACATTGCTTGATCATTCATGATTTGAGTTTGCATGTTCCAAATATATGACTTCGCACTAATGCTTTATAGACCGAATGCATAAATGGCGGCCAAAAAATTATTCTTTTGTTAATGTGCTAATTAGACTCACTAGCCTCGTTTGCATGTAAAAAATACATTTTTGGCAGCCATTTATGCATTCGGTCTATGAGCCAGATCTTTTTCACTGATTCGGGGCAGTTACGTCACCAGCAAGATCTTGATAAAACATTGCATCTAAATGGGTAAGTAAGTCTAGTGTGCAGGCCCTCTAAAGGAGGTGAAAATGATTAAAACAGATGGACGCGAAAGAGAAGGGTCTGCGAGTCAATGTCTCTCAGTAGTGTTTCCTTTCGTACCATTGAGATTTTTGGAAATACATGTAAGACCCCGTTTACACAGGTCCGGACAAATTTTTGCTCGGACAAGAACTTGCACGGTTCCACCTTGCGTTCACACTGGACAGGTGGAACTGAAAGAGTATTTGAACGGCTAAGTGTGCAAGTTTGGGACCTAAAAAAAGCAGGTCAACTTTTTGACCGGCACGGTTCCAATATGCGTACAGACTCATGAAAACACCCGAACCGTGCAAAACCTTGCACGGTTCGGGTGTTTAGCGCGGTTAAGGCCTGGAATCTACTTATGATTTTGGTTGCTAAGCAAAAATGTTGAAAGGTCGCAATTTCTTAAGTTACATTTCGCTCTTTTTAAAATCGAATTTGACACAAAAGAAATTAACAAAAGCACAATGCAGATATCAGGAGACAAGCGACAGCTGTCGGGCATCGCTATGTTAGCCGGATTATCTGGGCTACTGCAATACACATTGCTGCAATTGCCATTGTTGTCCGATCTTCATTGATCTGAGGCAACGTACACATTTGAATTACTTGGCGAGCATGTACAGCTTACGAAACAACCAGCCGTGGAAAAAGTCACGGACCAGGGGCCCGTTTCTCGAAAGACCCGAAAACTTTTCGGGCCCGAAAAGCCATTTGTGAAACTGACATTCGCTTGTTTTGGAAAGCTGATCTTTAACGGTGTTTTCAAGACAACAAGAAGGAAAATAACTGTGACGTTTGACGACTTAAACCCTCTAGTTTCTTGAGATACAGAGGGAATTTTGACACCCGAAAAAGGCCCGAAAAGTTTCGGGAGTTTCGAGAAACGGATTCCAGAAAGGTATGTTTGTTGGATTGGCTAAATCACAGCGGAGCTGTAAACAAATACCGCGACTGGTCTCAAAATTTGCACGGATCCATGCAAACACCATTGCGATCTGTAACAGAATTTGCACTGTTCCATGTAAACAGGCGGTGCAGGTACAAATTTCGTCCTTGCACAAATTTGTCCGGACCCGAGTAAACGTAGCCTAAGATTCGTGGGAGGTGCGGTGGCCTTGTGCGCTCAACTCCGAATCGAGTGGTCCGGGTTCGGGTCCCGGCCGGGGACATTGTGTTGTGTTCTTGGGCAAGACACTTTGCTATCACGGTGCCTCTCTCCACCCAGGAGTATAAATGGGTACCGGCGAATTTAATGCTGGGTAGTAGCCCTGCGATGGACTAGCATCCCATCCATGGAGGTGTAGAAATACTCCTGGTCGCTTCATGCTACGGAAACCGGGGACAGGCTCCGGTGTGTTGGGCCACTTGGCTTGTAAGCAGACCTTTTATGTAAGAGTCACTACATGCCTCTTAGTAATAATACTACCCTTTCACTAATTCTCGAGAAAACACATAAGGGGAGAGATGGCACAAATTTTACATTTAATTTCTGATTTACATTTTAGACGTCAATAAGAACCTGTTATTTAGGAAGAAGGTTTGCAGGTGAAGAAGGTTAAAGTGCAATAATCTGCACCTTTACCGAAAACTATAGCAACATACGTATCACGGCTCCCTCAATGTGAAGCAGCTTTTCTATTGCCTGTTTTGATTATAGTGATCACAATTCAGCGATAATACATTGATGATAATTTTGGGATATCCCTTACTCTTTTAATTTATTAAGAAGGTCTGTGTACATGAGAGGGAAACATTGCCAGCTGGTCTTTTATATAAATTGGCGGAACTCAGCAATGAGTATGTTGCAGGTAAAATGCGGTCACATTTTGAATCCGTTTTAATTTACATTTACCTTGGTTGAATATGCACTCAGGTGAATTCAATTAACTTATAAACTTTTTGGGGAGCCTGAATTTAGCCTAAAGAAAAATTAGGCCCAGGTTAGGATTAGTATTGCTTATCATTTAATATACATGGCTATCAATTATGATTTATTATACAAAAGTAAATAATGAAGAGAACTGAATAGTGATGAAGGCAGAGGACTATAGACCTGGAGGTTCCGGTAAATGCATAGCACAGTTCTTCTTTGTTCCCTTACTATATTGTAACTGTGGAGACTGACTGAATAAGTGTCTGAACCGATAAGACGAAAAGATGTGTTAAGATGCGTAAGACAACCAGAGCTGGAGGGAAGGTATAGCTATTCGACAGCTGATTTAAACTAGGTAGAGTGAAAAAACACCCGAAGTGGGTAACTCTGGAGCTGCTATCCCTACTTGGGCCTGGAAGTAGTCGGTTCTTCTCGTCGTCTTACTCCCTTTCTTCTCTTTCCTCGTGCTTCAGCTTTCAAACTGTGCGGATTGTACTCATCTCAAATGACATCCACTTGGCTTGCATGCTGCGTCTGTATGGAATGAACACTTGAGATGCATAATCAGGAATGTTTTTGCTAAGCCAGGTTGGAGCATATTAGCAATAGCTGCTGGTAGTGATTGTTGGTAGCGGATCCATCAAGAAGAATCACTTGTCCATCAGGATTAATTGGTGGTCTTCTCTTGCGAAGCCAACCAGATATGTCTTTGTACCTATTCTCAGTTTCCCATTTTGTGAAAGCGTTGATGGATGGGCTTGATTTTCGTGTTGAAAATTTCATCCGTATATTCCCATTACGTACTTGTGACGCAATATTAAGCCCGGAAAAGAGGGAGCAATCACTCGTCATGGAGTTGTGCTGCATCTGTACATGTGTCTTTCTCTCCTCTCGAACTGGAGGTCAACTTAAGTGAGGAAGGCTGTTCTTCTTCATGGGATCTGTAACTTGCTTTGTTTTATTCGCAAGCCGCTCTTTGGCGTAGGTTGGTGCCATACTACTGTTATCGCAGTTTCTCAATTTGACGCGGCACTGTTTCAATCACGGCTGGATCGGCAATGTCTTTACAGCTATCAGTTAGCTAATAGATACTAACCTGGTGTCTAGAGGTGCACTCGTTTCTTCTAAATGATTGACGTAAGGCTTTGGTAGGCAGTTAGTTTTTAAGGCAACTTATCCTTTTATGAGCGCTGCAAAACACCCAAAACGGAAACTTTGGAAGAGAACAACTTTCCTTTTCGGATAATGTAGGATTTAAAAAATTTGCTTGAATAACCGTTCTGATTTTCTTTTTTTTTTCTTTTGCTTATAAGCAGGAACCATTTTGAGTGAAGCCAAAAAAACCGAGAAAAACCAGTAGATACCATGGCAACCATTATTACATTTTTACATGTATGGAAACTTATCCTGCAGTCCGGAGTATCCATAGAGCAAGACTTTATTATGGTTCACGGTGATCAAGAAATCACTTCCTTTTTTTCTAACTGACCGATTGGACCTCAGAGGGTTGGATTTAGGGAAAACTGACATCATTGACTCACTAACTTAAAAATTCAGTGTATAAACGCAGCTTATTATATATGCAAAACACGATTTTAAAAGTCAGAAATCCCGAAACTTCCGTGCTGCATATTAATTTAGCCGCGTAAATATGCATTGCACTCTTAACTTATCGAGTCTTTGACGTCATTTCCTCTTCGATCCAGCTCTCTCAAGATTTTAAAGTTAGCAATGGCGCACCATTAAATGGGAAAATTCCAGTTAAAATAAGCACGTATCTTTTTTAAATAAAGGCTTAAATCTTGGGTCACTTAGGAAACTTTAGCACTGCTTCTACTGGTTTCACGGTGGAACACGAAAATTTGGTTTTATCAACGTGTTCATAGCGGCAAATTATTATAACCGGCCATCGTAAGAAATATGTGTGAGTTGACGCTTTTTTCCAATAGTCATTTTGCCTTTAAAACCTAATTTTTTGCACTTGTCGTTACAGTCTTGAGGTCAACACTAATTTCCATCCCTCAAACTGATATAGGACATTTCGCAACAATTACACGACGCAATATCCCATGTTAATATTGACAAGCTTACCGCTCTAAAAAGAATGAAAACAGGCAGAATTACAGCTCAACAAGAAATAGCGTTTCTAAGCTATGCCACGCTGATCTACAGTATTTAGGTCTAAAAACCTCGTTGAAGACGGTTAACTTTCAATTGTTTTGCTGGGTACTGCTATTTCAATACTCTAAAAAATTCAATTTTCCGGGAGGTTGTCTCGTTAGTCTAGTGGATATCGGAAACTGCAAGGTGAAGCAATCGATCCGGGTTCATCTCTTTGCCTCGCCTATTGTGAATCTTCTCAGCTTGTTTAAAATCTTTGTTTCGTTGAAGTAGATTTGAAGTCTAAAGTAGACTGTACGTCGTATAAGTTGAATAAAAAGGGAAATGTCAGTTTGAGGGATGAAAAGAAGTGATGACCCAGTCTTGATAGTGTTAATGAGGACACCATAGGTGTATCTTCCCGAGTTAGCAGTAAAGCAACAAAGGAAGCTCACAGATTCGTAATGTCGTAGTAAATCAAAATTTTTCAAAAACCAAACTAACGCCCGAGGCGTGATTAAAGGACAACCTACGTGGAATCAGTAACATGTACATGTGTAAGTCTGGTCATTTCGTTGTAGTTTGCAATCGATAAGCACAGTCCGTCGTGGAGTTGGTTTGGGGTGAATGGAGGAGGCCTGGGGACTGGGAAGGCGGATTTGACACTCGATCTTCATTGATACTGTCGAAGAACACATTTTAGCGCTAACTGCGCTTCAGACTTTCTTTTTTTTTCTCGTGTCCGACGTTGGTTAGGACCGACGGAATAATTCGATGCTCCGATCTCACGTCGGTTCCGCCTGCTCGTTAAATCTCGCGCACATAAAGACTTTTTTGGGGAGAACAAATACGATCAATATAGATGCTAATTAACAATTATTCCATGAGTGCGCGTTGGATATGAGATGATAGATAGCCAACGAGGCGCGTAGCG
>OX421446.1:21206917-21249417 GCA_949126865.1 Montipora capitata
ACTCCATTTGCGGGTCGTTTAACTAATTCGGCTAATTACTGTCATTTCACATTTTTTTATGGTAGCTGCTCCAAATTTATGGAATAATTTGCCTCTTGAAGTTAGGAGAGCGCCAAACATTGATAATTTTGAGAAATTACTTAAAACATTTTTAATCAAAAAAGCTTTTTTAAACATATAGCTAAGGTTTAATAAAGTTATATTTTAATTATCTTTTATATTGATAGTCTTTAAATTTACTGTTGTTTTAATTATTTATATTAGTATATTAGTAATTATTATAAATTTTAAATTAGCGCAAATGAAAATAACCCAATTGATCAATTGATATTTGCGCTTTATAAGTGAAATAAATTATTAAATAAGTTATTACAACGACGGAAATGAGGATGTGTCCTTGAAATTGATCGTACCACGCACTTTGACAGATTTGACAGCCGCCTTGACGTTTTAACAGCTCTCGCAATATTCTCTATACTTTTCACGATTTTGCCATGCTCCACACCAATGGAAATTAACTGTTATATTTCCAGTTAATTACTCGGATGTTATAATGTAAAAGAATGATAATTAATTATTAAAATTTCAGTTGACCGTAACGGGAAAAAATTAACCGTTAGCCGTAAAAATGCTTACAATATAAAATTTAAACGTTAGCCGTAAAAACAATTACCCCATTGAGCCCCTCAAACACTGTTTCAAAAGAACAGGACACCTACTATGGTTATTTATCATCCTGGCCCCTCAGCCATTTATTTTCTTGGGTTTCTTTGAAAATGGAGGCTTCCTCAAAATACGCCCCATCTTTCTGTTCCATAACCTCCTCCACAGGTGGCGTAAGTCAAGAGAGAAAGTTAACGCTATCCAGGACAGGATGGTAATACTGATGCCAAGCGAGACCAAAGGATCTCTTTCAAAGTGTTTCATTAAATTAAAATATGCAGGAGCACATTGAAATATATTAAAGACCTTAACACTGAATAATTATAACTGACTATTTAAAATTTCAGCCAAACGGTGCAAAACGGTTTCCTACCTGCATCAGTCTTTACTCCTCCAAGAAAAGCCGTTGCCGTCCCTGCGGAGTCTGGTACCTGCTGATCCACGTTATAGGTTTTAGCAAGCGCGGTCCAAGGGAACTGTTCCCAACTCAACACGTTCTCCTCTCCTGGTTGATTTCTCAGTTGACCCTCAAAGATCCGAGTAGCTGTTACAGTGGTAACACTCATTCCATCTCCGAGAAAGATGATTGTATTCTTGGCTGTGTGGATGATTGGCTTCTTGTTCAGATTTTCCTTTATAAGCTTGACGCCACTTGTGAACCATTTGTTGCCTTCCTGATTCTCGGGAACCGATCCAGGGGTGTCCTCCGGCGCTGGCACGTGTAAAAATAACAACACATGCGCGGTTTTCAATTGGGTATCGTATGAAAGCACAGTGGTCGGGTAATCCAATCGAAACAGACCCATACATGATCGAAGGAACCAATCAGTAACGCGAAGCAAATTCATGCAACTGGCGGGAAAACGCGCGAGAGAAAGTAACAATTAACTTTCCCTTTGCCACCTTAAAATTTGGGTGATTTTTAAGCCATTACCTTTAGCGTAACAATAATATGCCAAACCGAGACAATCGAGCAGTAACCTGCGACATTGAAAGCCACTCTAATATATTTTCGATGTAAAGAGAATGACGGTTTTGAGTCAAGTATACAAAACGTTAAGTGAATGGTGAATGCAAACCAGTGTAAAACTTAAGTCATCATCTAGGAAAACGGTAATTTTAACCAAGTACCGAAGCCTGACTGCAAATTGTTGACAAGCCGGGTCCACCGGTTTCAAATCGAACCACCGAAATGTTATTCGTAGAACAAAGAGCAAGGGGGAGCAAGGTGAGACAGCCAAAAAATTAGTGGAATACGCAAAAGAAAGAAAACAAAAGGATACAACAATGAACTGAAGAAAAAAAGGCTGACAAGACAAAGCGGAAAGCTTGTCAAGTAAGAACTTCTTCTTGTGTGGTTATCAACTGTGGTAAATCGCCTAGAGCTAAAATTCACGTTACCCCACCAGTAGAATGAAGTAGCAGCCGGACACACTAGCGAGTTTAAGCTAGCGCACTGATCATGAACGGCAGCGTCAACGAAAACTGAGGGTGTTTCTAAAACGAAGACCCAAAAACGAAGACCTAAGACCTAAGACCCTGTGATCTAAAACGAAGACCCACTGATCTAAAACGAAGACCCTGTGATCTAAAACGAAGACCCTGTGATCTAAAACGAAGACCCACTGATCTAAAACGAAGACCCATTGATCTAAAACGAAGACCCACTGATCTAAAACGAAGACCCACCTAAAAAATGTTAGAACGATGCCAAGCAGCTTATGGCTGGTCAGAGGACATTGTATATTATGGAATTGTGGGAACAGTGGAACATCTGAATGTGGGCTCTGAGTGCGTGTTTTCGAAACTCCTCACAAGTAATGATATAGCGATGTTTCTTGTGATGTCACCCATTGTTACTACAGTAATATGCCAAACAGAACCTAATTATCATTTTAACAGGTTCCAGCAAAGCAGACAAATTTTATTGGTGGACAAAATTCTGCTCGTTTGGGAAGAAGCTACAAAAATGGACCACCTCGAAAGGCCACACCATTTGCTTTCTCACGCAAGCAAGCTGTTTTTTTAGACAAAAGGTTATTAGGCTATGCATCTATAACATGACTAAAAGTGACAACTATGACAGCTATTACGTGACAGATTGTTTAGACACAGCTTCAGAGATTAAACTTCTTTATTCTGGCTACAATTCTGGATACAATTGTGTACAAAGGCAAACGGTTTAACAGCTCGTCAATTCTCGACGTACGAACGCATTTCAAACCTACTGAAACTTTCCAATATACACATTTCACGTCTTGCCACCCTTTAGGGGTCAAGAAGGGCTTTATAAAAGGCGAAGCCCTCCGGTTACTCAGAACAAATTCCTCAAAAGAAAACTTTCAAAACCGAATAGACGAACTCAAAAAGCATCTTAGAGAGAGAGGATATCCACGAAACTTAATAACTCAAACTCTCTCTGAAATACACTTTGAAAACAGGAAAGAAGCACTCCGACAAAAACCATCAAGAGAAAAAACCATTTTGCCCTTTGTCACACAGTATCAACCATCAGTTCCCAGCCTTAAAAACATTCTCATGAAACACTGGCAACTGATAGAGAAACAGCCTTTACTCAGACAGATCTACAAAGAACCTCCAATTATATCATACAAACGAGGAAGGTCTCTGAAAGATATACTCGTAAAAGCTAAACTCTGAGATTTAACGGCGAAAACACGTGGGTGGAAAGCGTGAGTCAGGCTTGTCAACCCCTATGATATTTCAATGTCCACCAATAAAATTTGTCTGCTTTGCTGGAACCTGTTAAAATGATAATTAGGTTCTGTTTGGCATATTACTGTAGTAACAATGGGTGACATCACAAGAAACATCGCTATATCATTACTTGTGCGGAGTTTCGAAAACACGCACTCAGAGCCCACATTCAGATGTTCCACTGTTCCCGCAATTCCATAATATACAATGTCGTCTCACCAGCCATAAGCTGCTTGGCATCGTTCTAATATTTTTTAGGTGGGTCTTCGTTTTAGATCAGTGGGTCTTCGTTTTAGATCACAGGGTCTTCGTTTTAGATCAGTGGGTCTTCGTTTTAGATCAGTGGGTCTTCGTTTTAGAAACACCCGAAAACTGAATCACTTCAAAATAAAACTTTGCGCAATCGTAAGTATTTCGCGACTCATTATTTCATCACTGGTGTTCACGTTGAACATACATACGGGCGAAACTCATCCTGTAACTCAGTCACTGTGTATGAACGGTTTTAAAGTAAACATAGAAAATGTTGTAATGATGCTCACGTTCTCGTCAATTGAAACCCAAAATTTGATAGTTTCACCTTAGAGATAATTTTGCTTTTTACATTGGTGGTAAATTGTTCAGTTCATGTCATTTAAGACCATTTAATAAGGCAGTAGCGTATTTCTGAGTAGAACCGGTCTCTTGACGATGCCTTTCTGCAACACACGATAATTGAGCCTTTCATCAAGATTTCGTAACTGTCATTCTACAGCAAACGATACGTCAGCCTTTCATCAAGATGTCCAAAATTCATTTTGCGGCTGTTGTGTCGCAATACTTTGTTGACAAATTCATCTACGACAACTCTTCGTACACCTGTCATTTTTGACAGTGTTTGAGAAGAGTAGATCATTTTCTCTTGATGTCAATCGAAACATTTGTTATTTCAATTTGTTGTAAAAAGGAGTCTCCAGTGTTTATAGTTCACGGCAGAATTACAATAGCGTGATCTCTTCATAACCTGTTGGCGATTATCATCTCTGTACTCTGGGAAAGCCGAATAGCATATACGCTGAATTTGTTTCGTCTTAAGCTTTAATCCGTTGTTGATCAAGAGAGTTTCCGGTGTAAAAAGATCCCTAAATATTACGGTCAGAGAGGGGGTTGCAGATGGGAATCCCGAACCATCGAGTTTGGATTCGAGTTCGAGTTCGAGTTGGACTTCGAGTTGGACTTCGAGTTCAACTCGAAGTCCAACTCGAAGTCCAACTCGAACTCGAACTCGAATCCAAAC
Source organism: Montipora capitata (assembly GCA_949126865.1). Classification (NCBI taxonomy): domain Eukaryota; kingdom Metazoa; phylum Cnidaria; class Anthozoa; order Scleractinia; family Acroporidae; genus Montipora; species Montipora capitata. The sequence continues at coordinate 21,211,575 of OX421446.1, forward strand.
TCGATGATACCTAACTCCCGTTGCAGATAATTTTATGATAATATCATTAGTTACAGAATGGATATCGACTGTTTTCCTCTCTAAAATTCGTCTCGCGATATTGCCCTCTCAAAAAGGCAAACGATTGTAGGCCTAGGGAGTGCAACTTTATGGATGTTCATGGTTACTGTCGCCCTTGAAATCCTCTATCGTTCCTTGGAATTCTTGGTTACGTTGGAAGTTTGCACTAAAACGAATGAAATATGATTGATCTAAAAAAGCCTTACCGAAACGCCTTGGTCTCGATGGTTCCTCCGGCCGATTGGAAAGTGTAATTGCCAGGATAAGAGAGACAGCGACAACCACTGCTACCGCAATTAATAGCAAACCGTTTCTTGTTGTAGTGCTAATCCTGGCCATACCTCAATTTCTAGTTGATGAATATGAAATTACCATGACAAAATATACACGCCCCATGCCTCCCTCCTAGAAAAGTTTGCAGAGGTGACGGCGCATCACATTCTCACGTTCCAAGGTTGACAATTTGCCATCGCCTCCAGCTTCTTAATCAGATGATAACTAAACTATCAGGGGGGGTTTTGACAGTGAACTACAATCATTCCTTTAAAACGGGGTTATACAGATTCAAGTAAAAACAGAGGTGCATCCACGCTTTCTGCGGAGGGCAGCAAACTATCTGATGCCACTATACCCTCTCGATTACAAAGATCACCTACAGGTTACATTAAATTTAATTAAGATTTTCCTCTTGGGAGAGGAGTTGAAAAGTCTAACTGCTTTTTCATTTCCAATCTTATAAGTCGTTTCTCGTGTGTCCTACAAAGAACGACCGAATCTTTCAAGAAATTTCATCGTGGTTGTAAGACCGATAGCATGGGCACTTTTCACGACCCGAGGCAGCTCAGCAGACTATGGCCCGGGTCGCACTAATGGACAAAATTGTTTTTTCAGACAAATATCTGTTTCCGGTAAAATTTATTTTGTTATGTTTAGGTTTACTTTTGTTGCTTTTAACTTGCATGCAGGCTAGAATGGCGAATGTGTACAATCTGCACTGTATTTACAGACTTCATAACTTAAATATCCAGCTAGTGTTGTTGGTATACGAGCGTCAGATCAGACAGCATAGACGGACCGAACGTTGGTTGACTCAAACACTTCTTGCTGACCAAAATAATTACTTGTATCTGGAGTCATCGCTCTTAATGGCATATAAAGAGCACTGAAACTCGCATATGGCCTCGACGGATCCATCTACTTCTTAGCCTTCTCAACAAGATGGGCGCCAAATTACAAGTAAACTTTATTTTATCGCGTTTTTCATTTGCTATTTGCGTCATGAGTGACAGTTTGATAGCTTTTTTTTGATTTTTTGTGACATTTTGGCGAGGTCCAGAGCTTGGCAATTTTAAGTGCCGGCATCTTTGAACATTTGGTACATTCCGCTCATTTTTGACAATGTCTGACAAATCGGTCGCACTGGAAAAAACTACCTGTTGACAGATTTTTTTGTAAAACAAACAACTTTTTACACTAGTGCGACCCGGGCCTATCCCGCCACACATCATGAATGATGTAAAGTGATACTTTCCACGTGAGCACTATCCATGTTCTCACCCCATCAAAATAAATTGTTTGCTTTAGAGTTTAGTTCAATTTCTCTGTTTGGGGACACAAACTTGATGGCCGCCGTTCCGTGTCGTCACATGAAGAGGACCTCTTTATGGGGCCTCAAATTGCCACAAATTTTGGTTAAGAAGAGCAATAGCCAGCTTAGCTGGCGGTGATGTTGTTGCGGAGAAGGCTGGGGCCAGGTCCTTCGTTTCCCCCGCCCCAGCCTTCTCGCTCTCCGCAACAACATCACCGCCAGCTCCTCAGGCTAGAAGAGCAATGACGAAAAATTGTCTCCTCTTATGTTGTTCAGGACTGAAGTCTGACTTCTTAGCATGAACCCTGAATCTTTTATAGGTTTCTCGCGATGATGATACACCAGCAATTTACGTAGATGCTCAAAAATATATTCACCGACGAAAGGACTTGAGGACGATGTTATTATTATCATTGAAGGTTTTCCTCGTGTCCAATTTAAACGGACATTTGGTCATATCGATTTCAAACAAAAATTCCGCGCTCGAACCATAATATCAGCGTAAAATATTGAGTTCTCTAAAGTAATGCGCATGGCCGTTATACGGTCATGTGACCAACAAAGGTTTAGCGACTTAGTCGAAATGGCGCGAGTAGATAAACTTCTTCCCGAGTCAAATATCTCTTCGAATCCTGCCTTTGGGGCGTCAAAGATGAAGAAATGTTACACATTACCTCAAACCGGTCAACAAGATCCATAGATTTCAGCTGACATGCGTGTTTCACGGTTGAAAGGTATTTGGGTCAACGAAAGCAAAAGCGCCATAGTAGATCGATCTCACTATCAATCTTTTGAAGGTCCCAACAAAAGCCAGCATATTACAGCACCCAAACCGAACAGAGGCATTTATGTACGGCACCTAAATCCCTCTGTTTCCGCTCATTGATCATTTAAATTAAGTTGTTCTGCAGGTGTCAAGCAGGTGTTCTAAAAATCCACAATAAATACCCGCACAGTTGTTGAGAATTCTGTTGCCCGAGCGCCTTTGGCAACAATAGACCTTTTTCACTTGTACATTTTGTTTTCCCAATACAGACCATGTGATAATACTCGGGAGGTTTGGTTCTTTCTTTTCTTCATTAAAAATAGTGGATGCAGACATATTCATGGTTCCATGCGCTCTTTTTAATGAGCAAAACAAAGGACCAATCGTCGTGAGTATTATCACGTGATTTGTATTGGGAAAACAAAATGTACAAGCGGAAAAGGTCTATTAGCCAGATCGGCTGCCATGTCTTTTTCGCTGGAAAAAAAAAAAAAGATTGAATTCCCAGAGGTTGAGTTTGGGACACAAAGGCTGCCGCTTCTTTGTTTAAGCGCACAATCAAGGCTGCCATTACCCTATACGTAAACCAAGAATCATGTTTGACTTAACCCGAATCGAGATTTTCAGACAAATACCACTGATGGTCTAGATTTATGACCATTTGGAAACTTGAGAATTTAGTACATTCGTTTGAACTAAAAAAAGCTTTTACCCTCTAAGGGAATTTCTAGAAAAAAGAAGTCCGATTTTTATAGTTTTAAAATTTCTATCATTTTTCTCGCGTTGATTTTCAATTTCACCTCCCATTCGTCATTACCCAGGAGCAAGTTTTTTTAGACAGGATGATTTTCTGGGTTTTGGGATGTTTGTTTTCTGTAGCAACACCCCGATTACTTCGTTTTATTTATTATCAGTTATTTGGACAGAATGAATACTAGCAAACCATTTCCGTACTCATTTCAGCCTGCTTTTTAAAAGCGAGTCTCCGTACGAAGTCAACTCAACAATAGGCCATTTTACAGTTGTAGCTAAGTTACCTGGCCTACGAATGGAAGCGAGGCTGCCGGTGACCCTGCTTTGATACAAACCTCCGTGCTTTTGTAATGTTAATACGGACTAATAAGAATCACAACAACACAATAGGCCATTTCCGAATTCATGTCTGCCTCCTCTTCAAAGGGAGTCTAAGTGCGAAGTTTTTGTGATGGTAATTAGTTCCACTTTACATAAGAATGAGAACTAATTTTCATAACAAAAACTTCGCTCTTAGACTCGCTTTGAAGAGGAGGCAGACATGAACTCGGAAATGGCCTATTTACATAATAAAAGCAGTGGGGGCTGTATCAACGCAAGGTCACCGGCAGCCTCGCAGCCATTCATAGGCTAGGTCGCTGAGCAAACAACTGTAAAATGGCCTATTACTTGTCGTGTTACCAAGACTGGCACCAACAGTTTCAGGCAACCACGAAATGACCAGATGTCGCTCTATATTCTACGATGAAGCGGCTCGTTAACTGCTGTTTAGTGATGGTGATCGTTCCTTTTTCCATATCGGGTGGGCTGCGGTCGATGGAATTCTCTCAACTGTCACGAACTCGCACGCATTGTCCTTCCCGCCATAATGGTGCAGTAATTCCTCCATAGCTTTTTCTTCGAGCTGAAGTAAGAATGACACCACTTAACTGAATAAAACAGCTCTTTACAGTATTACCGTAACCAACAGTTTGAACAATAACGAAAACACGACTGCTCCGAGTTAACATTTGCCCAATACAGCTCGCATGCAAGAAAACCCTTAACTTCGAGCCCTGGTGTTGGGCCGACCTGGATCCAAATCTTTGCGCCAGATTAAACTAAAAGACGCGTCCGAAAAGAAGCGGTCCTTCGTGTGCACGTGGATTGTCTGTGAATCAACAGTCTACTGCTCTTACCTGTGTCATGTGAAATGGCTTTTTGCTGATTCTGTACGGGAAAGGAAAAGGAAAAGAGGAAATGACACAAGCAAAATAGCAACGCGAAATTGCTTCTTAATATAATTATGTGAAGGGGATGCCGTTACAGATTAACTAGAGCTTTAAGTTTGGAGAACAATGAAGACAACATCAAAATCAAGTAAATGTTTAGAAATATATCTCCGGCAGGAGGTTGGATTAATGAAACGGTCCGGGTCGTAGTGGGATTGGCGTACTCAGCGGAAGTAATTCTATCGCCGAACTTCTTATGGGACCTTCCAATTGCTAGTTCGGATGCTCGACTACTATGTACAGCACGCGAAAGGAAGGCCATTGAACTACATTGAGGTGACAATCATCTTCTTATACCGCCGTTAATAGGACGAAAACGTTTAACAGTGATATTGCATTTATACAAGACGAGGAATGAATTTATTAGACGCGGAAAACATTCTAAATATTCATACCTGTCAAGATAGGAAATTTCTTGCTCTTGTGATTCAAGAATTGAAGAGAAAGCTACCGGCGAAGAAGGCGGGGAACTCGCGATAGAAGTCGACTGCCAAACACTGCCGAGGAAAACAAGAAAAGGTATCATTATAAGGTACCAACGCGCCGAAGGAAGACAGGAAACAAGAAAATAATTTTCGTACACGCTACCGTGTCGCTTCACTTTATTTACCCTTAGGAATAGTATAGCGGGCAAAACACGTGTTTGCGCAAAACAAAACAGAAAAACAACAACAAAACAAACAAATTAAATCGAGATGAAAACATTTGCGCACACTTTCGTGCTTTTAACCTCTGGGCCTCAAAGCAAGGAAGGAATGAATGCACTTGCGCGCCAAAAAATGACATTTTTCACGTTGTTGCAGTGTTATGAATGTGAGGTGTCAACATGGTGTCAACCATTTTGAGCCCGGTATGCGGCTCTCCATGTCTTTGCATGAAGTAATGTTACACTTGTGGTTTGATGTAGTATTTAACAGTTTTTTTTTGCAAGGAGTTGTCATTCGACGGCATCTCTTTTTGATCAGCACATTACCGCTGTAGTTTTCCCTTTCTTGGTGTTAACTGATCAACAAAGGAAATTCCCCTTCCTGTATACTTGCATTGCTTTCTCAATGTTATTTAGTTTGAAAATATTTTGCTATCGTTTCACTGCAGAGTAATTAGACAACAAATTCCTTTTGTAAAACTCTTCCCGGGAGAAAATCTTTGCAAATACTCGAATGAACTGCAGGCGAAACACGGCGATACACGCGAAGTTAGATTAATCTCTTTCCCATATACTTCATGTCGAAAAGTTATTATACTGTTTTATTTATTATTATTATTATTATTATTATTATTATTATTATTATTATTATTATTATTATTATTATTATTATTATTATTATTTTACCGTTAACTACTACAGTACCTGCTACAGAGAAGAGGATTTATCTACGCAATTTACCTATTCGGAGGAGACGATGGTAGCCCAGAAAAGCGCTCACAGCCAGTGTCGACATCAACATGGTCATCAAAATCAGGCGCGGTCGCATAGAAGTCAGGTTGAGAGCGCCAACTAAAAGCCGAAAAAGAAGCTTTCAACAAAGAAATAGCATTTTTACGTCCTACACAAAGCCAGTCGAGTTCTTGATGCAATAACAGACTATGACAAAAAGAGCGTTTACAACTTACACTGAGGTCAAATATGCCAACAAGACAACTTCAATCCTTCGTAATTCATGTAAGAGCTGATATAATTGTCATTTATACGCTGGAAATTTGATAATATGCATGTCTGGCAAACTGAAAAGATGTTGTTTAATATTCATGCTTGCATGCCCTCATTTTAATGAACAAAACAAAAGACCAAACCTCCTGAGTATTATCACATGATCTGTATTGGGAAAACAAAATGTACAAGCTGAAAAGGTCTATTATGAATCGTTCTCATAAAAAAACTATTTACTTGAGTTTTTTCCTCGCTGATCCTTGTTTCCCTGGAGATGCAATAGCCCTGGGCGAGGCGGGTGAAAGCTCCACACCTGAGGGCTTCTTTCCAGACTGCCACTGTTCCTCTTCTTGCATAACATCTCTGAGATAATTCACTGGAACAGGATCTTTGCCAACACCACCCCTAGGATACAATACCCAACAGGTCCGGGTTGCTCGAAGCATGGTTAGCGCTGACCAGTATTAAACACCATTGAGCCCTATAGGTTTTGATACCTCATAACCAACGGTTTAGCGCTGACCAGTATTAAACACCATTGAGCCCTATAGGTTTTGATACCTCTTAACCAACGGTTAGCGCTAACCAGGCTTCAAGCAACCGGCCCCAGAGCAATAGCGCAACAAACCTCGTCTACACACACTGTTTTTTGTCCGCTGTTGTTGCTCCGAATAACAACGCAAGATATCTCTCTTAATCGCCAAGCTTTTCCTGTCCGTATCGTAATTTTATTTTTCATTACGGCTACTACTTTTTACCCGCTCCATTTATGATCCGTGTCTTAGCACATAAGAGATTGAAAAGTGTTAATCTTTGAATCATGTGACAAAAAAAAAAAAACTCTTACACCAAGCGGTCCTTACTGTGGCATGCGGATCTGTAAATTGGACAAACTTTACGCGCGCATTTCCTGGGAGGGGCGATACCACAGAAAAAAGAAATTTATCGCCTCGATTCACAACTAAAGATGACAGCCTTAAAGGGAACCTCCACTCCTACTACAGAATAAGTTGAAACCAAAGAAAATTATGAGTGAAAGATATATATGAAATACATCATATATTGCACTGCGGGTATGAAATCAAATGAAACCATGTTGTCTCGTTGGGAGCTCAGAAGTGACCAGCTCCCAACGTCAGTGGCTTCACAGCTCAGTTGGTTAGAGCATCGCACCGGTATCACGAGGTCGCGGGTTCAAATCGCGTTGAAGTCCTGAAAAATTTTCAGTCTTCTCGACGCAATAGAAATTTGCGCTCATCACTGCGAGACAACATGGTTTCATTTAAAGAAAATTATGTTAACAAACAAATTTGTTCGAAATTTGTTTTTAAAACAGTGTTTCAAGAAATGCAAATTTTAAAATCGTTTACTTTCATTTTCACATTTCGCGGGGGCAGCCATCTTGAATAATTGTGACGTGTTACGGTTGCCCTATTGTTCTGACACAAAGAGCTTTTGTCTTATAGCAATAGAGCAACCGTAATACGTCACAATTATTCAAGATGGCGGCGCCCGCGAAATGTGAAAACAAAAAAATAGGCGATTCTAAAACTTATTTATTTCGAAAAAAAACACTTTCTTTCAAAATACTTTAGACTAACTTGACTGTAACGGTTATTTCCTGTGATTTCAAGTCATTTTTTTGTAGAAGTGGAGGTTCCCTTTAACTCCTGCGAAAACGCATTAAAGTGTTCGACTTTGGTAAAATCTGTGGTCGGTTGTTAATAGGACTTCTCAAGTGACACGGTCCAATTTTCAACATGGCGCTTTGGTTCCACCTTACAAGTATGTTGCAGAAAATTGTTTACGCCCCAACTTTTACATTTCGAATCCGAAAACTGTGAACACTTTTATTTGATTTTGACATTCCCATTGTGCAGCAACCAATCAGAAGCGGCATAAAACCACAAGCTAATTAGCATTTTGGTTGCGGTTTAGTTTTCTCGCGTGCGATTGACTTTTTACTTGAAACAAAATGAGATTTCACTTTGCTGTCGCGGCATTCATTTGCATTCTTTACAAGCTGACTAAGCTAGGTTCGCCGTACCACGCTGGGGAAGTGGGTTTATCTTCTTTTGCAGTAGCAACTGCATCGTTGTCTGGCTTTTCCACGTCAGACTGGTCCACTGAGTTCGACTTTGACCTCTTTCGCTGCTTCTGCGATAAACGGCTGCCTGAAGTCCACCGCAAGGCGCCGCTGGCTTGTGGGCTGGTAAACGAAAAAAAAAAAACACAACAGTCACGACGGCAACAACAAAAACAACTCACTGTGCGTGTGTTATAGAGAAAACAGAGGATCTTTGAAAGGCTGACTACAGCATTAACGAGATTCTACCATATCTTTGACGATCATACCCACTGAAGAAATTAAGTTCAGAACAGATGCGTAATACAATTAATTAGGATACAATTTTAATGGATGGTTTGAAGCATGCTGGGTAAGCGCTAAAGGTTGGTTGTAATACACCTTATTCCAAAATGGCTGCCATTTAAATATTCTTTTGTTTTTATTCAAATTAGCCCTTGATGCCTCGTTCTTAAGCTTAAAATTCAAAAGAATATTTTATCTTAAACGAGGCAACAAGGGCCAATTTGTATCCGCATAAATCAGCGGCCATTTTGGAATAAGGTGTATGTACACTCCATATACACCTTTTTCCAAAATGGCCGCCATTTCGATATTCTTTTGTTTTTATTCAAATTAGACCTTGATGCCTCGTTCAAGGCAAAATACTCTTTTGAATTTTAAGCTTAAGAACGAGGCATCCAGGGCTAATTTGAATAAAAACAAAAGAATATTTAAATGTCGGCCATTTTGGAAAAAGGTGTATAGATTAAACAAAGCTACTAACAACTCAGGTCAGGAGGTAATAAAGAACTCTAGATATGAAGACGAGTAAGCATTCTTTTCCCAGAGTCCGCTTCCTGCTTTGGCTGTCGCCAGGGCAACATGATCCCTTCTCTAAATTAACGATTATCGTTAATTCGTAATTTGCTTTAAATTTACTATTATCGTTAATTTAGGTTACTGTGTCCCAAGACTTGTGGTAGCAAAGAAAAATATTTATAAGGAAATAAAAGAAAATATCCGTGGAATGGATTTGAACTCGGAGTCTCTACTCTAAAGGAACCGCTTCTTTACGCTTCACCGCTGAAGATCTAGACACCGCATTTTCAAAAAAACAAAACAAAAAAAACAAAAACAAAAACAAACATGTATTTAGGTCTTCCATAGAATATCGCTGCTGAGGAATACTTAGGCCTAAGCTTCTAGATTAATAATTTAAGCCTAAGCTTTGACTTTAAAATGTTTAGTTTTGTCGTGAAGTTTGGAAACCGACCTTTTGCGGTGTTTAATATTGTTCGTTGCCGAGTGATAATACAGCATTATCAAATAGTGTTTAAAATATTGTCCCTGAGCAGCTAGCGGTGTGGTGGTCAAGTGGTTAGGTGACGGGTTTATCAACATTCCCAGGTTTGAGTCCTACGTCCATACACTTGGGTTGTCTTTTAAATGATATATGACCATTTCCCATAATCCATATCAAGCTTTCAGTCTTCTAAATTAACGATAATAATAAATTCAGAGCAAATTACGAATTAAAGATAATCGTTAATACAAGGTAAGGAATAGGTTGTGCCAGAGTCCGTGTTCTTAGCGCTGACCAAAAAACCGGACTCTGGCTCATTGCTCGTCGCTTTAATTGAGAACAAGAATTGGACCTGAAATAATTATTTTAGAACACACGAAGTAAATTTGAAAGGGCGTTGTCGTGCAAAGTCTTGGAAGTCGTAGCCGAGGTAGGTTATAAAGGCGCGACTTACCGCAACTCGGAGGAAGTTCTGTGGCAGCTCTCTATCGAAGGCGAAACCTTGGAAGAACATAAAAAGAGAAGACAGCTATGGCAAAAATCGTGAACTTGAGTGATATTTCGAGTATTTAAAAATCCATCTACCCTCGTGCTGATATTCAGGCCCTCAGACGTGATAACAAAAACCTCGGGCCTTAAGGATGTTGACTTCCTATACCATATTCATTCTTGCAAACCTAGAGAGCATCCACTTCTAAGTGATACAATCACCTGGCCACTGTTTCCTCAGTGCGAAAGGCATGTCAACCTGCACAACATAAAAAAAAAAAAAAACAAGCTCCTTGCACCACGCACCTTATTCACAGAGTTAGCATCAAACACAGCTTTGCTCTTTTCCTGTTCGATTATGTCTTTAAAACTTGAGGCGGGAGGACTGGGACTGCTTACGGAACAAGAAAGAAACGAAAACAAGCCATCAAGAGACAAATATTGGGACGAACAGCAAGGGCTTTAAAATGGCAATTGCAACTGGGTGGTGCCACTTTTATTATTTATGCACTTTTTTTTCTTTTGGTCTTTAGCACTTGATCCGGCCTCCAGATCGCGCATAGCAATACTCGACGGCCGCTTTCGAATCTGAATACAAACGTCTTGTTCTGAACATGATAACTGCAGGCCAGAAGAGTAAAAAAAAAAAAACACCAAAACAACGTTCTAATGGCAACAAACCTTGTTCGATTGCTCCATACTGGCTTCTCAGGCGAGGAAACCTGGAATTAAACAGCGACACATGTAAGAATCCAACCAAACGACAAAGGACGAAGTTAAATAAAGTTAATAACTTCAACTCCAGGTGGAAAGACTTCATGTAGCAGTAAACATCAGGACAAAATAGTGTATTTGTTCGAAATTGTATACGTAAATAATTAAGTATTGTAAGTAATCCATAATGTTTTCTTACTAAACAATGTGACGATGCACACTGGTTAACCTTCTTAGAAACAGCTTCTTCCTTTGGTGGTGACGATTGGTCGTGTTTCTCTTCTGTGTTATCTGGAAATTTCTCAGCAAGCTTCGTTTTGTCCCGCGCTGTTTTATTTAGCTTGTCTGACTCAGGAACGTTCTTGTGGTACCACAGGCCATTCGGATAACCCATCTGAAACAAAGTTGTAATAAGCTTTGACTAGCGACTTCACCAAGGAAGTCTCAGCGGCATACAAATCCTTCTCTTACTGATTCCTTTGGCAATCAAGGTTTAAATCATATTTTCAACATGAATTTTAATAGATCGAAACTGAATTATTGATCTAACAATACTTAACGAGAAATCTTTGCTTTCGTCCTGTTAGTCAACCCGCATGCAAACACCAGTGTCCCCCCTTTAATTTTTACAAGATGAAATCACAACGATATATTCCCTGATCGACAAAGGGACAGTGCCCATGCATGAATTGAACTCAATTCTCATACGAAAAGTTACTTCAGGCATCAGCGAGGTGCCGTCAGCATAGAGCGAATTTCAATCGAGTGTCGTAAAACCAAAACCTAAGTAATTAGTTTGGCCAATCAAAAAGGACGAAGACAATCCGGTAAACCAATCAAAATTCGAAGTAATTACGCGTAGCCGACACAAAGGGCGGGAAAATGTGCACGCGCGAGCCAAGATTGGTTTTGGTTTCACTTCCGATTGGTTGAAAAAGTGGCGCGAGAACTTTGAACCAATCACTGAGTGAAGTAATCATAAACCAAAGCAATTCGCTAATTACTTTCGACACTCAATTGAAAACCACTCTATCAGTGAAAACAACGGTCAATATACTCAGTTGTATTATTCTTACTGACCTGTGCATCAGGAGCTTGATGTTCCTGTGTTGCGTTTTCGTCTGTCGACTGATCACTTTTGGCATTCTCGTCAATCGTTGGGGATTTGGATTTATCATTTTCTTGTTGCAAGAAAACTTCGCCGTTTTCCTCAATGTTCAAACCTTCAATTAAGACCAAGATAAATAGACAACTAATCAATTAATTTATTTAATTAATTTACTAAATAGAGTGGTTTTCCATTGAGCGTCGAAAGTAATTAGCAAACTGGTTTGGTTTATGATTAGTCCACTCAGTGATTGGTTCCAAGTTCTCGCGCCACTTTTTCAACCAATCAGAAGTGAAACCAAAACCAATCGTGGCTCGCGCGTGCACATTTTCCCGTGCTTTGTGTCGGCTACGTGTAATTGCTTCGAGTTTTGATTGGTTTACCGGATTGTCTCCGTCCTTTTTGATTGGCTAAAGTAATTACTTTGGTTTTGGTTTTACGACACTCAATTGAAAATCGCTCTATTTGAAGGGAAATAATAAATTAAATTGACACAAAGGAGAGGTGAACTTTTGAGTAGATGGCCATTTCAACTGATTATCATAACTAAACCTAAACTAGCTATTTCCTTCATTCGTTCACTATAAGAAGATCAGAATGAAAACGAGACTAAGAATATAAAAAGTCCAAGTGAAAGGGTTCAACATTTGCTTCAACATCCGTTCGATGTTGAACGTTGTTGACTGCTGAGGTGGGCAAACGGTTTTAGCACATCAACAACACTTGATTCAACAAAGCTTCACGAGAGGCCTTGTATTCAGTCCCAGGCTGCAGCGGCGGTTGTTACTATGGATACAGCCATGGCTACATCATTGAGAGACCAATTAGTGCGCACGCGCGTACCCAACAATGTTGCATGGTTGCTGAAGCCAAGTTTAAACGCTTTTTAACTCATTCAACATCGTTTCAACTTCGATTCAACATGTTTCAACACGGTTGAAAGGGGAAACAAACGATTTCAACATCGCTGTTCAACACAATCAAACGGATGTTCAAGCAAATGTTAAAGCCGTTTGCCCGAGCCTTTAGCGGTGAGCAAAAACTGGAGCCAAAATATATAGGAAAGCTAACGAGTTCATACCCAGAGGCGCTAATGTGACAACCAACAAAACCCAAATCCAATCTTGAAAGCAATTAAGCCTGTGTAGCAACGCCTAAGAGTTAAAAAAGTTAGCCAGTGATGTCACAGTGACAAAAGAACGAAGAGTGGAATTTCGGAGAGCGGCGAGTCAGCGTCATTGTTAACAATTAAATATTCCGCCAAACCTTCTTCAGCTTGAGTATCTTGCACAGGCTGATCGGAGGTGGGGACATCGTGTTCCGGTTCGCTCTTGGATGATTTCTTCCTCCTTGCATTCTTTCGCCGTTTTCCTGGTTTTGGTTCTGGGCTTTCATTTAGGAATGTGTCGTGCACGTCTGATGGTGTTATAATACGCCAAGGCATGCCTTTTACCTGAATGATGGAAATTTATGCGAAGATTTTTGAAACAAAGCGGTCCGTTGCCGCAACCTTCATGACTTTATTAATAGGGAGTTTAAGAAACAATGACAGTTACGGCAACGACAACGTCAAAAAGCAGTAACGTTATTGGTTTAAAAAAACCCATATGATCGTGCTGCACATGCGGTACGCATTTTTGAACATTTCTCCCCCGTACTCGTCAATGAACCAACCTACTACCTGAAATGACCAAATTTAAGGTTTTGACGACAACGTGGACAAACTACAGTGGTTGTTCAGTTTTAATCTTTACTTCAAATCCGTTCGTAGTAATCCAGTTATAGGACAATTCGCCCATATTGAATAATTAAACAAGATGGAATAGTCATGAAATGCTTGGAATAGCTCAAAGTTATATTTTGAAGTGATATTTTCGTCGCCGTCGCCGTCGTAGTTTCTTAAACTCCCTATAGACCTCTTTACAGTTGTGTGCTTAGTTACCTGGCATTTAAATGGAAGCGAGGCTGGTGTTGACCTTGTTATGATACAGACTTCCCTCCTTTTCGTATGTTAATGATGTTGTTGTCATACTAATCAGTAACAATTTACATAAGAAAAGCAGTGTGGTTTCTACCAAGGCAAGGTCAACTCCAGCCTCACTTTCATTCATAGGCCAGGTAACTAAGCACACAACTGTAAAATGGAGGATTAGGGACTTCAAGGTGATTCCTTAGTAATAGAAGTTGTCGTAAGATCTTCTTTACAGTAAACTTGTCTCGATTGTTCCCTACAATATGGTGACTCGAAATGTGCAAATGCAGCAATTGAAAAATAGATCACCAAGCTCTTTTGGGAGATATAACTTGCTCAAGTTACTCATTTAATCATTGCCACTTCATCTATCAAGGACAAGTTTGTTCCATCAGTTCACGCTACGTTTCGCAGGAACATGAAGCACAGCTTTGATGTAATTCTTGAAATAACAAAACAGGTGTATTGTATTGTTCAAAAGGAATAATTTTATGTTTGTTTTATGGCACAGGCACACGTCATGAAAAGGCACTGACCACAAATATTCCTCGGGTGCGTGATCTCAAGGATACAATTGTGTCCACGAGTGATCGCTACGAATGCTTTTTTCCCTGTGAATTTTTTTTTATGACGTAATTTTTTAAAAATTTTTTTACAGCACAAGAGGAGGAGCAAGAGAATAAAATTCTGCCAAAAATAAGATAGGTCACCAACCTCGTCTAGGAGAAAACAGAGATCAAACCGGAATTGACCCCTCGACAACACGTCTCCCCGATAGCGCGGTTTCACTTTCACTCTCGGACTGAAATGACACTTTCGCATCACCAAGGCTATCACTCGACTTTTGTTTTTTGCGAGGGTCTAAAAGGTTTTCCGTTTTTCTCTTTACTGTTGTGCTCTAAAAACGGCCATTCTTCTTTCTAGCGAGCTTTCCCGTAAGAAAGGTCGCCATTTTGAAATGTTTTTGGCCACGTTCGATACTTCAATATTCGCACATGGCTACGAGTCTTTATGATTAAATTTAAACATTGTTTCGTTTAGAAATCTCACTCCAAACTTGTGAGACAAAGAAAACAGAACTGATCCGTGAAATTTGACCATAAATCCTTTTGGCCATGCCTGAATACGAATAAGGCCTACGCTGTTATGCGCAGAACAGGATGCGCAGTGCAATACTGGGGAATCACCTTAAGATCTACTACGGCGACGAGAACGTCACTTCAAAATGTAACTTTGCAGAATCCTAAGTCTTTCGCGGTTATTTTCGTACAATGTGGGCGAATTATCCTACAATTGAATTTATTGAATTTCCTTTCTTTTGTAATTAATTCTGACAAAAAATCATTCCAGAAGAAATTATTCGTCGTCTTGTAACGTTCTAGGGAATATTCTTCTTTGGGCAAATGCTAAGATTACAACTTAACCGTAACTTGTAAAGCGATACAGAAAGGAGTTACCGCTTCATGAAAAACGAAAACTCCGACTAACACTTTTTTCTTCATTTATTAAGTATCTGACAATTTGGAGAAGACCTACTCTACGGAAAAATACTTACCAGACTTCGGTAAGCTTTTGAAGTCTCTACTAGCGCTTCATAACTGAGAGAATTCAAAGCCCTAAAAGGATTGAAAAAACAGACAACGAAACATTTTAAGTTCACCTACGTACCACCTTCTTCTTTCGAAGAATCTATAAAAAAAATAATAAAATTCAACAAAAGTAGTTCCTTGCTAGCAAACCAAACTATTCAAAGAAAAAATTCCGACTTTTTCCCTTTCCGCTCCCTTTCATCCTGTCATTTTTTGGCTATTGCCCCAATTTTAGCGCAGCTTGAACACGGAGATACCACTTCGGATTTCCTTGGTTAAACCGCTTACTAGGTTTTGCAGTCGAAATTCAGAGGGATTTCCAAATAAATC
Organism: Montipora capitata; assembly: GCA_949126865.1. NCBI lineage: Eukaryota > Metazoa > Cnidaria > Anthozoa > Scleractinia > Acroporidae > Montipora > Montipora capitata. Next base: position 21,227,237 of record OX421446.1, read on the forward strand.
AACCGCGACCTCAATTCTCCGCAAATCGTCACTTTCCACGCGCAGGTAAAACTCAACTTATCCCGTACTCGAAAGAACCCTCTGATTCTGTGATTTAAGGCACAAAACTTAAGCTTAGAACGTGGGATTCAATTGAAACCAATCAAAACGGACTCCTTTGATCTGTTTTCGTGACTGGTCCGTATGTTAGAATAACATTCTCTTTCCATTGCTTCGACATGAACTTGAACGAAAAGAAAATAGCTGTAAGAGAACTAAGTACTAACAGACTCATAGATGTAAACACGTTCATCTAATTAACATCTCAATTTCAAACCTGGCTTCCAAAAAATATCCTAAATTGTTTGTAATGAACTCTGTGCAGACATCTCGAAGTTGATTAGCATTATACAATAAGGAAAACTCCAGAATCTGGGTTACATTTTTCAAGTTGACTGTAAAAAAGAAAAACACATTTTATTAGAAAATATCAAAACCGTCCTTGATCAGCATAGGCGCAGGGTGACAAAGGTCATTATTAATTATTCCTGACTTTAAGGTTTTCGGTGGGATGAAAACCGTGGTGAGAGCACTCGCCTCCCACCAATGTGGCCCGGGTTCGACTCCCAGATCCGGCGTCATATGTGGGTTGCGTTTGTTGGTTCTCTACTCTGCACCGAGAGGTTTTCTCCGGGTACTCCGGTTTCCCCTCTCCTCGAAAACCAACATTTGACTTGACTTGTGTTAATTGTTAATTTCAGTTTACAGTGTCCTCAATTTGTGCTCCAGCGCTAGAACGACTAACGACACTTAAATAAAGTTACTTTACTTTACTTTTTATTATATGGACGTACTTACTAAGATTTGAAATCGCAGCCTCGCAAATTTCCTTCAGTCGGTAAATGAGCAACTGCGGATAAACATTGATCAGATCAAATTACAGTAAAGCAATTGAGGAGTGACGGTAATCTTCGTTGTGTTAAAGGCAGTTCAAGGAAGTTTCATCACACACAATGGCGTGATCACGAGGAGTAGCGGAGTCTCAAAGGGGTGTCATGTGGCTCAAGCAGGCTGTTCACTATGACCACAGAATACTTGCATTGTGAAATTTGTAAACGGTATCAGACAAATTGAATGAATGCTATTGTAAATCGCAACAATCTTCCTTTATTGGAAACAGAATACCAGACAACCTGCAAGACTCCAACCCGCTTCAGATTAATTTTTGTTTTCCTACGTTTCCTCAGAATTTCATCGAAAAGAAGGACAACTTGGTATCAAGGCGCAGACATTTCAACAGCTCTCGAAAAAATGGTTCATAACAACGCTATAACAGAGATGCGTTTACGCCAATCCAGTGAAATTAAAGGTTGGAAAGAGAACTGTGTCCCATGCCGAAATGCACCTAATAAGCCATTTCCGAGTTCATGTCTGCCTCCTCTTCAAAGCGAGTCTCAGTGCGAGGTTTTTGTGATGGTAATTAGTTCTACTTTAAATAAGAATGAAAACTACTTTTCATAAGAAAAACTTCGCACACAGATTAGGTTAGGATAAATGCAACTGTATTATCCTTACTTAGCAGCATTTGAGGGACACTTTGCGAGGTCAATTGTCTGCATTCCGAGAGACGAGTCATGTTGAAGTTGGGGAGGATAGCAAGAGGACACTTCGTGACGCTTATTGAAATTGGTGTGCATCTAACTACTTGCACTTCCGGACATATCTACTCTACTCTACCGGATTCATAAATGGCGGCTAAGTAATTATTCTTTTGTCTTTATGCTAACCACCCTAACTAGCCTCGTAAACACGAGCAAAATTCAAAAGAATTTTTGTTCCAAAGTGAGGCTAGTTAGGATGATTAGCACAAAGACAAAAGAATAATTTCTTGACCGCCATTTATGAATACGGTCTATGCGCTTGTCGTACTGAGGCCGGTTCCTGAAAGGTCTAATAACTCTATTCCAGGGATAAATGTACTGGAATAAGGCACATTTATCCCTGAAATAGAGTTATTACACCTTTCAGGAACCGGCCCCTGATCTTTATCATATACATACTGAGATTTACCCATGCACTGAAAAGGAGTTCCCAAGCTGGTCTAAGAACCCAACTAAACAGCCAATCAAATGGCGCGTATCGCTTTTTCCACGTGTGAGGGAACGATACGTCTAATCAGGCGCCGCGAATCATGTTTTTTGACGTGTGAGCCGTAACAAGGTGATTTTCATTCAGCTGGCAGTGTTTCGATATTTAAAGAAATCTTAAGCCTTTTCAAGTGTTGAAGCTTAAACACATGAACGAGAAAAGGTTCGTTGATCACGATACTTCGGTCGAGGATTACGTGGAAAGACTCGAAAACAAGAACGCGAAAGAGAAAACGAAACGAGATGTGAAATTGCTGGAAATGTTTTTGAGAAACGGAAAGAGCGACGAGCGAGAAGTGCAAAACATAGGGGTCGCAGAATTAAACAAGCACCTTGGAGGACTTTATTCGTTCTGTGAGACGTAAAGACGGAGAGGATTATGAGCCTTCAAGTTTAAGATGCCTTGTTTCAAGTACTGAGAGGCATTTGAAATAATATTTTCACATTCTTTGCTTGCTTTAATGTCAAATTTCTGGCACAAATTTAAGCTTATATTATAATCTTTTGCACGAGTTTTTGACTTGAAGTCGTGTAACAGAGTTTTGTCTTGGTTTGTCATTAAAGACGATAAACAAGAACTTAAATCTCAATATGTATATAATAAACACAACACCACATGGAAAGTGCTTTGTACAGTATTTACGCACTCGTTGTTTTTGTATCAGAAATCTCACTCGTTCGATTTCTGATACGTCAACATCTCGTGCGTAAATACCGTATACCCGCACTTTCCATGAAGTATTCTCTATTTCACTCATGCGGTGTCTATCGCCGTTCTTCAGAATGGTATTGCCAATGGTAGCATGCTGCTATGCATACCTGATCCGCCACAATAAGGACCTGACCAAGCAACTCTAAGTCTGCTCTATCTGAGGTTAAAAATGATAAATAAAATTAAATCAACCCCCTTTGAATGGCCTAGTTTCCTATAGCCCAGTGGTAGAGCAATCGAAGTAGCAATCGGAACGTAGTAGACGATTCCCGCAAAGGGGCATTTTTTTCCGAGTATCTCCGCGTCACCATCGGAAAATAGGGACTTAAGAGCTACGACGTGGTTGTCAACGTAAACGCCACAAAACAAGAAAATCATTGCTTAAACGACGAAAAATGATCGCGCTGCACTCTGCACAACAACGACGTGAAATCACCAAGTTTTAGGTTTTCACGACAACGTGAGCGTACAAAAACAAACCTTTCATGTCGTCTATGGAATAATCTGGGTAACTCAAACAGAAACATAAGTTCCAACTCAAATTTCAGGATAACGCTACAGAATAATTTCATTACGGAAAACTCCTCACTAGAGCATTTTAAGATTAGTAGGACCTTTTACGCATAATTTTTAAATTTTTAACTATAAGTAGGTGTTTTATGGGGGGAAGAGGGCCATTATGTAAACTACCGGGTAACCGGTAATAATGTATTTCACCTTCGATAAATCAAGTGTTTGTTGTTGTTGTTGGCTATATTTTTACTCTGAAACTGTTCGTACCAATTTATTTTTAGGATACTTGGCGCACACTGTACCACGTGAACGAGATCATGGACCGAGGTTACGTTTTCGTCGACGTCGACGTCGTAAATCTTACAGTCCCCATTACATACTTAACCTACGGGGGTGACATTGATCATCTCTTTTATCACATGCACAGGCTAAAATGGCACATTTTAAAAGTTTCACTCTCAAGCGCATCCCCAACCCCCCTTCCCCCCAAACAACAAAGTTGTTTTCATCTCTACTTGGCATAAAGAAGAAGAAGAAGAAGAAGAAGAAGAAGAAGAAGAAGAAGAAGAAGAAGAAGAAGAAGAAGAAGAAGAAGAAGAAGAAGAAGAAGAAGAAGAAGAAGAAGAAGAAGAAGAAGAAGAAGAAGAAGAAGAAGAAGAAGAAGAAGAAGAAGAAGAAGAAGAAGAAGAAGAAGAAGAAGAAGAAGAAGAAGAAGAAGAAGAAGAAGAAGAAGAAGAAGAAGAAGAAGAAGAAGAAGAAGAAGAAGAAGAAGAAGAAGAAGAAGAAGAAGAAGAAGAAGAAGAAGAAGAAGAAGAAGAAGAAGAAGAAGAAGAAGAAGAAGAAGAAGAAGAAGAAGAAGAAGAAGAAGAAGAAGAAGAAGAAGAAGGGAATCTTAGATTCAGTGTCGCATCCTTTTTGCAACTGCTTGTAGCTTCCGCGTGCCCCCTACAGCCCAGCAGTAGACCATTCGAACAGGTAATCGGACACTTAAAGGTCTCACTACTGTGCAGGAGCACTTGGATTTTTTTCCTCAACTATCTTCAGATCATCATCGAAACATACATTTCCTCAAAGCAGGTTATTATCGTATTCTCGTGATTGCACTAGAACGGAAACGGAATGAGGTTAATTAGGGTGAGACTTCAATCTCATACCAGTTTCAATCAAACCGCGAGAGCACGAATAAGGTCTAGTCATTTAAACATGCAAAGAAAAAGGCGCCATAATATTCACAACGAATATACAAAACACGATGACACTTACTTTGAACAGTTCGCCCCGCTTGTCCAGTGTAAAGAAAATCGAGCATTACCTCCAGAGTGTCGGCTGAAAATGGCAACTTGATGGTGTTACAGTGCCCGCTGGCCTTTAAAAGGAAATTCAGAAGCGCATATTACAAAATGAATCACTGCAACCCTTTCAATTCAGCTTTGTTTGTGATTATTGTGGCATGGTGGTGGATCGTGGAATTTCTCAATTGATCTTTTGGAGCCATTTCCTAACGACGACGTCATGGTCTTTCAAATCTAAAGTTATTTCACGACAAAGACCAAATAATGTGGGACAGTTCAAATGTTATTCGCACACACAACATTTGTGTTAACACTGAATGGAATCACTCTCTTATCAAAAACGTCCACTTTAATTCACCCCCTCCCTCGTCAGAGTGATACTCGTAGATTTTACTCCGTTTAAGGACGGTGCCTACTAATTCAAAGGTATTTTTGGGCGGTTTACTGAGTGTGCGGGAAAAGCAGATCTTAACAAGTGTTATTGAAATCTAAAAATAAAATTGGGGGTAACCACGCATTTTTCGAAGATAATTTTAAAATCAACAATATTCGCAATGTATGGCGTTCTTTTCCAAATTAAAAGCTTCATTATCTCTGAAAAATGCGTGGTTACCCCCAATTTTCTTTTTGGATACCAAGAGCACTTGCTAAGTTCTGTTTTCTCCGCATAGTTTTGAACCGCGCAAAAATATCCCTGTATCAATAAGCACCGCCGATAGGAAATCCAAGTATCTCGAGATGCGCAGAACGTATGCGCAATAACAATAGCAGGCACCGTCCTTTACGCCAGACGATTTTACTCGTCGATAGGGTGCGGCTGCAGGACTGAAGGGTTAAAGACCACCTTCGGGGTTCGCCGCTCAAAAAAAGCTGTAACCATATCACCATCTTCTTTACAACATGCTCTATTATGTACTTGGGTCGTACAGATTCATTATACACCACACGCATGACCGCCTCAAGGAAAGCTTTCACTAAAACTGTCAGTACAACGATTAAAAAACAGTTCTCTTTACCTCCAACCAGTCACTGGCCCACATGCTTCGAAAGTAATCTGTCAAAAATCATGAGTGTGTTTTAAAAACAGGCAGATGTATGTTATTCACAGGCCTTGGTCGATCCGTGTAGGGAAAAACTGCGCCCGAGGTCTCGAGTACGGCACAAGGCCGCAGACCATGGCCGTAATCTAGACCTTTTCCTAAAAAGATATGCTGGCTGGGAACCATTGCTTCAGGCTGGCCTGCGATGATTATTATCAAAAGAGAAATATCAGGCAATACCGCAATGATCGGTTGATTCTGTTCACAGTATTTATTAATTTGTAAAGCAACACTGTTTACTTTTAAAAACATTTAAAAGACTTCAATGAATCTATTTTTGGTCATAACGCCGGATCATCACACAAGCTCACGCAACCTGGGCTACGACTCCGCACAGGTTGGCAGGCAAGATAGAAAACGTCCGCCCGTTCCTAGAGCCAATCAGATTGCAGTATTCCACAATGATTGCTGTAACTTTATTATCCAGGACAGTGACTTGAACTGAACCTACCAAGTCCTGCCACAAGAATACACTTATGGCACTGCAACTCGGTTCCATCTTCACAAACGATCACAACATCGTACAGGTCTGGACTGAAAAGAGGAAGCCAAACGTATACTGAGCAAGGATTGGGAAGGCAAAATACATAAATGGGCCTATGACCCCTGACTTTCAAAAGTTATGGGCCATATTCGTATAAGCATGGGCCATTGAAGTCATGGGGTGGGCCAGATGACAGGGAATTATTGATAAGTACAATTCGTGGAAGCAGTACAGTATTTTTACTGTGGTTAATGAGTACCTCCGGTCTTAAGAGTCCTCATGGGCCCGATGAGGATAAGTAGTACGTAATGAGTACCTACTTACATTTCATTTCATTTAGTATTTCTCAGTTACAGTTAATATATGATATCTAACCCTGTCCCAGTCTCACTCTTAAAAAAAAACATGTTATTATAAAATTCAACTCAAGAGCTGTGTTAAAAACTGTGGTAACAACTGTTAACAACTGTGGGAAAAACTGTTTACACTGACCGAGTTTATCAGTCGTATCGGTGTTATCATTTTTGCGATCCATCTTAGCGGACTGGGCGTTATAAAAAACTTAAAAGTCTTGTTTGTTCTTGACCATCTACTTTTGGAACTTTCTTCGGGGGCATTATGATGAAAATGCAAATGAATTCTTATTCGTTCCGATGAAAACGGTGAAAACGGTGAAAACGGCGAAAACAGAATGGCTCGACAGAACCTCGTTGGCGAGCTGACAGCGAGGAGAGGTCTGGGGACGAAAATAAGCGAACATGAAGGAAACAAAGACACAGGTCGACATTTCATGTTTTCATTTGACGTAATTTAAGACAAAGATTGAAGTGCATATCACCTATTATTATTTCACGATTACGCCATTTTACAATATTTGGTCAAGAGAACGCGCAAAATATGAGACGGTAATACACTGTAGTGTCCCGGTTTGACCGTTTTAGAACAGAGCAAATAGGGACAGAACGGGCGTTTTTCAATGAAAGAAATTGTTTTCAACACAATACAAAGCCTGAGAATTTAGCTTGTCATCGCTTGTCACTCGTCATTTCGTTTATACACTCAAATAAAGGACATTTGGCTGGCTTTCTGTGCTGTTTATATCGTTCGCAAGCGCCCTGATGAAGGACAGATGATGCATTTTTTTAGAAACACTCTTACCAAATAAAATTGAAGCAAAATAACACCTTTTTGTTGTGGAATAATAAATCTCTGTATGCTCGCAAAATATCCGCGCGTATTATATGTTAACCATCGAATAAGATGTATTTACACGACTAGGGCGCATACTCGGCCCTGTTGCGCATGGCGCAAGGCCTACCCAATCCCTGACTGGGTTGTGAGCATATACTTAAAATGTCATAAAAAAAAATGGATTAGATATATAGTCAAATGGACAACATCCATCCATCACATGGAATTTTCGTGAACTCTGAGTTTATCGGCTTGAGAGGAGCGAAAACGCTACCCTAATATACTTGGTGCTCAAAATAGGTTAGACAAATTGGGGGTGGGGTAGGGTCAGGTGCATGTACAGGTGGTACATGTATCTCCCCACCCTAGTGTATTTTTAGTTTTGATGTGTCAGTACTAACTGTGACATTTTGCCAGTTTAAGAGGTACATTAGCACGAGCATTTTACACTTCCAACGGTTTTTTGCACAAGCTATTGATAAGCGCGAACGCGATAATCATTAGCAAATCTTGTCTACGTGAAATGATCTTTAGTGTGAAATAGCCCATTTCCGAGTTGCTGTTTGCCTCGGTTTCAAAGCGAGTCCTGGTGCACAACCATTCAAATGGAAATGAGTGATGTCTTTTCACGCAAATCAAACTCATTATCATTTGAATGGTTTAGCACCAAGACTCGTTTTGAACCAGAGGCAAACAGCAATTCCGAAATGGCCTATTGATCTACTTCTCGTATCACTGGAGAGTGATTAGGGAACAAGGAACATAATGTACACAATGCACCATTTCTCGTAAATCACTGTCTTCTCACCAGTTCAATCTTGAAAATGTCATCGATTTAGCACAACTTGAGAGAGTGTCCTCTTCGCCCTTCCTACAAAAAAAAAAGATCAGACCACCTGATGGATACAAATAGTTACAACGACGTGGAAAATATCATAAGGTACCATACACCTGCGTAGTAAGTTATGGCACTGTGGAAACACGTATTAACAACGTGTCCAAAAGTGTTCCATCAGCCTAAAAAAACTTTCCTTGCTTAACAATTTCTTTACCGACTTTCCTTTGTCTTTAGTTTACGGGGACAACACTTAAAGCATGTTATTAAAGTCTCTACCTTACGAATGTATGGTCCCTCTCAATCAGACTTGGCAGATGGAGAACAAACAAAGGAGGAGCTTAACAGCAGAAACAGCCAACCATACAATTTCCCAATTGAAGGCTCTCTATACTCTCCCTGGTAAAGCCTACCTATTGCATCTTCACCACTACAAACTGTTATAAAAAGGTAAGTTGACTTACGATAGTTGTGAAATGGGAGAGTTTTTCCCGTCTTCCCCAGATTGTCCCTTTTTAGCCCCAAACATCCAACGTACCAACTTCTTTTCTCCAAACCATCTTCTCAAGATTAACATTCCTAGTCATGCCTAAAGCAAAGGAGAGGACTTAACATTATAATACCTTGGTGCCTTAGTCGTTGTTTCAATGATCCTTTCCTGGTTTATGTCTACAAAATCCAGGCCATCTTCACTGCTACTGTTTGGCAAAGTTTCTTCCTCCTCATCGAAAGTCGCTGCAGCAAAAGTATCCAGGTTTGCCTCTGCCAAGTGCAACAAGTCCGCAAGTACACGATCAGGATGCATAACGTCTTCATCTTCATCAAGTTCGTTTTTAATTTCAACTGCAGTTTTGTTTAATTCTGGAGGCATTTCCTTGCTGTTTCCGTCTTTGCGTAGGCAATGGTAACCATTTCTGCCTTTAACAGCAAAGCCTTCCACGAAGACTTCTTCATCGCTTATCTCCTCGCCGTTATAAAGTCGTCTTAACCAGTTCATGATCGTATCATAGTCAACATTCTCATGTAATGGGATGGTCCTCATTCGTTTGTCCGCTATGCAAGGCCACGTTTCTTTGTTTTCGCAAATTAATTGATGACAATGATGGCTTCTTGATGATAGGACGAAGCCATGGGCTGGAATCGCCCGCTCTTTGACCTGATGAACAAATACTTGTCAATTATTCCCCGAACACGAGTTGGATATGAAACGGTTACCGTAAATGACCAACGAGGCATCAAGCGCCAAATTGCCCATACTAATCCCATATAAAAAAACACTGACAAATTCTGAAGGTTTGGATACTTAGAAATTCCGCATCCCGTCACAATAATTTTTGCAGTTTGTCAACACTTGGGGCGATCATTGGCCGGTAAATCAAATGGTAAGTAAGATTTAAAGAACCAGTCATGGGCCTGTTCCTCGAAATCTGGTTAGCGCTAACCGTTGAGTAAAAACCTATGGGTTTCCATGGTATTTAACGCTGGTTAGCGCTTATCATGCTTCGAGCAACCCGGGGCAGAACACCAGAAACGAAATATCCGGTGGTGGAAAATTCGATGCAGCATATACTATAATATAATTAACTATAATAGACTTTTGCAGCCATTTTTGTTTGTTTCTTTAAAAACAAACTGCTGCTGATCATGTTCAGAAAAAAGGACGTTACTTGATTAAACATGGGTTTCTGAGCGGTGGGATTGAAGAGGAACGTTAAAATCATGTACCAGAAATTCGACATCATGGATGTCATCTTCACACGTTGTTTCTTCCAGCAGCTGTGTCATGTGTTGCCACAACATTGACGGGCTCACACGGGGTTGATTCTTTAACCTGCAACAAACGATACAAAACGGACATCAATGGGGCTCCTACACTACCCGATTACCTGTGACACTGCTGGATACGAAAAACCCCTTTGAGGAACAAAAACTGGAAATGTATTCCCCGAACCAATGCAGTGCCACAACCCTCCGGGGTTTAAAGGGTTTCTTGTTACAAAACAATAACAATACATTAAAAAAAGAAACAAACGTTACAGAGACTGATGCGGGCCTGGAATGGTTCACCATGTGACGAAATAACACTTCATAGATAGCATGATACCCATCATGCCTTACACCAATCGTACCCAGACCCTTCTGTTCCCGTGTCGTAGAAAAGTAAATTCCTGTCTTATTCGCATGCTCAACCATCAAAAATTACATTTTAGTATATAACACACGAATTGAATAACTACTGGAAAAAAAAGGCTCTCCGAAACGACTGGTACCGGTTACGGGAAGCCAATTTATTTATCTTTGGATGCTAAAACGAGACTAGTTGTTGCTAATCGGTTCCAAATTAATAAAATTAATTCCGAATTAATAATAATAATAATAATAATAATAATAATAATAATAATAATAATAATGTCCAAAAATCTAGATAGCGCTAAAACCCTTGAAAATACATTGCCTTTCAAATGCTATCAAAAAGTAGTCGCAACAGTTCGCTGTTGTAATGAATCAGATGGTCTAGGCGCAAACTTCTCAAATGCATTGCCAACTTATGAATCGTAACTCAATGCAACGCATATCTAAATGCGTAAACCAAGTATTTATAGTCACCCTACCCTTCCTTCGGAGAAATCTGAAGCGCAGCAAACCCTCTGGACTTATTATCCGTGAAAACACGAAGACCCCGGTGAATATAAGGAATCCTTTCAAGCCGGAACCGCAAAACATCTTTCTTGGATTCCTCTTCAGCTAATAAGCTGAGAACACTGCTTGATGCTGGCGCGTGTGAATGATCTTTTTCTTTGGTGAAATTCCTGAGGGGGGAGGAGGACAGGGGAGGTGAATGCGCAAGAGTGCTTTCTGACGTTTTCTGGGAAATAGAGGATGTTCGCTTGCGTTTCTTTGCGTCAGCTTTCAATGAGCTGGTTTGTGTTTGCTCGGGCAAGCACGTAAAAGCTTCACCACGATCTGAAATTGAACAAGAGAAAGTGAAGTGATGCACGTGAACCATTGAGTTTGAAACGCATGAATGCAGATCTCCTTTGGCCCGCAAAATTCACGTTTTTTTGTTATGGCTGAGTCCCCCGCAAAGCCAACAGCCTTGCTTGTTTGATTTTGACAAGAGCGAAGGGTTATCAGAAACGAATGAGCAGTGCTTTCCTTACACAAAGGCACGCAATTGCACAGACATGAAAGCTTTCACTTGTGCGCAAGACACACAATGTAAACACCACAATGAGCACTTAACTACTAAAATGTACAGCAGTTTTAACCACGACATTTCTTCAAGGCTTTGTCAACTTACCAGACACAATAAGAAATTGTTTTCCAAAGGCGAAATCCTTCACTGAAAAATAGGAAAAAAAATTAGTTGGTATGAAATGATTTTCATTTGATTGCTATAAAACCAAGACCACTGAGATGACTTAGATTAATCTTAATAAGGAAAGATATGTCTAACTGAATTTTTCCAACTTACGTGTATGGGAGCTAAACACAAGGGTGATCTACTAAAAAAATGATCTGTACTGTAACATACAGTGCGGCACAGGAAAACGACGTTGATTGGTAAGATGCTTATTATATAATATTATCTTGTTCATCTTTTCAAGTGGAAAAGCACACCATGAAATTTTGCAGGCTGTACTTTAGAATGCGGCTAGCTATTAAAATTGACCAATCATAGCACAGTGCGGGAAAATGCACGCCAACATGTCTCAACCGTGGTTTTACTTTTGCCGCTGATTGGCTAAGACCGAGAAGTAAGAATTTTAGGCCAACCACTAAGCGTAGTAAAACAATTTCTCGTACCAAGGTTACGAAACCAGCGAACGCGATTTAAGCGGAAAGAAGCAAAGGTGCGAGAGAGACACTAGTTTTGTGAGCGTACATTGTAAGCAAGTGCACTCTTTAAAAAAAGAAAACAGCCATATGTAACAAACTGAGCAAACACAATGACAACGAGGAAGCCCGCATAGTGTCTTTCAATCGATGCGAAAGTAAAAACAACGTAGTTTGAAAACGCTTTAAACAATACGTTGTAGGGAATTACCGGTTACTTGACGACTGTGTTGCCAATAGCACTCTTTGGCCGAGCCGAAGCCTGCTTTCCACTGGAACACCTGTCATTTACAAATCAATAAGTGAGATGAAACTGGGAAATACTTCGGCCAATCACAACAAACGCAAGAAATCAAATGAGCCAATTAAAACGCAAATCAATAACATGCAAACAACACTTCACGTGAGGAAAAAGGTGTGAGCAGTGTCCGAGCACACTTCACGTCTCTACACGTGACGAAAAACGTGCGAGCAATTACTCAGGCTATCATGACTACAAGGTCTTTAGGTAAAATCATATCATCATAACTGTATCTTGTTTTCTTTGTTTGGTAAGTATTCTCATGGGCGATTTCAATTCAAAGGAACAGTAACATTTTACCCAAAACCGTCGAAGTCTGCTGGTTTTTGCTTTCACCACTGACTTGTTTAGAGCGCAGCGCGAGATCCAATGAAGTGAACTTTTAACAACAAACTTCTCACCAAAAGGGAAATTATTTTTTAAAACAAAACATTGATGAAGAAGTGAGGTTTGGGAAGGCATCCCTGTCCACTGTAATTGTGTACATACATTTAACATAACTAGTTCGACTCAAAAAGCGCAACCTTAACACCGCAAATGTTCGAAATGAGATGTATCTATCAAAAACGCATCAAATGGCCACAAACCTCGTTGGGAGTAAAGAGGGGGGGGGGGGGGTGGGGGAGCACTTATTTGCTTATTTGTGCAGTTTCTGAAGATACCAAACTGTGCAGGGCAAAAAAACAGACTTTCACAAGCCGTCATTATAGCCGAAAAAGAAAATAAATGCCAAGGTTCTCGACAAGCTCTTGCATTATTGACTAAGGTCCATGTGACGTGACAAAACACAAACTAGCGTGACAAAACAATGTGTGACAAAACACCAACTAAAGAAATCCGTCCACGTGTGTCGTTGCTAATCCGGAAGTCCAATTACTTACAGTTCCTCTTGATTTGAGTGCAGTAACAACCAGTTCATCCGTCAATTTATTGCCACTGTTCTTTGGTGATGTCATGTCTAGTTCTCCACCAAAAACTTCTAAATGTGTAAGGTCAGCGAACCTATGTTAAGGACAAAAAAAAAACAGTCTTCTTTTCATTCCCAGTCGCACTGAGTGAGGTGTTGTTAAAAGTGTTACTGTACACCGTGAGAAAAGTGCAAACGGATACCCTCAAATAATTCTGTTATTTTACCATGACAAAAAAAGCGTAAAATTCTTCACAGACAACAGACATACAGTATTATTTTACTCTCAGGTCTGTCTAAGGCCTTTGACAGTGTTCCATATGAATATCTGTTACTTAAATTTATACAGTCACAGCGACCCTCTGTTACAGAATGCATCGTGCTACATGTAAGTTGAGGGGTGCTTGTTCCCCGTGTAAATGACTAAGTGAAACATCTTCCGTCTTTGATGATGACAGTAAAACCTGTACTAGAAATAGATCTATAGCTCAGCTTAACAGAGTGAACAATTTGCTCATGTATTTTGATAAAAAAAAGAGTTAGTCTGAATGAAAGGAATGAAAAATGGGCACCTTGATATGATCCTTCGGCAAGTGTGCAAATTAAGAAGAAAGATATCGCCCTTGGTTGTTGCACACACTGTAGCAGCATCACTGCAAGTTAATTTACTGATTGAGACATTCCTATCTGCCAAACCACTTATCTGAAAAAATCCAAATAAATAAAAAGCGTTTAATTTACTGCTTGACAAAATGGTATTCATGTCCAAATAGTACCGATAATGTGGTCAAAATTAGAAGGCTAACAGTCAAACAAGACTTTGAAATCGTTTAAAATGCCATATTGACAAACACATGATCTGATTGTCTGTGCATTATGCATTGAATACACCGAAAGTAGCTTCATCTAACTCATGAATTTGATCCTTTGAGTGAGCTAAGAACTGAATCAAAAAGACAAAGTGAAATTCAATGTAAAATTCAATTGGTCTTGTTGTAATGAATTTCGGTGTCCTAAAAAAAACCAAACACATTTGTAAAAGTACAGTAGCATGCATGACATTTAACATGTGGGAATGAAGATGAAAGAATTCCCAGGTGAGGATGCTTCAATTTATTTATACTATTCACCCTTATTATCATGTATGTTGGTTATATGACTAAAATGGATATGCCACAGTCAGGTATGACACTTTACATATATGACAAATACAATACAAATTTTATATACACTGTACACACAGCATCTTCACCTTCAATTGCCATCCTAAAGCAATGTTGTAATGTAGTTGTCATACATGTAAAGTGTCACACCTGACTGTAGTGTATCCATTCTAGTCACAACCCAGTCTAGCTACTCATGTTAATTGCATTATACACCTGCATTTCATAAATCATGATGACATATAGTCGCTGAAAGGCCACATTTGTTTTTCATTAATCTTCATTTATTTCTTAGTGATACATAATTTTACCTGACGAGGAAGAATTTGATGACGTTCTCCTTTACTATGACCTGTAATAATTGAATTGTAAACAAAATTAAATGACAATCCTACTCATTATAATTTATAAAACGCTTGCAGGACAAGTATTAAACTGCAAAGTGTATGTGACCTGCACCCAGGCTATTCTAGTACACACTTACTGTAGAAACACATGCAAGCACCCCATTTTAGTCATTATCTTACTATCATTATTTTTATACCTTACCTAGTTGGCCAGCATTTAAACCACAGCTATACACTTCATTTTGTGTGTGAAATACAGAATGATATAGGCCAGCAGCTGCTCCTACAATGGCCTTGCCTCTCCAGGATTTGACAAGTACCTGTTGAATGGTCAAATGGTTGTACAAAATGAAGGATTTCAATGTTTGGGATAAACAATTATTTGACCCACAGAAAATGAACCAAGAGAGACCAAGCAGTCGAAACACAGCAAACTACAACATAAGTGCCAACAGTACATCGTGAGATAAAGGAATAATCACTTGGATGTGTTATCATTCCTACCACGATGACCAATAAGCACCTCTTTTACGATGTTATACTTTGTTCAACCCTTTCATCCCTAAACCAGGCACACTTAGTATTTTACTCTGTATAATGCCAGACGATTTTTACTCCTCAATGGGGAACCCCCAGGAGTCAATGGGTTAATTATTATGGTACAGTTGTAGATTGAAAAATATTAATGGCAATTACCATTTTTGGAAAGAGGCATTCCTTAGGTGCGGGCGAGTGTCCCAGTTGATAAGAATCATTCAAGCCAAATGTGTACACTGAACCACTGCAGGATAATTAAAATGAAGAATATTAGTTAACTTGTCAATGAGAAATTTGTTTTAACACAAATAAAATTTTACTCAACTTCAAGTAGTGGGGACTTTTGCACGATGAGCTTTCAAAGCAAGAATCTACATGTACAACATGTGCCTTCTGATGACAGCATGAATTTAAAATAATTAAATAATGCAGGGATGAAAATCAACTCTTTGCCCTGGGCACCACACGACAAAACACGTATTGACTGAGCTAGGTCGCACTGGACAGGGAAATAATTGGCTTGAGGTCAATAAGTATAGAAATACAATTCAACATTTCACTCTTTACTGAACAATTATCATAATAATTTATTATTAAATATTGATAAGGAGTGAAATCATTGAGCTTCTGACCATTGGAAATGGTACCAAAATCTCGCTACACGTATTTAGAGCAGTAGTCAACAGAAACAGAAAATCTTACTCTTCTGTAACTACCACTGTATGATCCTGAGCAGCAGCAATAGCAACGCACTTCACATCATCAAGCCCCATGACTTGCTTTGGTTCCTACAAGCAACAATTTTGAATTACAGTGTAGTCCTTCAATGTACAAATAATTTCTGTTTTAAATTACATGCACATGTACATGTATGTCTGGCTCTACAGAACTTTTCTGTCTTTTATAATTACCCTAAAATTTTACAGTACAACTTGACTCTATAAAAGATGACTTTTGCTAAGGTTGTCTTACATTGTAAATCGGCAAGTAAAAGTAATATTCTGACTCAGACTACAATGATGGTTGCATACATGTAGTTTGCTCTGGCTGTCAGCCTTAAGATGAGAATATGGCTCCAATCTGTCTCCCATATGGCGCAGACATGGTATGTCACATGTACATACATGTACATAATTTACTTTTCAGTTCCCTAACTTCCTGCTGATAAGAACGTTAATCCCCGTAAAATTTCTTTTGGCTTACATGACTTTGTAACTAGTGTATCTACAGTACTGCATGATGACATGATGGTCAGAAATGAGGATGGTGTTTTCAGTCCGTAATGGTTGTTTTACTTAAACCAGCAAAAATGGCACACAATAAAATGATTGTAAATTTGTGAGAAAGGGCCAGAGTATACAGTACATGGACATGTTAAGGCTACCATTATATTTTTTTAGCCTAGCTTCTTTCAAACAGTCAAGTTTACCAGAATCGTGTCCTCATCACCATGTCCAAGTCGACCACCTCTGCCATGGCCACACGTGAAAACTCTGCCATCATCACTCAGAAACACTGTGTGAAACTTGCACATCATAACCTTCACAAAATGAAAGCCAACAAATTGTAGTTATACAGAGAGCTACTGCATCAAAGCTAGTGTTTTGCAATGGTGCAAAAGTAAGGGGTGGTACATGTAGTTATAGATCAAATTAATTAGCAACAGGATACAGAGTAGTATCATCACTTTACATTTTCCTCCTTGCTTTCTTGCATACAGTACTCTCTGCATAATTAGTACATATTTTGATACGTACAGGATGATACACATGTCTTAAAATTAAATTTTCATGACTTTAATTTGTTATGAGCTCAGCCCCAGCGCATTATAAGTGAACTTCAGATTCGAGAAGGAATACAAAGTAAGACTCTTTGGTTTTTAGCATGATCATAAGGAATGGAGTGCATACGTTTTCTTTGAGTGCATTTTCAGAATTGAAAACTCTTACTTGAGAATGTAGACAATGCTGTATCATTATCCCATTTAAAATTGATTTTGGTGTCTATACCTGGGATAAAAAAATGCCCCACACCACCTTATCCTGACTAAAATACAGTAATAATGGTGGAAAAGAACGTATTTGTAATAATTGTTGTCGCAGTCATCATCATCATCATCACTGTCATTGCTGACACTCTTGTCTTTGCTGTCACAACAATCAATACTAACAAATTAAAGATGGGATTCTGCAACTTACTTCTTTAATAAATACGTTTGCAGCGCCAAGTGGACATTCCAGAATTTCAGGAGTGTGTCTTGTGTTTTCATCTCTGTGACCAAGAGTGAAGTTGGTGTTTGATCCCCAAGTGTACAGCTCCAAAGGATAATCTTTTGAAATAATTATGTACATGAAAAAAAAATTATTTAAAGCAAGGAGCATTTGGAAACAGCCATGGGCCGAGCACAGTTCTTGCTTTGCACATTGTTTTTTTTTTAGTTTTGTCGGTGAGCACTGACCCAAACTTCCACTTGGCTATAATTATACAACACTAAATGTAATGTGCTTAATGTGCTTAAAATTTTATGAATATTCCACTCTTTATTTAATACAAAATATATTGCCTTTTTGTGTTATTGAAGTGCTTGATTAGAAGCGAGTATTGAATACATAAAAAGCCATTACGTCATTCATTGAATGCGCCGACGTTGCAACTTTCATTGGTAGGGAAATAACCACCGTACTAAAGATAGCCATGGATAACATAATTCTTGAATTACATGTATGTGACAGTTTGTGTGACTACTTTGCTACCCCTTTACTCATGTAAAAAACCAATTAAATTTGTTATTGTCACTATCATTCATACCCATACATATCCGAAGAAAGTTCCAGATTAATTAAGACCATTACGTCATCGGAGATTTCACGATGGCTACGACTGATGGTGCAATCAGAGTTTTCACAACGGCAATAAGATCGTGTGCAGTCGTTGTCAGTTGTTGTGCTACAGATTGATAAGGTGATTTTAGTCATCAGTTATAGTCATCAATGAATCAACAAGGACTGTTTTGGAATGTGCACTACGTTGCGACTATAGTGGTAAGAAAACAGATAAATTTTCAAAGCGCAGTTAAAAGATTTAAAAGATCTTATGGTTATCGCTTAAAAGTAACATGGCATGATAGTAATAACGGCCAGACTTGAGATTCTGAGATCTTTGACTACAGTAGCCCATAGCTACAATCACTGACTTTTGAGACACAAGTACAAGTATTTTTGGGACAATGGAGTCAATAAAGAACATGCAGTTTCATGGGCACAACCTTCTCCCCACCTCCCCCTTACATTCTGGATTTGAAACATGGAAACATTCTGAAAAGCTGCAGTTGGTTTCAACATTGCTTGGGGTGGTGGGATGCTATGACATGAATTACATGTTATTGAAAGTGCCCCAAGAATTTTTGGCTATGACTATACATGAACAGTCTTCCTCTTTTCAAAAATTAATCCATATAATGCCATTTCTTCTAATGATGTTCTTGGTTACATCTACACTGTAGTTTTTCAAGGAACACTACTGCATCAGGATCTTCAAAAGTCTCTCTCATCACACCCTTCCAATTTCAGTTACTCACAGAGGTGATAGATGAACAAAGCCTAAAGTGGGGTTTGGTGACATGGTCAAAGAGATTTCCAGCTACATGTAGTTAAGCCCTCATATATTCCAGACATCCAACTTACAATCTCCAAATGATAATGCAATAATTATATCTGTAAGATGACCAGTTTAATACCTTTCCTCAGCAGCTTGACACATTTTCTTGGAAAATATCCTCTTTTGCCATTCAGGAGACCATTCCAGCACTTGTTGCCTATCACTGTAATATCCTTTACTATGTCACCGGCTCTTAATGTAAGTTCATCATTGCTTGAGCTCGTACATGACTGAATCACTTTGGCTTGCACTTAAATGAAAAGTGACATAACGATGGCAGAATGTGTTTTACACTGTATGAGTTATTTACTGAGTCAAATGCTGTAGGAACTGGCTCAATTGACAGCTGAGTTTACATACAATGGCAAAAATCAATTAGGAAGTGGTGACTGGCCCAGCATTTGGGGTGTGGGATTTGCATGCAGTTCCAGATTCAGCTATTCTATAATTACCGGTATATATAAATCAGAATCTTCACTAAGCATGGATGATGACAACAGTTGAGAGATTGTCAGCTAAAAATTAACTCTGCATTATTCTAGTCACTTTTCAATAATAATTATTATTAATCATTAATATTCCAAGTCATTCACCATAGAAAGTGATAATAACTGTTTAAAGAGAAAAACGAATATTGTACATAGAGGGGGCTTATGTCCTAGCTCAAATTTGGTCATCTCCAATGTTATAAGGACAAAAATGGCAAAGAAATTTACCAGAATTTAAAACCCACATACAGGGGCGTGTACTGTAAAACTATTGTTTTTGTTTACTAAATAAATTAAAATCTGTGGTTTTGTGGAACTCTTGTTTTCTTCAACGGCGTTAAAAAATGTGCTTACGCTCCCAGCTATCTGTATCAGCTAGCTGGTTGTTTCCTTCCAGTTTAACAAGCTTTCAGCATGTAATCTTTATTTTGGAAATCATGTCTTTATACCATGGTAATATTGTTTTTGATGATATTTGAGTGTAAGAAAATACAGTAGATTATGTGTAGAAAGCAATGTTGTTTTTCATTAGTTATAAACAACAAATGAATGTAAAATAAATTATCAATAACTGTCAGAGATGTGTGTCATAACCATTGCATGCCTGCTAAATAAATTAACTGTGAGTGTAAGAACTGGCTCACATTACCTACAGTGGGTCAGATTTAAACAAAATTATTCAGGCTAAAATTAATGAAAGAACAATGAAATAAGAAACAAAGTCACTGACCGAAGGAATTTAAAAAGTAAAGACTGACAAATAAATACATTGACTTTATTAATTTTTTTCTATACTTCAAATGTCAGTCACCATTTCTGTAATCATTTTGTTGGTCATTCATGACGTCCGCCCACGAAAAAGTTTTTAAAACCACCTACTTATGAATTCTGTCATAAACTTATGGGGAAAGGGTACAGTAATAACGTGGGCAGACAGGGATTTAATGGGAAGGGGTTGATACATATATACATGTAAAAGAGAAGGTTGGTAGACACAGGGAAGGTAGAAGGTAAAGTGGTGAAATTTGCAGGCCTTCTCGACTGATATTATGCGATGGTGCGATTTCGCACAATCGACCTCGAATCGCATGCGATCGCACAAATTATTCACAAAAAATCACATAATTCACAAAAGAACGCACAAAATTCATAAAAATTAATAAAACATAAATCAACAAGTTTCTTAGGAGTTCCTGCATAAATACGCCATTTTTAAGATGATTTACCTTGGAAAACGGCTAAAAAGCCTTTGTTACCTTCAATTTCGTAAATATTCGAAGTTCAAGGCATTATTTTGCATGTGGAGGGCCTGGTACAAGTCTCATTCTTAAAGAGTCGCCAATTGGTGTAACACAAACACGCCCTTTGTTCAGATTAGCAAATCTGTTCAGAAATATAATACTGCACACAAAAACAAAGTGTAATAAGCTAGTCGTAGCATACAGGAATATTTAGCAATTATTGAATGAGGCTGAGTAGGATATGAAGAATTCTGCAGGTAGAGGAGGGTGTTATCCACCAAGGCCAAAGGCCGAGGTGGATAACATCCTCCGAGATCTGCAGAATTCTTCATATTCTACGAAAGCCGAATTCAATAATAATTTATTGCTTTATTATTCATTCAAAATATTTTCTTCGCTGACAAACTTTTAAACCTACTCGCAGCCATTTTTCTACTCAACAAAAATAACACAATCTCGTCCCCAGCTTTTCTCAGTCAATGGTTCAATAATCTGCAGCGGGCTGCACTTTTGACGTCATTGATTCAATATGACGAAGTTTCTTTCCAAATTTGGTGAACAGCAGCTGGTTATGGTGAATTATGCGTGTGGTTTTAACCAATCAGAAACGGGAATTATTTTGAATGAATAATAATAATAATTATTGATCATTCATTTGGCATGTTAGCTGTGTCCTTTCAACTTTTAACGTGGTGCACCAATGGTGCAGAAGACCTCATTTTTTTTACTTGTCCCAACTAATGTCGATCAAGATCCATAATTACTGTTCCCTTACGTTCAAAATGTCTTTAAGGCAGTAAAAACATGTTTTTTTTTATCCTGAAACCTTGAAAAACAAGCTTAAAATTGCTCAGAAAAAAAATCGCGTAATTTACAATATTTATCGCATAATCTGCCCTGCAAATTTCGCACAATTTGCATTTTTAATCGCACCCTATTAGAAGGCCTGAATTTGGCTCAATTAACACCTTCACTTTTTTCAAGAAGCTCCCAAAACCTACATGCATATAAATTATATGTTCATTTGTACATCTAAGCAACTACTCTTCAAACAACATGCCTTTAGGGAAAAAAAGGGAAATCCCTCTTTTAGACAGTTGATACACATAAGATTAAGCCAGTCTAACAAACACAAACAAAGATATGATTTAACCCATTTTGTCCCTGAAGTGACTCCCTTGATGGTACAATCACAGGGTGTTATATTAGTCAGAGTAAATTCTGTAAGCCTCACTCTCAATACTGAAAGCAAGGCTTAAAGGTGAAATGCTATGTAGATCTACATAGATGTTGTTAAACTGCTGCATGTAAGTGTACATATAGTTTGATATCTGTCTACATGTAACTTATAATACCTGGCTAGGTAGACTATTAAATTAACCCGTACCTGATGATGTAATCTGAACTGGAGAATCAAGCTGAATAAGGTCCAGAGGTGATAGACCTTCTT
>OX421446.1:21251917-21256917 GCA_949126865.1 Montipora capitata
CAAAAGGAATTGTGACACGCGAAAATGGCCGGTAAAGTTTCGAGAAACGGGCCCCAGGAGGCTCGAAAGGGTTTCAACACTAGAAGACTCTGTTTAGATCGAATAACGCTACAACACTGTATCACGTAACAGCAATGTTATGATACCATATGAAACACCGATTATTTCCAAACAAGATGTGATCATTATTGTGATGTAATAAGTTACCTTGGCAACGGAAAAGCCCATCAAGAACACCCTACATTTTGGATTTAGTTGCTCATATTTCAAAAACGAACTGGGTGACCCCCTTTATTATTGCTGAAAAGTGATTAAAAGGTCACGATGAAACTTTCGTCAAAGTTTAAAAAAATTCTGTCTCGAGGATTCAGAGCTACCTTAAAAAATCACAAAATTAAGGTGGCTCTAAATCCACTGGACAGAATTTTTTTAAAATTTGCAGAACGTTTCATCATGCCCTTCTAATTACTTTTCAGAAATAAAAAAATGGGGATGGGGGTCACCGAGTTCGTTTTTGAGATATAAGCAACTAAAGACAAAATAAAGGGTGTTTTTGCAAGGCTTGATCGTTGCCACAGTGACATATTACGTCACAATAATGACTCTATCTTGTTCAGCAGTAATTCTTGTTTCATTTGCTACCACAATATTGCCAATACATGATACAACTGATGATCTGAACTTTGCTTTACAATCAGAATCATTTCAAGGTTATGTATCGTAACTGGATTGAGAATTTCTAGCCGTGTTCTCTTCCATTAAAACAATAAGTTCATCCTCTGAAATCAATCTTTGATCGTAGCTCTGAAAAAGCATATCTAGATCTCTTGCATGTCTTTCTTAAAGAAGTCATGACCTAGTTTCACCTTAGCTTGGTTACTTTGCGTCCGTGTCGGCAGAATCGCTTCGTGCTTAAGCTCCCTGTTTTTTTTTGTTACGTGACACACCGATCTCTTAATGTGGTTCACCTTCCCACAAGCTTGCCGTGGGAGAACAGTTTTGCTGTTCCCAACCCAGTTTACCACATGTATTTTATGTGTAGCTGCCACTTAAATTAAAGGGGTGCTGGTATGTTAGCTACGCCGTGCTGATGAGGCCCAAGAAGCCGAAACAGCTGTGTGATTGTACCTAATTGGCTTTTTTGTTTATTTCTTGGGTCCTGTCCTAAGTACCTGCCGGGTAGGAACGGCGTGGACCCAACCCTAAATTGAGTGTGCGGCATGTCGTTTCCCTCGTGTCCTAATAGTCTGCTGGCGTACTTCCCTGAGGAGGTTTACCGTTATGTTGGCTCGTCGGTTGTCTTACCACAGTTGCTGGAGGCTGTTGACCAAGAAAAGCTCGTGGTTGTTCAGTCTTGTTCCCTTGACTTTTAAGGACACTGAATCTTGTGACGAAGTGATTCAGCGTGGCTTGTCTTTCGGTGAAACGCCTATTCATGTTTCATACGCAGATGCGAAAGTTCGCTCCGTCCTTCTTCAAGATCTTCCTGCAGAAGTATAGGACAATGATGTCTCCAGTTTCTTTAGTTCTTTTGGTGAAGTCCTTTTTGTTAAGCGTAGTACGTTCGATGGCTTTCCCGCGCTCTACAATGGCAACCGTGTTGTGAAGATAGCCTTGGACAATGAAGTGCCGTATTTTATTCGTGTTCATGATTTTCCTTGTCGTGCGTGGAATGCTGGTCAGCCCCCTCAGTGTTCTATCTGCCGTAAATTTGGTCATCGTGCATCAGACTGCCCTCTCTCTCAGGTCTGTGCCGGCGTTGTCATCAGCCCCCCTCCTCAACCCCGTCTACTTTGTTCTGCACCTGCTGTTTCTACCTCGTCGTCTTCCGTCTCCGCGTCTCCTGCTAAAGTTTCTGCTCCTGTGTCTGTTTCCACTTCGTCGTCTTCAGCCTCCGTGTCTCCTGCTCTTGTGTCTGCTGTTTCTACTCCGCCGTCTTCCGCCTCCGTTCCTGCATCGCCTGATGTTTCTTCTTCTGTTCCTGCTGTCCCTGCATCTTCTGCTGTTACTTCTGATAGTAAACCTGTAACCTCAGATGCTCCGTCTTCGGTTCCCGTTTCAAGGTCTTCAGCTGTTGCTCATCGTGATAAGATTGATTCATATCTTCTTTCTGCTCTAGGTGACTTCTCCCGTGATGACGTGGTCCGCATGTTTCCTGCTCGAGTTACTGACTTTGTTTCTCATGTGATAGAGAAGAATGATTTGTCCATTGATTCTCATCAGTATATGGCTCGTTTTGTTTATCATGTTAAGCGTAAGTTTTGTGTGCAACTACAAACCGGCAAGAAACCTATGACGGAGGCGAGCTCCAGCTAAGATGTCAGAATGCGAGGTTCCGCCTGCTCGCAGGCAGACCCGCCCGAGTCCAGTGCCTTCCAAGTGAATTTTGTGTTTGTTTTTCCCTAGAGCGACCTTTCTCGAGTTTGTGCTTTGTTTTTTTCTTATGATGATTGTAAATAGAAGTTTATCTTGTGAATAAAGGAGTTTGTGTTTTTCACACAAAAAAAAGGCCAAAACAGCTATCCATGGCTGCTAATTGACCATTCTCGTCACCAGAACCTCGGATCGACCCAAGGCTCTGGGGAACTCTATGTCGGAGAACATTTGCCGTAGGGTTGTTATAAACGCGTTCCAAACTAAAATGTGGTATTCCAATTTAGGAAAATTCGGAACAAATACTGAGAATCACCTCAAAAATGACTGTTTTTTCCTTGTAAAATGAAAACCTGTCTCGGAAAACAGCTTTTTTATGATACAGGCTTTGAAGTTTCGTCGGAAATTAGTGTAAAATTGGCAGAAAATGAAATGTGGAGCTTCCACGGAAATTCATAATCGCCACTCAGTTCCAGTGAGGGTTCTTTGTAGTTTACTCTGAATCTTAAAATTGTGTTAAAATTCACAGGGAAAGTTTCCCTGTTTGCAAGGAATCACAAAATTCCTCCAAGCAACTTCCTATTCTTTACCTGAACTCCCTTCTAATGTCTGAACCACGCATGAGAAGCCAAATGATCTTCTGAATTTCGTGTCTCGAGAGTTTTCCCCATAGAAAACGGATGAGAGGATTCAGAATTTCTGATCCCCCATGAACA
The DNA here is from genome assembly GCA_949126865.1 of Montipora capitata. Taxonomy (NCBI): domain Eukaryota; kingdom Metazoa; phylum Cnidaria; class Anthozoa; order Scleractinia; family Acroporidae; genus Montipora; species Montipora capitata. Next base: position 21,255,007 of record OX421446.1, read on the forward strand.
CAGGAGAGAATTCAGAATTTCTGATCCCCCACAAAACACAGGAGAGGATTCAGAATTTCTGATCCCCCCATGAACACAGGAGAGAATTCAGAATTTCTGATCCCTCACAAAACACAGGAGAGGATTCAGAATTTCTGATCCCCCAATGAACACAGGAGAGGATTCAGAATTTCTGATCCCCCAATGAACACAGGAGAGGATTCAAAATTTCTGATCCCCCACAAAGCACAGTAAAGGATTCAGAATTTCTTATCCCCCCATGAACACAGGAGAGGATTCAGAAAACTGATGCCCCCATGAACACAGGGGAGGATTCAGAATTTCTGATCCCCCCCAAAACACAGGAGAGGATTTTCTTCCACGCAACAAAGGTGCAATAAATGCATTCGCCTAAAAGAAAAAAAAAACAAAACAAACCGAGACGTTAAAAACTATTCCATGCGGATATCATAATATAAATAGATTATACACATAAACGGTTAGTTTGTTTGCGTATACGATACATTCAGACTATTACAATTTAAAAAAATCTAGGAATTCTACAAAATGTTTCACACAAGTTTTAGTTGGGACTTGTTATTTGAATAACAAAGTCCTCTTCAATAACTATTGAAAGTACGGAGGGTCGAAAGGGTTTTCAGCTGAGCGCGCGGGCGTAAGCCACACACGCAATTCGTAAGCTGGTCGCGTCAGCTCATGCTTCAAATGGGGGTCACTAGAAATAAACAAATACCGCTAATTTCGCTCACCTTTTTCCTTATTCCTATATATAAGGAATATAAATAGACAACTCCTATTCACGAAAACTACGAAACTTCTACACAAACGGCTTAATGGTCACTTAAATCCGTTTGTGTTGGTCTGTAACTCCACTCACGCGCGGACTCGAGTAAGTGGGTGACTCATGCTTAAATGCTGATCTAGTAAACCCCTCATTTTTCCTGATTTTGCAACTTTACTCGTTTATATCTCTGCTTCCGGACGATGAATTTTTCTCATTTTTTGCATGTGAGCTTAGATTAATTTAAACCGTTTGTCTTTCAAATTTTTAAAAAAATTCTGTAGGTGAAAAAAAAGTTAGAGACACATTTCAAAAAAACTTATTTTTCCGAAAAACTGGCCTACAGATTTTGTTGAATTTTAAATATTTTAGAGAGTATTTCTAACACTATCTGGTGACGCTGAATGGGAAAATTTCACCGTCCCGTTTCTTCAAAAAAGACAACATATGAAATGCCTAATATCGTTGCCATGGCAACGTAATTTTGGAGGAAAATATAAAGTGAGAAATCTACAATGGGTACTTAATACCCTGGCCAAATTTCGTCTTGATATGATTACCCTAACTTTATCTAAGGACAGAATATGTTTATTTGTTCGAAAAAATGAGAAACTATTTCGAGCCTCCTTAAGGCCGGTTTACACGGTACAATTTGTTGGCCGGTTTTGTCCGGCCGATAAGTCGTACCGTGTAAATTGTGTTAAACTTCTTTCCTCAAAAGAACTTCCCGTTGTCTGTCTATAGCTAGTATCCGCCATTTGTGCGCACTGTCCGCTCGCGTACCCTTTGATTGACATGGCGCTTTCTCTCGGTGTTGGCCCGACTAATCTGTTGCAATGCAAGAGATTTTTTTAATCGGACCGATTTTTATTTCGATGAATCAATCGTTCATCGGCTGTCAAAATGTGTGCTCCGACGCGGTCGGGCAGATAAATCGGGCAGACGAATCGTTCCGTGTAAACAAAGAAGAAGTTTTTAATTTCTTTGCAAAGATCCATTTGATGCCAAATAAAGTCATTTGACAGGATCATTTTAAATTTTCTTCGATCGACCCATCAAAGGGGTCGTTTTACCGTGACCACGAACAGATAACCGTTTTTGTACTGTGTCGTGATGGAGGATCAGAAATT
>OX421446.1:21261917-21269417 GCA_949126865.1 Montipora capitata
TTGGCGTTTAAACAATATCAAACATTGTTTGGTGACCAAACATGCTGACGTTGAAGTGAGTGGGCAATTGGTGGAAACATGTTTGATCTAACTCAGATCAAACTCCACAAGTAAAGAACTATGGGTCACAAATACTTAAAAAACATGTGGATACAATCGGCTGAGCAAGCGTGGTACGCATGCGCGCGCCAAACATGTTTGATGGGCAAAGTTTTGTTCGTTTTGCCAGCCGTATCCGATGATGTTTATGCTAAGACATCTCTTTTTAGAGATTCGTTTTTTGTAAGAATATCAAATTTATGGAATGCCTTACATTCTGATCTAAAATCTGAATCTAATGTTAATGTTTTTAAGAACAAGTTAAAACATTCTACTTCACTAGATTACGTGTTGTATTCGATGCTGATGACGAGCGTACTTTCAAACTTGTCTGCTGTAAATGTCGTAGGATTCATAATTTAGTTAGATGTTCTTGTTGATTTTTTTAAATTTTTTTTATTTGTTTTAGAAATTCCCAGCCGGGAGAGATTAGTTTTCATGTACATTGTGTGGGTTGGGTTGGGTGGATGATACACCTTGTAGGGGACTTAATGTTCTATTGTGTTGTCACCTGCCTTTGTTGGCAAATTGATTAAATAAAATAAAAAAAAATAAATAGAGAGAACAAAGGTAATATTTTAAGTTGTTTGATCGAATGTTTGATGCCCTTCAAATTTTATCAAACAGGACCAAACACGATCCAACAGCACCAAGCAAGGTGGCCAAATGGTAGAATGTTTGCTCGTCAAACAATTTCCGTTTGGCCAGGCCCTTAGAACACCGATAAAACAAAACGTGCATAAAAAATTCACTGCTAAAACACTCTTCATTACAATTCTTTATATAAAGCGTACCATTAGGCATAGCTTGTTTATCTTGTATGGTACGGTAATGTTCTCCTCTCACGATTTGAAACTTTGTTCGCATTCCAGAGGGACATGCCTTTGTAGAATGTTTTTAAGCCGTTCAATAAACATGCATAGTGTTTTATCGGATCTATAACCACTCGGCTTCGCCTCATGGTTTTAAACGTAACCCGATAAAACACTCCTGCTCATTTATTAAACAGTACTTATAAGAAAATATATTTGATATATTATTTAAATAATTTCAAGCATTTCTCCAACTGTTTTCAGGGTTATGTTTGAAGGCAACATGTAAGAAAACCGTTAAAGGTAACTTGTTTTTTCAATGGGAGCATAACACCGTAGTACATTTCCGTTTACAAGTCACAGCGGGTTCTACAACTTCGCAAAGGGTCATGATTTTTAAAAATGTCTTTAAATTAAAAAGTCAGCAATCATTTTTCTTACAAGTTTGCTGCGCTATTATAAAATTCCCTATCTGGAGGCCTATTTTCTGGAATCTTTCATACAGTACCGCCCCTATTTTGTTGTCCCCGCCCCCACACTAGGAAAGGACAAAATTAGTACACGCTTATTTTCAGTTTCCCCGAATATAGGAAAGGGGAAAACCCATGTACCTGTAGAAAGATCATACGATGCAAGGGATCCCCATTTTTGTGATTCAGACATCACCATTTCTTTTCTTTAAATTACCAAAAGGCGTTCTTGAAGTATTTTCAACTTGAACATATTTTAAAATCGTTACGGTACGTTGTAAACTTGAAATACTCACGGACCAAGCACAGGAACATGTACATCTCGAATGTGTACACGCTAAGAATTGAATAAGGATTACGCAGCACATTACTTCATCAGTCATTTCTGAAAAAAATGGAAGTCTGCAACATAACTCATCCAAAAACAATTATTGTCTTCAATCATGATTGTCATGAGTTGTCTCAACCTACCTACTCAACAAATCGGAAGACAGTACAGGCTCGAAAGTTCTAATTTTACTTTCTTCGAATTTGTATGATCATATACCACTTGAGGAGACTATTTCTTATAAGAACCATTGTAAACCAAGTTCCGTTTTCAAAGGTCACAGGTCAGCGAAAATAAAGCAAGACTTTATTATGTTTACACTGAACCAGCAACGAGCTTGTCTTAAACGACAGAAAAAGGAATACCACAGCTAATTTCAGATGACCGAAAATTCATGGTGTTTAGATGTTTGTCATGCACAAAGTAAAGTGGGACAAATATTTTGGTGGTAACCTTCTTCAAAAATTTCCTTACACAGTGCTTCAGTCGACTGAGACTTCTCTTCTTCTCCCTGTAGTTTTTATCATAAGAACAGGTTTATCATCTTCGATTAAATTAATTGTGAAGAAAGTTATGTGCTGCACTTCCCATCCCCTCGAGACTGACGAGTAGCTTGATCCCATTGAGGCCAGCCCACACTCGCCAGCTAGTAATAGTAAAACTGTATATATTTTTCCTCCGTTGCTATTTACTAAAAGAACAAAAACAGACACCCCCTTTTCTGAAAATTCTGATTTTTAGGATTTCTGTGGCTAGAATATGTGTGAATAATTCGTTGTAACTGGGCATGCGACTGTAACATATTGTACCGCATTCCGTACTAAAGATCTTTTATTTTACGGCACTGTTAAATTTAAAGATTGCCCTAGGATTTCACCATGCTCCCAATCAAAACCATGTGTAACAACCAATTGTAAACAGGTGCCATCGATACCGATGACTGTGTAGCTCTTTACTTCACGATGGCGTCAACTTGATACTCTCAACATGCGCTTGTAGATGCAGCCGGCTGGTTTATCGCAATAGCTTCTCTGCGCTCACTAAACGATCCCTTATCTCTCTAATTCTATCAAAACAGCACCCTATTACTGTCAATACTAAGGACGCTTTCCTTATCGTCAGAACTGGCCGGTCAGACACGACAGTTTGCAAAGACAATGCAACAACTCGAATGTTTATAACATCACTAGACGACTTTTTCCGTGTCTGCTTGACCTGATTTAAACACTCGAAGAATTGGGACGCAGTCGAGGGTTTGCATAATTGGCGAGAATTTTCCCAAGCCCCTTGTCTTGAGATCAGGCTATGCAAACACATAAGCAACCATCAGCAAGGATTAGCATACCACGCCTACAGGGAAACCAACCCCTGTCATAGGAGCTAAGCTTTAAAAGTAATACGAGAACTCCCTCGGACAATACCTTTAAAAAGGATACCAGCGAATCAAAACATGAATTAGCAATGAATTAGCAAAACAATGAATTTTATTTTTAAGTATGCAGTAAGTGTGCCCTGTTGTAACTCACACGACGTAGGTCACTGGACCTTGATGTTAATCTGCAAATCAGGAGATAATGCTGCCATCAAAGAATACAAACAGAGCCAGCAGGAGCTGGCAAGAAAACAAAGCTGAGCAAACTAAACTGACAAAGTCACGACATATTCTTCAAAACCTTGCACGTACGTCCCCTGAAAATAATGAAAACCAAACTACCAATCGCACTTTGATTTTCATCAATAAGAATGTTGGAACTAAAAGGTTTAAGGAAAGAACTGATCCTCGTATCTGGTGAATATAAGAGGGGCCTTTCCTTAATTCTGACGCCTTCCAAAAAGGATTCAGTGACAACACGCTAAAACAAATTCTTCAAAGTCCTTAGTCAACATATTTGTTGACATGACCAGTGACAATTGATGGCTGCATGAAACTATATATTGGTTCGAAAACATTGGTCCGTTAACTCGCATTCCTACTCTGGACAAGTTAGAGGTGAGATTGCAGAATTTAACTTGCGTGGTAATTCCTTTTTCGTAGCATTTGAAGCTTTTTTTGCCTCGGCTAGCTAGTCCTTCCTCTTCTTCACACCTTTAATTAAGAAGATATGAAAGATTTTTTTTCCTCTGAATTTCAGTGGGGTCTGCAAAAGTTGAGTGCTGTCAGTGACTCCATGCTTTCTCGTCCATTTCTTGTTCACAGTTTTTGCTTCAATCAGTTTTTACTACATTTCATACCACATTAAATTACAGCGTTCCTTCCAAGAAATAGATGTTTTACCACCTATATCTGCCATTTTCATGGCACTTTTATCATCACTTTAATTCTAAGAAAACATCGAAAGCACATACATTGGGAAGTGATCTGTTTTCCAGTTTAATCACCCACTTGCGAGTTCTTCTTAGCCACTCAATAGGGGCTTAAACGGTAGGGTCTTTTATTGCTCAACGGTAAATTTTAGATTTAAACATCCATTTTACTTCCGTCTTGTTGTTCTTGTTGACCTTATTCGTTTATGTTTTCTTTTTCATCAGCAGGTCTAGTTTTAACTGAAGCCAAATTCCTGGAAAGACAACGGTTACCATGGAAGGTGAGTGCACAATTCCTTTGTAACGTCGTGGCTTTTGTCTACCTTTCCAATAACTCTCTGCTTGTTAAAGGGTATGTTCTATCGGACTTATTTCCGAACGTTTAGAATTAGAATTAAAATCGGTTGCTCCAATTTATATCAGGGTACTAATTGTCTAGATATAGCGACTGTGTTCTTATTTGCAACTGACATCACTTGGTAAAAAAATGGCGGCCGATATCTCTAATTAATTTTTATACCAAACTAGCGTCTAAAACTTTTGCAAAGCGTTTCAAGGGTAAAAGTGTGGTTCTAGAAAGAATTCGTTATAATCAGAACTCACAGAGCCCCATATTGTCATGGGAAAAACTATTTTTGATTCTATCAGAATTAGTGATGATCGACGCCGGATTGAGTATTCACATCTCAAAGGCTAGGGTTTGTCTAAGTGGCTACTGACTTTGAAAATTTTAACTTCCATGCATTCATCTTTGGCCCTTCATTCACGAAGTGGATACGAGTGCAACAACGGCTCCAGCTGTGTAATGTTTTGTGGTTTTACAACGAGACCCGGTTTGCTCTCAGCATGGGGAGTAAGGCAAGATGCTGGATCCTCGGTCTTATCCTTTCATAACTTTGAATAATTATAGCTCTGGAGATCTTAGCTGTAAAGATTAGCCGAGAGATGGTGATACTATTTAAATGATATATGGGTACGAGAAGAAAACGTTAAACTTTTTCTCTTTGCAGACGGCATGACCTGTTTTATACAAAACAGAATGTCTTATAGGAACATTTTATTGTACTTTGAGTTTGATGAGTGTTCTGGTCTTAATTACAATTGACCCAAAAAAACTGAGTCCCTAGGGGAAGGTACGCTTTTTATTGGGGGGGGGAGGGGTAGGCCGGGTAATTTTAGAATTTTTTTGCGAAAAAAGTCGTAGCCCTCCCACCTCCTGGAATGGATTAATGAATGACCCTTCAAAAATACCCAAACAAAAACATCTGATCATGACCCGCCCCCACCCCCCTCAACCTATCCAAGACAAAAATAACCTGAAGTGGAAATAACAAACTGGAAGTGTTACTCATATAACCGCGTTCATCTGCACACAAAGTAGTTAATTGCGTGGCGTGTGATTGTACGGTGAAAACTTGAAAATGGGCAAGCTTAAGGATGTACGAGGAATAGAAAGAGGGAAAAGTACTTGTGGTGAATGCGAGGATTTCATGAGGTCTGATGGAGCACCTTGTGGCTATTGTGGCTGTTTGCCGACTCGCCATTCTAAAACAGATGCCCGCTACTCCTCTGACTCAGTTAAAAGCACATCGGCTGCGGGAACAAGTGAAAGCACAAGTCCAGAGAAGTGGAAAGATGAAGACCTGGGGTGGTTTCCGAACCCAAAGGGCGAATATAGTGATGTAGTAGATCGAGTTGTCGGTTCAAGTTCGAGTAGCTTAAGTGACGAATCCTCACCGGAGACTAATTTTATACCAGAACCCCGCGCGGAAACATCAAAATATGGGCGAAAGCGGGCACGGGTCAAGAGAGACAATTATGTTACTTGGGAGGAGATAGCTTTTTGATAAGTAAATTTTTCGACACCTGTAAAATAATTTAGATTAATCTCGACTGGTAGCTTTGCTTGTATATACAAAATAGAAGCGACATGGAGTAATTTTTTCTTGCCAAAAAAACTATTACCCCCCCCCCCCCAATTAAAAACGTACCTTCCCTAGAAGGCTCGGGCATGGTCGGAAAATTCTCGTGATCATAAAAGACCTGATTACCAGTGTAATCAAACGTGCCTAGATTTAACAGCTCATTTAAATATACCATTTATTTATCAAATATCATTACTGCTACTATTACTATATTTTTGTGATGCCTAAATTGTTTTAGTTTTTTCGTGAGAGATGGCTTAGGAACGTCCAAAGATATCGACGCACAGTCTTGTCAATAGTAATATACTATTTTCTTCCCATTTAGGAGAGCATATTAAGGTGACTTTGGCCATATATAGTGGTCTTCCTGATCCTGTTTGGAAGTTTGATTCCCGAAATGAGAGCTTCAAAGCGATTAAGGAGCATTTGGACGATGCCAGAGCCAAAGGAATCACCTACCGTCACGAACAGATGCCCTCCATTCTTGGCTTCAGGGGTTTCTTAGTGCAGCCTTTCGACGCTGAGCAAGCAGACTTAATTGTCGGCCAGGAGACAGCAGCCCTTCAAAAGCTATTGCTGGACACCATGCCCGAAGGATTGATCAGAGACGACTTGCGGAAAAAGGTTTTGCAAGCGATCGACTCAGGAGCTATCTCAGCTAAGATACCTGATAAAACCCAGAGTACTATCCCTCAAGATGTCTCACGAGTCAGAGTTGGAAAGATACTACAGTACGCACCTCCACTGAACTTGGCAAGGTGGAACACCACTTGCGTTCAACCCAATAACAACTGCTACAACTACGCAAACGACAAGATAACCAACAGCTTTGCACAGCCTGGTGAAGCCAGTGGTAAACCAATCACTGAATTAACTGTTGCCCAAGTACTTGCAGCTGTCGAAAGTGACGGTTGGTTAAAAATGGATGTGCCTAAAGAGGCCCCTTGTCCCACGGCACCGGAACAGCCTAACTGCTTGGTGGCACTTTTTGTTGCTGTTGGTAAGAGATCGAATATTCTTCAGTCTTTCCAGTAATCGCTGAAAGACATTTCTGAGTCAGTGCTTACTGAATAACTTACCTTTTCAAAGAAAAGATTGAATTATTTGGGTACTGTACATTCGCTGAATTCCAGCGGAGTGTGAAAGTTACAAGACGATTATTTCGGAACATGCAACCTATCATAAAGTCCTGAATCTAAACAAAATTTCACATGTTATCCAGACCTGGATTTGCAATACTTTTTACTTACTTTCAGTTTATTAACTTTTGTTTTTTAGACACGGATTTCCATTGCCAGCGTTTGGATGACAACAAACTGTGGTCCCAAAAGCTTGGATCAGCCGCTGCCACAGACAAAGATGGAGCCGGCAAAGAGATAACTGATCCAAGAAAGGCTGTCAACCTGCCGTTTGGGCCAGATTACAATTTTGTTTCTTTCATGAAGATTTTTACAAACATAATAGAATAATACTTGGTCGTGGACAGCCCGAGATTCGTTCAAGTTTTCAGTGAAACGCTTCATCATAATTAAATTAATGACCAACTAGGTGCTACAAGCGCA